>VZRU01016833.1:123778-183252 GCA_013398155.1 Pedionomus torquatus | reverse complement strand
CACCCCCATGATGAAAGACCTATAAAGTTGAATAGTTGGGAGATAATAACTCTAACGGTAAAGGTCCCAGCGTACGTATACCACCCTGCCTCTGGCAGTAATCCTGGCTTTGGGGATCTGAAATTTCCTAAAGATGTATTAGTGTCTTATACACATGTGCTCTTGTGCACTCATAATCCTTTTCACTAGCTTCTTAGCTGCATGCTTTGTATTTAAATTTTCCTTCTGACCAAGTAAATCCCTTTGGATGAAGTGACAGGAGCTTTTCAGCACCCATAGCTGGGTGACAGCTGGTGTAGAGGCTCTGAAAGACTGCAAAGTGTTCCTTACTAGCTTTCTTCAGGACCAGTGTCAGCCACCAGCTGAGCGATTTGTTAGCTCCCCTTTGGGCATCAGTCAGCTGAAGAGGCTCACATTAAAGGCTAAAGTAATACAATGGATATTAATATAAAAAAAAAAACAATATCTGTGCTCCTGGCTTCACTGTGCTTTTAATTAGGTGCTTATTCATTACATGTGAACACGGTACATTTTCATTAATTCGGGAAACCCTTTATTAATACTGTATGAAGTATATCTGCCAGCCTCAGAAACACACTGTTAAAACTTTGGCTTGAAAGACATAATTGTCAGAAGCCTTTCTAGGAGCAGCACAGCGGTTAAGGTAGTTTACTTACAGATCACAGAACAAGATGTTTGTATTTATTTTCCCTCAAGTAAAGTTTCCCTGCAAATGTCCAATGTGTAATATATTCTGTTATTTAATTCTAGATTTGAAGGTTTGCTTCTCAGGGGTTCTGGCAAGTTTTTGCTATTGGAATTAGTAATGAGGAGTGCTGGAACTGTGGAAATAAATCGTGCAATGCAATCAGGTTGTTAAAGGAAAAGCAATCCAAAAATGGGACTATTTCAGAACCAAACTAGGGCTGGATGTAACATTGCAGGACACTGCCTGCACAGGTTTTTCTGAGGGGGTGCAGGCACAAAGGCAGTGGAGAAATTCTTCATCATTTCTCCAAAAAGTAAAGAAAAGATTAATTTAAAAGAAGTCAATTTTAAAACTCAGTAGCTCATATGATAAAATTTTTAATTATTTATTGATCTCGAAGGAGATTAAAGTACTGAGCTAGGTAAAACTCCCACAGCATTCAAGTTGTTTTGCTTTAGTAAGGACTGTTGGCTTAGACCAAAGACTTATGAGAATTGCTTTATAAAAATAGTAATTAATATTCAGTACTTTGTTGCTGCGCCACCCACATATATTTGTGAAAGCATCTCAGTTTTTAAATAATAATCCAGGCCTGTGATAAGCAAACATGTAAAAGTACTCTAATTGTATTATTTTATCTAAGACACGTTGTCATAATAAAATTCTCATTTACAAATTGGGATAAATGGAATCATGAAGTTTCTATCTTTGGGCTGTTATGTTTTAGTAAAGTTAGTATAATAGAGTGCTTCTCTTTTTCTTATTTTCCCTTGTTCTAGAAATGAATGGGGAATCCTAAAGGAATAAATCAAAATTCAAAAAAAAAACCACATATGAACTCCATCAAAGCTCTGAAATATTATTCCTGAAAACAAATAGCTAAATTAAAACTACAGATATCTGAGGCAGTTCCCAATTCAAATTTTGCTCCTGCTGACTAAAATCAAACCAACTTTGGGCCTTTGATTCATGTTCAGCAAAAAAACTTCGAAAGTAATTTCTGTAAGAATGCTCATTTTCAAAGAAATATAACAGCTTTCAGTATCCTGCATTTCACTCAACGTTTCTTTCCATTTTAATCAGACCTGGAGTTTTATTGTCTCTTTTTTTTTTTTTTTTTTTCACTGACAGTTGCTAATTGAATAAGATATATTTTGTAGAAATAATAAAATTTTCAAGGTGCTTCTTCTCTGTGAGTGATAGATCACAGAAATGAGGAAGATTATTCAAATGAATTAAAATAAAGCATTGTTTTTTACTTTGGAAACTTGAGCAAACTAATTCACAAAGAAAAAGTGAGATCTTTTTATTTTAGAACCTTTTACATTAGATTACAGAGACAGTTACCTATACATACCACAAGAAAGTACAATATAGTTTCAGTAAAGAGATAACGTTAACATTTCACAGACCAAATCAGATATATATTTACAGTTCTCACTCCTCCTGCACCCTTTGAACATCGTCTTGCTATTCATTCTTACATCTGGATTTTGACCCTTCTTTGCATACATTTTTCCCACCTCCAATATATGCTGCTGTTGAGCCAGAAAATAAACACTCACTAAAATCTCAAATTAAGCTTCTCCCTGAATGAATTGCTGAGGGACCTGATCCAGCACTCGCTGAAGTCTGTAGAAGTTTTAATCACAGATCACACAAACAAACGAGACAAGGGGCCTTATATTCATAATACCTGGGCAGCATTCTGAGCTGCAGAACTGAAGGCTTTCTTGTAAGTGTTGTAATTCTAGAAATCTGCTAATAATAAAAATGGAATTTGGGAGATTTTTAGTTTGAACTCAGGCATTTCACTTAGGTCATGATCCCGAGCACTTCTTCAGCATGTTTTTCCCTTATGAATTATTAATACAGGGCTTGTAATGGGCTCACAAGTGACTCCAGAGTCCTGATTAGTAAATCATGGTCACAATATTAAACTGAAAAATTCACAGGATGTATAGTAAAGATAATATTTAATCTCTGCAGGATGTTTTTGAGAGAGAAAATATACAATAGCAAAATAGAAGGCAGTCTCTATTTTGCTTAAATATTAATTTACATTCTCCCAATTTGGGTCAATCTAAGTTCCTAAATATTGCAAGCATTTTTCTTTTTTTTATTCCCTGTTTTTAGAAACTTTTTTCTGATTTATTTTTTTTACTGTTCACTCATTCAGTGATTCTTTATTATTATTATTTTTAAATATACAGCATCTTTGAAAAGAATATAGGGCATACCTGTATGTTTGGTGTCTGTTTACATTTTCTGTAATGTAGTCATTAAGCACACAACGTAGACTTAAAGGATGTCAAAACTGACAACCACACTATGATTGATGATGCTGTGCTAGACTAATTCTTACCAGGTGTGGTGTGATGTGAATTCAAATGCACCTCGGGGTTCTTATTTGTATTAGTAAAGTTGTGCTTTGTCAAAGTTCTGTGACTTCTTAACCCACTAAATCCATCTTCTAATCCAAGTTTTTCTTCGCTTTACTGCTGTACACAATATTTTTCTTCCCCTCTCTCAATAAAGCAATCCTTACATCTTTGTCTCCAGTCGGGGTTTCTTAAGACATCCAATTCGTGTAAATTCCAGAAAATACCAAGTCTGATGAGGTTATGTTAATTAAGTGTAAAATCTACATAAAGGCTTCCTAAGTGACTTGAGCTAGGGTAGGCGAAATTATGTAGGGTGAAATTCACTCCATCAGCATAAAGCATAAACAGGAGAGCTTTATGTGGATCAGGAGTAAAATCCATGATCTTCAACCAGAAAAAAAGGGCTACAGCACAGACTTTTTCAGTCCCTACAGACATCGTCTCCACTGTCACCCCTTGCCATTTGCAGGGATGGGGTGGGGGGAGGGGGGGGCAGAATCAATTTATTACCTCTGGTTAAGTGTCAGGGGTAAATATTGGGTTCTTGGACTTCTGAACAACAAAGAGATCAAAGAGATATTTCTATGGTAGTGGGGGTTGACCTAAACTTTTAGGCTTTTTTTTTTTTCTCCCTCTCTCTCTCTTCCTTCTCCCCCTCTGGTCCTCTCCCTGCACCCCCACCCACATCTTATTTTGATTCTGTCCTCACTGGTACATTGTCATCAGCTGGGTCATTGGCAAGCTGTGTGTCCAGTACCTTTAACAGAAGTAATAGAGAACCATAATGGCCTGGAAGTGGGTAATGGAGTTGTATTTGTTTTTTTCCTGGCTGAGTTATATCTCATGCTTGGTTGTGTTTATTTTGATTTTATTTATAATATATTTTAAAAAGTAATGAACTTGTGAACAGAATCTTCAGACACTAGGAAACATGTACAGCAAAATTTGTAAGAGTTCAATTAACTTCAACACCCAAATCATCCAAAAACCTAAATAATATGATTCAGTGAATCATAGTAAACCACATTAAATGCTGTACTGCTAATCTCTGAGAGTACCTATTAGTCCCACCACTACCTCCCCCTTTCCTTCACCAAAACCTATTTCACTCAAATCTAATTTTAAGTGAGTGCTTTCTCATGCAAATATTCATTGATTTGAATGAGATTTTGCAAGGGTAAAGACTGAGCAAAGACTTTGGGATGTGATCTTCAGAGAAAAGCTCAACCCCTTCTTTTGTGGATACAGAGAGTCACTGTACAGGAAAGTTATTGTATTATTATTGAACAAAAATAGTGGAAGCAGGGCCGGCATATGACATGGTAACACGTGCAGTCAGTCTGCAAGGGACTGACAGACACTGGTGGCAGAAACACTGCGGCGGGAAGGGGATTTGAGCATCTAGATTACTCTCCATGATTACCCTGAAATACCCCCAAGACCACTCTGTTGAAATAGGCAAAGTAGGGGTGAATGGAGAATTTTAGTTTTACTGGTAAATCAGAGAAAAAAAATTATTTCCAGGTATCACAAGTCTTGATAACAAGCATTCAGGGCAGTTGACTAATCTTGTGGGAAAAAAAAATAAACCAAAACCAAACAAACTACAAGCTTTTGTCTTATATTTAGATAATTTTAAGTATTAGTTGTTTGGACTTCAGAAGTATTGAAGAAGCCTGAGGAGGTCACAGTGAGCCATTCAGGCAATACAGTGTCCTCCAGAAAGAACTTGAGAAATTAACATTATAAATTTTATAAACATAACAATCTTGATATATAAAATTACCTTTTTTCTTTTTTTTTTTTTTTCCTTTTTGCAGCTTCCTCTGCATTTCCAGTGTGTGTGAACCTGTAGGTCAAATTCAGTGAGTTTGGGTACAAGTTTTAAGGGAAGGGGGCACAGGGAATTAGAGGGACAGATACATCAGAGCTGAGTTTAGCATTTATATTTACTGATACAGCCTGTGCTCACAAAATACAACCCGATTTTGGTAGCAGAGAAACAGATGTGAGGAATGATCCCTAACTCTCAGCCTTGAAAACAGGGGTTCCCCACAAACAAGTCTTGAATTTCTGAATACTTAAAGTAAACACAAGTAATTGCATTTCTTTCTGAAGCATTACACTCATGAATTATACTTCCACCTCGCATCCACTTTGAAAACTAGGTGAAAAACCCTAGAAAGATAGCTATGCAACCCACTTTATAGCAAAGGTATTGAAGTACACCAGTGCATCGGCTACCCAATTGACGTTTCTGGTTGTCTTTATTTGCTACATTTTAAGTAATTCTGTATAAAAACAGTTGTGCAAAGAAGTGCTAGCATTACTGTGAAGACTGTTGTCACTTCCTTGAGATGAGCTGGTATCCTGCGCCAGACAGCGTGGGGCACGTGGCAGGCACAAAAGGAAGGAATGGATAAATGTTCCTTCTTTATCATGAGCAACCTCACACCTGGGTGGAACTCAGGTAATTCTTGGAGGTCTTACTAGTTTTCACAGATCAGTCAGTGCTGTTTGCTTTGCTCCACTCATTCTTTATCTCAGTTTGCTCACTGGCATCAAGTTTGTTTCTTCCTGCTGGAGTCCTCGGCTTGCACCTGTGTTTTTGCTAGTTCACTCCTAGTGGGCTGAAAAAGTTTCTCCACAGTATCAGTTGGTTGCTGGTGGTGTCAGTGGTGGAAATCCACTCCAAGCAGATTTTCCAGGAGGCTTGGATTATGTAGTAATATTGATAATTGTTTGCTGCATCTGCATTTCAGACTTAACCATATTAAGCACTGCTCTGCTTTATGGACACTGTTTTGGCAGCTGTAGAGAGTGTGTCCTGACAGATTTGTGAAGGGATGAACTACTTAGTTATTGCTTCCCCTACTTTTGTTGTTACAGCTATTAAAAATGCAGCCTTTGCTTTAACAGACCATCTATCATACTCACTGCTTTCTTTTTTTTTTTTTTTTGAAACAAAAGCGTTTCTCACTGATCAAAAATGGCTTGACAAAACAGAAATTAAAGCAGAAGAAGGAAATTCAAGAGATCTGTGCTAACATATTCCCACTTGCAAGTCACACAAGGTGCTCTCAGTGGTGTTCCTCACACTGCCCCCATCTACATGTCATGATACCCAAATGCATTCAGGCTCATGGTCAAGGTTTTTAACCAACTATCAGTTGAGCCATTAGAACATCATCTTTGAAACTTAAGAAGAATATGAAATAATGAAACTTAAGGTAACACTTTTTCTCGTTTGGAGCTGCACTGGGACACATTTATTCTCCTGTGCTGAAGGTTAAGAAAACTCTAGAATCTACCCTGGTTGAGCTGACACAATGGTAACTCCTTTGCCGTGTTGGACCTTTGATCAAATGTCTAAGACTTTCATTGTTTTTTGTAACATATATTTCTCTTTAATTTGTAGTATGATCTTTCCTGGTAAATAAATATGACATATTTTTGTTTACTGTCATTTCCATAGGAATTAAAGGAAAAGATATCTGGTCCCAGAATCTCTCATCCCCACAGAAGTGACAGAGGTAGAAGAAAAGCTGAATGCAGCAGAAAGGACGAACGGATTTCAGCAGAGAGCACTGAAGAGGAATTATCTCTGAACGTAATGTGCTGGCCAACAAAGCACAACCGATAACTTCCAAGGCCATTGTGGACCTAAAATGCTAGCAGTGGTCAAAGCAAATTAAGACTTTTATTAAGGGACCCTTATGTATCATTTTACTGCAGCAGGATTACAGTGCCAGCCCTGCAGAGGGAGATTTAGTCAGGTAATTCTCATTAAAAGGCAAACCTCTCTGACTTCTGCAGGTGCTTTGCCTGATTAAGTACTGAAGAACCAGGCCCTAAGGTTGGCCCAGCTGAGCTCTAACCTACCTGCCTTTATGTAAGCGAAAGCTTCATGTATCAGCTCCAGCTCACGCAGAGGAGCCTTACCAGGCACTCTAATCCTAAGGGGAAACATTTCATTGCAATGCACAGCAATTTGCGTTTTTTCTCAAAATTCTGCTATTACATTATCCATTTTTCTCTTGATTAAAAGAGATCAAGAAGTGCACACTCACACACTACACATGCAGGCTTTCCATACAGGAGGCCTGGAATCCACATTCAGATTCAGGCTGGAGGAGATCTGGCAACTTCCAGTTCTTGATGGATTTATGCTGTTCTAATAATAGTTACAATTTACTGATAATTATCAAGGAGGGAAGTTACTGTGTTTTTTGTTGTTGTTGGGTTTCTAAGATATTCAAGTGTTTTCAGAAATATCCAACGCCAAAGGGTTCTTAAACACTCTAAGTGCTCTGAGCCTGTGCTGACTATTTTATTTTTACATACTGAAGGTCAGTCTATAGCATTAGTTACTGTTATAAGCAGACCGGGGACTGGAGCTGCACTGGCACAAGGGAAGTTTCAGGAGGTAGACATGAATTTCTCCATGTGTTCAGGCCTTCACATTATAGTTTAGATTATACAGTCTCATTACTCTGGGAATGCCCTGGGAAAATAACCAGGGGCGTAATCACAAAAGGCAGGGATATACTCACAAAAGGGTCTTTTCTGATCTATGCCAAAGAATGGACAGTCTTTGGGTCCTCCCCACCCATACATTTACCCTTGCATAAGCGCTAAGAAAATTAGGACACATGTAGGAAGAACCATCTCTGCTTTACCACTGACTTTTTTTTCAGGAACTGGTATGTTCCTGTATCTCAATGTCCCATGAATGAAATGTGGATAGTGGTACTTCTTTGCCGCAAAGGAAATAGGAGCATAAGTATATTGTAAAGTAAATGGTAGTGAAGTACTGCATCAAGGGGACTATGTAAGGTACCTACACCACGTTGATCGTGTAGCATAAAATTAATCTGAGAAAGCAAAATAGAAAACATTTATTTCAAAAGCTGAATGTCTCAACTAATAGCAAGGTAAACAACCAACCTGGTATTGCCAACATTGGCTCTTGAGTAGAACAGATTACTCAAAAAAAATTTATTTTGGCTAAAAGTCATCTACTTCCTCAGAGATAAGTCTGGCTTCCTCTCCAAGCATTACTATATTAGCTTTGGCCTGGGGGCTCTGAGTGGAAATTTTTATACACAAACACATAGAACAAGACGTGCAAGAAAAAAAAAGGGGGGAGTTGGAGATCTTAAATGGTTTTAACATCTCTTGTTCTCCATTTTTCAACCAGTGAGAAGAAATAACATTTTTGAGTCACTTGCTCTGGCGAGGTGCTCAAGTCAATGATACCTATCCACACAGGAATTAGTAAATTAATATTTCTGGTGAGATTCTGGTTTCATATCAGCAGCTTGACCTACTCAGAGGAACTCTTAAAGAAAGGGCTATTGTACTTTTGTGATCAGGAATTTTTTTCTTGCTATTGCCACTTCAGGAAAAAATAACAAGTCTTTTGGAACCAAAACTGGCTGTGCATACAAATGCAGCTAGTACTTGTAGGTGTGTTATTTTTTTAGGAGAACATCCAAGTAGGATTAAAGTAAGTTTCATTACAATAGTGGAGGAATGAGAATCCACCCCTGCCTGATATAGTATTTCAGTAAAGTGGTTCCACAGACCATTGTTACAGTCAGTGCTTTAATTTATGAACAGAAAATAAGTAATTGTGCATGGTATATAACAGAACTAGAAAAAGGTAAAAGGATATAGGACAACACAAGAACCCAATTTATCAAGAAGCAAGAGACTTCAAAAGAAGCCTCAGGCATACTAGCTCTTTGTAGTTGAGGAAAAGTTGCTGTGTGTTGAATCTTGCTTATGTCTGTATAAAGAAAAATATGCTGCTGCTTGGGCCACTGAACAGCGTATTCAGCGGACTTACTGCTATCAGTTGCAGAGTCCTCACTCTACTCCCTCCTGGGACAGGTAAAATTTTCTTTGAATTGTGATGCTTTCTAAAATTAAAGGAGTAGAAGACTAATACAGATATAAAACTCAGCCAACTGCTTCCCACACCCACAATGCTGTATGACTGTCAGTCAAAATGGAAACAATTACTTCCAGCTGCACCTTGTACTTTAGCTGTAGGTCAGCAGGCTCAAATCATGGTAAATCTGCCACCTTAAAGTCATTTGCAAAGTTGAATATAAACCCATAGCATAAACAAGCTGGAAATGATAAGCAGTCTGTGATAACTCACTGAACAACAAATATTAAGAAATAAATATTTTCTTGGAATGTTAGTAGAATACATGATCTGTGTTTTCAATTCTAATTTCAGCTTCTGATGAGATGAATCAAATATTCACATCCCAGCTGCTTCTGAATGTTCTAAGTGGAATTTCTTGGAGCAGTGTGAGCAGGTGGTGTTCCCACACAGCTCCAAATAAAGTTTATACGTGCTGGGGATGCTGGCTGCCTTACATACAAACACGGATTCAAATAACTACTTTTCTTTTAATGCACATATTTGATCATTTTCTCATGAGGCTGAGAGATCTTCCCAAGAGTAAAGCCAGAGGTACAGAGATGTTACCTGGAGCCCAACCTTCCTCCAAGCCCAAAGCCATAGTTTTTTGTACCTAAGCCATGGAATCATAGAACCGTAGAATGGTTTATGTTGGAAAGGACCTTAAAGATCATCAAGTTCTAACCACCTGCCATGGGCAGGGACACCTCCCACTAGAGTCGACTGATCAAAGCCCCATCCAGCCTGGCCTTGAACACTTCCAGGGATGAGTTACCCACAACTTTGGGCAATTTGTTCCAGTGACTCACCACCCTCACAGTAAAGAACTCCTTCCTAATATCTAAATCTACCCTCTTCAATTTAAAACTGTTACCCCTCATCCTACCACTAGACTACCTGATAAAAGGTCCCTCTCCATCTCTCCTGTAGGCCCCTCTAGGTTTCTATAAGGATTCACCAGAGCCTTCTCTTCTTCAGGCTGAACAACTACAACAATCTCAGCCTGTCTTCACAGGAGAGATGCTCCAGCCTTCTGATCATCTTTATGAACCTACTCTGGACTCACTCAAACGGGTCCATGTCCTTCCTGTGCTGAGGACACCAGAACTGTAGGTATTACACCAAGTGGGGCCTCCTGAGAGAGGAGTAGAGGGGCAGAATCACCTCCCTCAACCTGCTGCCCCCATTCCTTTTTATGCAGCCCAGGACAGCTCATATAAGCAACATACGTGCTAAGGAGTGGACTATTTCAAGCCTTTTGACAATGTTTTTTGTACTCTGGTGGTAAGACTGGGGTATAAAGAGTAGGATATGAAGCTACAGAGGATATCTGAGGTTACCAGGCCTGTTGGGATACACCAGAAAAGCATGCCTTGAAAGGTTGGGGTGGTGGTGGGGAGTGATCTTGGTTAGTCACAGCTCAAATCTAATTTCTGAATAAAAGCAAAATGCCGATATGCACTAGTCTGTAGTCCAGTCCCACGTGTCCCTACCTGGAAATCATTTTGTCTGCTCCATGCTGCAGCCCATATTGAAACTGTCACACAGCACAGAGGATAGGGATTCCACACCTAAGAGACACTGAATGAAAGTGCTCACAAAGCCTTCACCTTTAACAAGTTAACCCAATCTTTGCCCTTCATAAGCTCCTCCTTGAGAACCCAGTCTCCTGTCAAGAGAGATATATAGCTACTCAAATACATTCTCTGGACTCTGGGAGGACTCTGTCTTTTCTGGCTACAGAGGGAATTTAGGAAGCTCAGCTTCACAAGGCTGGAATAAGCTTTTGTTACTTTTTATTCCTCTGTGTTCCATTTTGACATGGGTTTTCATCTTTTTAAACTAGCTCAGCAGCAAAGCATATATTTGTCATCTAGTGTTGTAGGCACTTTTGGTTTTCTCTAGTCTGTTATTTCAAGACTGTTTAAGACTCTGCCAGCTGGCTACCATCCTATGCTCATGGTATCATGCAAGAGAGTACAGAGGACAGTAGAAACTTAACTATTGCTCTTTATATCTGATCAAAATCACAGTATTCTTCTATGTTGAGGACACAGAGTAGAGCAATAGAAAAAAACTTCACTTTGGCCCAGACAGGAAGTCTCAGACTGGAGGGATTTTGCTGTGGCCAGTTGTATCACTATCCATTCCCTCTGCTTGATGAAAGTGATGTGAAAAACTTAGTAACTGAATCAAGTACATGGATTCTAATCCACAGTGTGAAAATTCTATCCAATGTAACTTTTAACCTTGCAAGTTGCTTCATGGGCCATGTGGATGCAGTGCCATTGCCAGTGTCACCACTTGACGTTTTAACAATGATGTTAGACTGTCAGAGCCCAAAGCAAGAGTTTCCTCTCCTGAAGTCTCTTGTGCTGCCTTTTCAGTATAAAATTTGCTATGCTAGTGTTTGACAGTGGAGCTAGGAGATTCATTACTGGAAGAAATAGAGCTAAATATTTGCTTTGAGTGATTACAACTAAGATGTCCTACCTCAGTTGGGATGCCCAGATTATTGTGCACTCCTTGTTCATGAACACTGAACATATTTCAGTGAACAGAAGATAGATTGTCCGGATAACTGTGAACCTAAAAGAGATTTTATATTCACAAATTAGCTTCTACCTAGGAATAGTAAGACAATCTTTTCTACATTTTTTTTGTTTTTTACTGCCTAGAAGCCTTTGAGCTAGCTCTCACTGCACTAAACTTTCTTAGACAGCATCTGTTGAGAGATCTCTAACATTGTAAAAATGCAAGTTTTGACTATGTTTATTACTTTCACATATTTAACCCGATATAGGATATTTGAAGATATGATCAAGTCAGATATTCTTAGAGGGAGAAATTATTAATAATAAATAAGAACTATTTGAAAACAATGAATGTTTCAGTAATATAATATATATATATAAAGACTAAAATATGGTGGAGGAACTGTGTATTGTAAAACTACGTAGTTAGTATGATTGTATGAGAACTTTAACATTCAAGATCCAAAATACAGATCCAAATCCTCAGAGAGACATCTGATAACTTAATAGAAAGACAGGAGATCTCTCTTCTGTTTTGCTCTTGTGCTATGCTATAGATTCCTTAAAGTTTTCAAAGTTTTAGAAAAGCAGAGAAAAAAAATATATGCTGGTTTGTTTCAAAGCCAAGATAATTAGTAATAAGAGTATCTAACTATATATATTTTAGGCATAAATTTTTATGTGTGTGTATAGGTATCCATCTATTTACATATCTCTCCTAGAAAGCATCACAACCAAAATGTGTTGAAAAAACATTATTCCCTCCAAAAAATTATTTTCCTAAAAGTGAAAGCTATGGGACCTGAGCATAAACCTGTATCATTTTTGCTCCAGAGAGAGACAGCATCTTTCAGGACTGGATGACAATAGATGCTAGCTTCTCTTATTTTCATCAGAAGACTTTGAACGATGTGAGGTTAGTTTTATATCTCCTGATTCATAGGCTACAGCTAGGGCTTTAGTTATGTCACATAAGTTTATTAGTGCCATTTTAAGATAATGCCAATGTGACAAAATGAGCTTCATGCACAGAAAATTCTAACCTCTACATTTTCATAAGAAATTTTTCCTATAATCTAATCAAATTCTAGCAGACTATCTCCTCAAGAGTCAATAATTGCAATAAAAAGAGTATCTGTTGCAGCCTTTTAGTCCTTTTTTATTTCCCCTGACAGGAGGGACTTGAACTTTTTTGTTTCATGCACTGTAAACCAATAAAATGTAAGGCTAAAATATATTTATGTTTGCAACCTCTCTGACCAGAGGAATTGAAAAACTGCTGGGATTGTGTTTATTGACTATTCATTGAATCTCAAGACCAGCTGAAGCAGATACATCACAGCAACCACATCAGCTCACATAAAACACATGTGAATATGATTGCGATATAGTAGAAAATACCTATTCAATACATCCAAGACACACAGAAGTGCCACAGCAGTAATAAAATTCTTATCTGATGATTTTATAAGAAAGAGATGGTAATGAAAAAAGATTGGTTTTGACCAAGGGTACAAGATAGTAGATTCATCATGCAACATGTTTTGCTGGTAACAGAGAAATTAAACATGATCATAAAGGTCTACTCTCTTTTTTTTTTCCTCTGAAACTAGAAATATTTTCTTTCACTGGTGTCTGGAAGATCCAAAACACCTCTCTGCAGTCAGTATTCAGGAGACACACAACATATGGTTACTGAAAACTGGCAACAGAACAGTTTCTCATTCTCCAGTCAGGCACTCATTGAAGATGCTCAGAGGACTATCAACACAGCAAATACTCCTTCTTGCTGATGTGTTTTTTTACTGTTGTGACCTAGATAATTTTCTGATAAAAAGACATTTTAGTCACATACTCCATTTATTCAAAATCAAGTGTTCAGTATGCTTTGTTTAAATTGATACTTATAACACTAATTATACTGAGGAAGAGGCATATATATAGGCATGAATATTACCTTTTTGTTTTGTTCAAGTGTTTCTGTACATTTTTACTCCTATTACACATGGTGCGTTTTTGCATCTTTGCCCTCACTTCAGTTGAGTAGTTGAGGTCTTTCCAGGAGTTTATATGATGCTGCAGTCTGTGGGAACAAAAAACATAGTATTTCTAGCTCAACAAATTGAATCTTCACTCTTACATGCTTTTAAACAAAATATGGTTAGGGAAAACAATTGAAAAACAAAAATTACAGGAGAGCATTAGCCTTTGTTCTGCTTATCTACATAGTTTAAATTATGGCCCTGTCTTATTGGACTGAAGTCCATAAAACTCCTTTTCTGTGACTATGTTTCAATAAAACGGCACTAGTATACCCTCAAAACAGGGTAGAATATCAAAAATGCTTACTATAGACTTATTGCCACTGTCCAAGGCTTAAGGATGAGTAGTGAACTAGACAAGATTATGACCTTATGAAAATTAGGCTACCTTTTCACTGAAATAAAGCATGGGCAAATTATCTGAGACTCTATCATCCTAGAAGTATCTACAGCTTTTCAGGAAATGGCTTGTAACAGAGCTCTTCTGATATAGGACCAAGAAAAAAATTAAGAGGAAAAATGTTTCCATAGACTTGATATCTTCAAAGAAGATGCTGTCCTCAGCCCTCAGGCCATTTTATCTATGTCCTCAAGAAGGAGGTACTGGTGACCATTAACTTGCAGATTCATGAAGAACACACTGGGAAAATCTCTACAGACGTATCCAGGAAAGTTGTGAAATCTCCCTCCTTGGACATATCCAAAAGTCGTCAGGGCAACTGGCTCTAGTTAGCTCTGCTTGAGCAGGGGGTGTTGGAGCAGATGATCTCCAGAGGTGCCTGCCAACCTCAACCATTCCACAATTATGCGATTATGCTAAACTCCTGAAATATCTTGCATCCACAATCAGTCTACAGTTTCTGATGTGGAAGTGTATGGTGACAGATAGTGTAGTATAGTATAGGAGGTTCGGTACCCTCCTGTCAATAGTCTGAGCTTTATGCCTAAAAAGAGATGGAGAACTAGTCTGAATGGAGCTAATTGCCAGATCTTTGTTGTGAGATAGCAATTAGGGCTGAGATATTAAGTTACAACTCTCCTAGCTCCCTTCCATTTTATAAATAGCGGTGGGAGAGCTTTCAGTCTGCTCAAAGGCAAAGCTGACTCAGTGGAGTTCACTCGCTAGAATACTTATTCTGTGTGAATTAAAAAGTCAGGCTTTAAATTGAAGGGCCTGGGGGGCAGGGTCCAAAATGGCAACAGTCACACCATTGCAACAGATTGAGAAATAAGCCAGGCTAATCAGAACAGTGACAAATGTTCCTTAGCTGCCTCCCGAGATGAGAACCAGAAGACCAACCACCTCAAGTGTATGTATAACAGTGCACACAGCCTAGGGAACAAACAGGACAAATTGCAGCTCCATGCCTAGTCAGAGTTATATCATAGTAACAACTGAAACATGGTGGGACAACTCACATGACTGGATCATCATGATGGATGGATATAGGCCATTTCATAAAGACAGGCAGGGAAGAAGAGAAGGAGGAGTTGCACTGTTTGAATGAGAATCTTGAATGTATAGAATTCAGCTATGGAGACTGTAGAAGCCCTATAAAATGCCTCTGGGTCAAGATCAGAGGGGTTGTCTCCAAGGGGGATCTTACAGTAGGCATCTGCTACCAACTTCCAAACTAAGACAAAAAGACAAATGAAGCAATATTTGGGTCAGTTAACCAGAACCTGGTTCTTATGGGTGACTTCAACTACCAAGGCATTTGTTGGAAGAACAATATAGCAGCTCACATGTCATCTGTCAAGTTCCTTGAATCTATAGAGAACTGCATCCTCATACAAATATTAGGTATGCCAAGAATGAAGAACTGCTGGACTTGCTACTCATAAACCAAGAAAACCTGATTTGTAATATCTCAGGTTGTGATGCCCTTGGCTGGAGTGATATTGCAATTGTCATGATTTCAGTAAAATTTTTCAAAACCAGATTGACAGAAAGAAAGGAGAGGAAAAGACAAGGATATTTAGGAGTTTAGAATTAACTGAACTAATTTAGTGAAGTATTAATACTAAAATTAAAGTAAGAAAAAAATAATTAAATAGATACAGTATATACAAAACCATATCAAGCTCCCAAGATAACGAACACATCACCAGCAGTCACCAGGAAAAGTCCCAGACTGGACTCAGTAATCAACAGGAGTGGGATTCCAGATCTGGAGTCAGGAACGCTCAGATCAGGGTCAAAGGCAGACAAACAAACAGGGTCCTCCTTGGACGTCAGCCATTGAAGTAACAGAGCTGACCTTTTGATCCCTCAGCTTTTATAGTGAGCATGATGCAGATGGGATGGAATACCCCAGTTCGTCAATTTTGGGTCAGCTGTCCTGTCCATTCTTCCCTACAGGTGTGACCCCTCTATGCTTTTCCACTTCCAACCCTCCAATGGGGCAAATAACGAAATTACCTGACCTTGGTTGTTCTAGCAATAAATATAAACAAGGGCCTCTGCACACCATTCCTTGGTCTAATCAGGTCTTATCACTGTCAGAGTGAACAGTTTTCTGAGCAATGTGCTGTTCATTTCAGAGTTTAGTTAGTTAGAAGAGGTCCAGCTAAAAAAGTAAAATTGTAAAACAGAAAATTGGTTTGTTTTACCTCAAACCAGGACAGCGATATTATAAAGTTTGGGATCCTGCTGAGCATGCCTAAAATTTATACTAAGACAAAGGTGTTAAATTTTAGAAGAACAAACTCTCTCAGACCTCAATTGGGAGTGATTCCATGGGAAGCTTCCAAGGAGGATAAATGAGCTAGTGAGTGCTGGGAATTTTTCAGGAATGTTCTCCTGGAAGCACAAAACCAGCTCATCCCTTTCAAAGGTAAGGGAAGTAGACAGAGCAAGAGACCCCGTTGACTTAACTGCGAGCTTCTGAGTCCACTCAAAACCAAAAGAGAAGCACTTTTCCAGAGATGGAAAAGTGAACAAATACCCGTTGAGAACTACAGGGGCTTTTTCAAGGAGTGCAGAGATGCAGTTAGAAAAGCAAAAGCTTGGCCTGAATAAAAATTGTCCAGAGATGTAAAAAACTACACAAAAAGGTTCTTCAGGCATGGAAGCATCAAGCACAAACGGCATGAAAATATTGGCCAGCTGTTAAATAGGAGAGGTGAATTAGTCACCAACAATGCTAGAAAGGCAGAGGTTCTCAACACATTGTTCACCTCTGTCTTTACCAACACTGTTCGGCCCCAGCCTTTGGGAAAAAAAAGTCAGCTTGATGCAAACACAGGCCCACCATCAGTGAAGGAAGAGTTGCTTTGTGAACTATTACAGAAGCTTGACCCCTACAAATCAGTGGGCCCTGACACTATCTACCTGAAGCTGTTAAGAGAGCTAGCTAATGTCACTGTGAGGCTGTTCTTCATATTCTTTGAGACGTCATGGAGGTCAGAAGGTGTCCCAGAAACTGGAAGAAGGCTAGTGTCACCATCATCTACAAGAAGGACTTAAAGGAGGATCCAGATCCAGGAAATTATAGGTCCATCAGTCTTACTTCAATCCCTGGGAAAGTTATAGAATGAATCCTCCCAGAGGCCACCACAAGTCAAATAAAGCACATAACTGGGAAACACCAGCATAGATTCAACAAAGGCAAATGGTGCTTAACAAACTTTTTTTGCTTTCTACAACAAAGTAATCAACTCAGTTGATGTGGAGCAAGTGGTGGACAGCGTTTACCTGGATTTCTCCAAAGCTTTTCATACAGTTCCCCATAGCACACCTCCTGGAGAAATTGATGCATTACTGTCTAAACAAGTGGTCTGTGCTGTGGGTTGGGACAGGCTTGTTCTACCCAGTGCTTGTCAGGCCACACATGGAATAGTGTTCAGTTTTGGTCCCCACTAAACAAAAGAGATGTGGACAGGAGAGGGTCCAGAGAATAGCCACAAAGATGATCAAAGGACTGGGAAGCCTGCTGTATGAGGAAAGGCTGAGAGAATTGGGTTTATTCATCCTTGAGAAAAGGAAGGCTTAAGGAAGACTTTATCATTACATTTTAGTACTTAAAGGGTGGCTACAAAGAAGACAGAGACTCCTTTTTTTACATGAAGGCACATGGAGAAGACGAGAGGTACAAATTACTCTTGGAGACACTCTTAATGGACACAGGAGGAAAATTTTTCACAATGAAAACAATAAGCCACTGGAATAACCTTTCCGGGCAAGTGATGGATCCCCAATATTAGACAATTTTAAGATTCAGCTGAACATCTTTGGGCCATCTTATCTAGACCATGCTTTTGCCAAGAAAGATTGCATCAGATGATTCTTAAGGTCCCTTCTAGCCTGATATTCTGTGATTCTATTCTACCAGGTAGAGAAGCAGCAAATTTTTCAACCACCTCTCAACCAAAACTACACCTGACTACATCAGCGCAAATGGATTTAGCATTTCCTAACATACCAAGCATGAACACAAATCTAATGAGTTAGTAAGCACGGCATCTGGAATGATCAGTTATTTTAGGTATGACTGCCTAGTGATGTAGGTATACTTTCTATCAATCTTACCCCCCTTTAAACCAGAGGAGTATTGTTCCCACTGAATCTTTGGCAGATGTCTTTACCTTTCAGTTCCTAAAGTGAACCAAGTGGCAAAGTCTCAGCAACAGAAGGCTGAGATTCTTTATTGACTCTACAGAAAGATCAGACTTCAGAAAGACACCTTTCTGTAAGACTTTCTGTAGTGATTTTCCTTCCTTCTTGTCTGTTCTGGAAAAAAAAATAACAGCTTTCCTGTCAGGAATTTTAATGTCATTCTGTTGTTGCAGAAGGATGTTGTAGGACAGCAATAGCTGTCCGTGATCATAAGCTTTTCTCTGTGAACATATAGGGTAGAAAAAAATGTCAAGGAAAGAATAACAGGCAAAAAAGATATGTCTACAGTAAGCTACAAGATCTCTCATAGGTGCTCATTAGATTGTTTCGCAATCCATAGCAAGGAAGACAAACAATCAGATGGTAATATTAAAGTAAAAGAAAACAGGAAATTTTCAGTTTGGGGATTTCAGAGATACCTGCTCGAGCCTAGTCATATTCAATATTTTTATTAATTTCTGGAATTATTGCTTGTAAAATTAGCAGAAAACACAAAAATTGTATGTTACATAGGAAGTGTATAATAATGCAAGTGGTCACTTCCATTAGCATGCCAGGTGGAGGGCCTCTTTGAATGACATCACACTGTAATTTAACAGTCTGGCACATACTGTCTTCAGACACAGTCTTCCAGAAACAAGGTGCCTAATCCACACTTGCAGTAAGGACTTCCAGATTATTTGTTTATTGGGAACTGGTGATTCTGAAGAGGGTTTGGGCCCAGCGCTTTCACCTTAATTTCAAAAAAGGCTGTTGGCAAAGCGACAAGGACTGAAAAAAAGAAATTATCTGAGGCCTGGAAAACCTACCTTACAGTAAATGGGTAAATCTGTTTCTTTTACATAAAAAGGTTAAGAAATTACATGACAACAGTCTAAAATTACCTGCATTATTTCTTGTAATGGGGTCTTTAATCTAGTAGATAAAGGCATAGTATTGAGGAGCTGAAGCTACACAAGCACAAACTGAAAATAAGCTCTGATTTTTAAGACCAAATGAAATTAGCTAGTGAAATGAATGTGATTGTTTCTCTATGAACTCTTTAAATCAAAATAGATACACTGATTTGTATCTTAAATCAAGACACATATCTTGATTCACAGAGTAAAGAAATAGTAAAATAATTTGAATTGTGTATATATATATATATTTAGCTAAAGACATTAGATATTTTCAAAGAGATGTTAACTTTGAAAAAGAAGCCATGGACTACAGGCAAAAATTACTGGGAAATACCACTTTGTTGTTTGAGTGATACAAAAGGTATTGTTAATAAAAGCACAAGTACTATCAGATCTGACTGGAGTTAATTTTTATTTTACTTCTGAGTTAAAAACAGAGACTGCTCTTCTACCTTTAAGACAGAGTTATTTCAAACACAAGGGGTTTTGTGCTAATCAAGACTCTTGTGCTGGTATGATTTTGCACTACTGATCATTTACATGGATGTAATATTATGCTGCTTCAACAGTTCCAGATTCGCTTTCTCTCTTAGCAGTTACCCCATATTGATAACCAAGTAGTTGGGAAGAAATTCAAATAGTTTTGGTTCATATATTTGTACTCAATTATGATGATCTGTGTCTGAACTCTGCGGACCCCTGAGATCCTCCAGGGCTAAGTCTACAGATCAGTTTTGTTCCCTTGGTGCCCTTAAATACTCTTTCCTCAGCTTGGACTGGAATCATAGGAGGCCACCTATCAGAACCCAACAGCTGAGCTTCCACACTGCAGTTCTTGTCAATTTAGCCTGTCAGCTTGTCTCCTCACAGCCTTTTTCAACATGGGCATTACTCAATTTTCAGTAGCCCAAGCTGCAATCTGGGCTCCATCAAATACTCTGGAAACCAAACTGATCTGATCAAACCTGGATGTTTGGCAAGTCTAAAGTAAACTCTCTGTTTAACTGGTGGTAGAGTAGAAGAGAATATAGACTACAAAAGATGGAACAAAACAGTTCTTCAGAGTTGTACTACTGACTTTTAAAGATTTGCTAAATATAAAAGAATGTTTTCATTTTCTGAACGTCAGGGTGAAATCTCAGCCCAAATCCCATAAAAATCACTGCTTCATCCTACCCATTTGGAGTACTGAAACACTGAATAGATCTGACTGCTTATTTAGAAGTATTACAGGCGTTGTATTGGAACAACTGATATAAAAAGACACTATCCCACGCTCCCACTTTTCCCGCTATTTGCCAATTCGTAATTACAGTATGTAAATACACAGCAGAATGGGTCTTTGGTTAATCAAATTGATTTAATTGCTGAATCCCCACAGATGAATGTGAACAGAGTCTTCTCTTTTCTCATTTTTTGTTGGCAAAACATAGCCACACAAATGATAAAAATTCCACCAGAAATGGGAATGGGAGTTGAATGACTCTCTTACTGGAACACTGTTAGAACACCTGTAGTCAGATTCAAAGGACTTTAACAAGGTAATTCCTCATAATTTTAAAGATGTAAATTATGGCATACCCCAGAGATACTGAATTAATTAGGCTTTTGTGTATTATCAATGTGTATACGTCTATTTTTTATGGAAATCTGATATTGTTTTTCATGTTCTGAATTATGTTATTAAAAAGGTGGATATAGTAACACAAAATGTGTTGCAAAGGGTTTGCTAGATACGTTGATTAGTTTATAGTGTGAATATAAAGCTCTTATAATAGTTATGAATGTTATTGTTAATATCACATTTAGCACTAGTTACTGGAACCATAACACTATCCTGATTGCTTCCGGCAGGTAACTGTATCATATAATCTAAAGAAAGCAAGCCTGAAGATGTCCTTGGCAAAATAGCTGGTCATTAAAGTCTGATGACTTCATGAGCTAGCACAAACACATGTAACTTTCAGAGTTTTGGACCTGCATTGGACCCAGAAGCTTGTCAATTCCTTAGTCTAGGTCAAAACCTTTCCTACTTCCAATCTCTGTATCAAAGTAGGACATATTCCTGTGCAAGCCCTGCTCTCTGTGGGAAGATGTGAGTGTGCACTCTTGCAGGGGTGCTAGCCTGAAGGGTCTGAGTACCAGAATCCCAGAGCCTGCTTGTTGTGTATCAGAAGGGAAGCCTCAACTCTGACACGTGCAAAGCTATAAACTAAAGCCATTTGTTAGAGATGCTCTGTCAGCAGGTTCTCAATTGTATTTGAAAATTCGTTGTCCCCAGCAAAGATATTGGGGCTTCAATCCCCGGAGTCAAACACAATAGCTCATCCCAGTCCTTCCATATCCTGGATGAAAGCCGTAATCATTCTTGAACATTATGCAGATGGGAATAGTAGTGGTAGTAGCAGCAATAGTAGTAGTAATTACTGTCACTGCATATTGGGTTCTACTCCAGAAGTATCCTGAGACGGCCTATGAAAGTTAGCTTATGTCCTGGTTTGAGGTAAAACGAGCCAATTTTCTGTTTTACAGTTTTGCTTTCTTAGCTAGGCCTCTTCTAACTAGCTAAACTCTGAAATTAACAGCACATTGTTCAAAGCTGTTCCGTCTCACAGTGATAAGACCTGATTATACCAAGGGATGGTATGCAGAGAGGCCCTTGTTTAGACTTATTGCTGGAAGAACCAAGGTCAGATAATTTTCAACATTTGCCCGTTGGAGGGTCCCACCTTCAAGGAGGAGCGGACAGGACAGGTGACCCAGAACGGACCAACAGGGGTATTCCATCCCATCCGCATCATNAGCTTATCAGGGGAGGCTGAAGGAATATCTCTTCTTGATCAGGTTTTGGCACAGATAGGTTTTATCTTTTTCTGCCCTGCTAATTTGCTAAACTGATTCTAAGAACCTGAAAAAGAAAAAATAAATTGTTTAGGAAATATTAAAGTTAAGGAATCTCATTTTATTGACCTTAAAGGTCTGGTTCCGTTCCACATTCAGAGACCTGCAATTAAATGTCTAAAAGTACCTGTCTTCATTTTAGATAGGAGACAACTCCCACTCTAGTCATTCAGGATCAAGTCGACGTGGTCAGATGAGTCTAGAGAATTCTTTTGTTGACCAAATGAGATATTTCCTTTACACTGAGTGAACTGAACTCTGCTGAATACCATCTCAATTTACTTCCCTAGACATAATAATTTAAGATGCCCTGATAATGCCCTGGACAATTGCTACTAGACCACAAGTCCCCTGTCATTTCTACCAAGCCTGTGCAGATATCTTAGGTACCCTAGGATACCTAAACGTCATTGAAGGTTGAACATCTGTGCTGAATCTTTGGCTTCTACTGTAAAAGCATACTCATCAGCATACTCATAGACACTTGAATTTAGATAAATTAACCTAGGTTCCTGAGGATGAAGGTGAATCCTATCTGTGAAACTCAGGGGTTAGTTACCAGCTGAGACAGTGGTGTCAGAATCACTTTTCAAGCTAGGCACTGATAAGTCCTATTCTGAGGCACCTATTGCCCTTATTTAGCTCTGTCCATAAATGCTTGGAGCAAACTCAATCAGTTCTAGACTACCTGAGCCTAGAAACAGATTTCTAAAGGTCATTCATATTTCACAAGTAATGCCACTGCTAACTTTTGAATTCAGCAGTTCATGGGAATACTGATTTAAATGCTTACTATACGTTTCTTTAAGACTCAGGATAAAACTGCTGCCAGATTTCAATTCTAAGCAAAATAAAATTCTTTACATTGCTTTTGTATTTGCTTTGTGTGATAACTACCTTTTCAGCGTATTACTAAACTCAATTAGAAATTCTTACTTGGCAGCTATGTGCTGCAGTATTTTGCTGAGACTGAACAAAGTTTCATAAAATCAGCTTGTGACCATGTGATGACTATTAAAACTTATAAAACCCTTAACAATTATCATAAGGAAAACAGCATACTGTGGCAGTGTTATAGGGTGTATCGTGAACCAAAGTACTTCTAGCTCATCAGAGCTTCGCCTGTTCACGCTGGAGCACAGACCTGGTTTTAAGCAAACAGATGGAAATACAAACCTCTGATACTCCTATTCTACTTTGTGCAACAAACACATTTAGAAAAGAGGAATTACATTGACCTTGAAAAACTATTGCACTGTACCCCGCACTAAAATTTCTTCCTCTCGCAACTCCCTTTTCTATCATTTTCTGTTAGCACTTTTTTAGAAAAGCAAGTTTCTCCTATTTTAGTTTTTTTAACTAATCAAATGACTGTCACACATGGTTCAGACAGTTTATTCCCAGTAAGTTAGCAATTTTTAGAAGGCTTTCATACCTTTCTTCCCTTCTGCTTTATTAGTAACACTGTATACTGTCAGCCTGGATGCTAATCCTTTTCTTTAGTGTTTTCTGCCCTTACTGTTGGTGTTTCTTCTGGTCACAACCAGAGCTGTCCCCTCATAATCATTCTCCTCCTTCAGTTTTTGGCTAGCAAACTGAGTGTTGTAGTCAGGCTGGTAGTTATTTCACAGTGGGATCTTCCATTGCTGTTCACAGATGCTGAGAGACACTTACTTTAGAGAACACCAGAAGTCCCTGGAACATTTGACTTACATGTGCTTTACTTTTTCAGCAGTCAGAAGCTTTCCTAGCACTCAAATCTTTGTGCAATTCTGTTTTTCCTACTAAACTCTAGTATTGTTTTTTACGCTTTATTCCCTCCATCTCTATCTTCACAGCATGGCTGTTTAATGTATTGTAGCAGTCAGAAAGACTAGGATCCTTTTTTGTTTAGGTATCTACATGTAGATACCTTAATCTGAGCTATACACACTAGGGTCTTTTTAGAGAAAACAGATGTCCGTTTTAGCTCATACTTCAAGCGCAAGGTCAGATGAATTACACATTAAAACTACACATCAGCTCCAAAAGAGCTTATTTTAACTAAGAGAAATGTGTGTGTATATATATATATATATAAATTTTTTTACAGTTCAGATTATATCTCTATGGAATATGACCATAAAATGAATGCAAACTATCTAGGATGTATCACATGCTCTTTAATAATAAATTTTACCTGCAAGTGGATCTATGACAAAACTTAGAAATAAATGCAGTGGTGATTTTACTGTGTGTTCCTTTCTATTGCTTTGCTTTTTCCATCCTGCCACAAAACACCAAAAACTTAACTGCTAGTTAGTGTTTTTCTGCTTTTGAGTTTTCATTGTCCGCTGAATACTGCAACACTGATCATATTGTACTTAACTTAACAGCAGTTCAGTGAAGTAATCCAATAGCATATTCTAGGTGCCTACAGAAACAGAAACATCCTGGCCATAAAAAATAATGCCCTTGAAAAGCTATTTGGAGAAACATTTAGTTCTCTTTAGTCTTTCAGAATGAAGATGTGTTGTATGAGGTATTTTATACATGCAAATGCTTCATTTTCTTTCTTTAAGTCTTTATAGTACTATTTGTTTTCAAATGAGTTTTGTGGTTGTTTCATACAGGGAATGCAAAAGCCAGGGTATATTTCACCATTCTGTGGCTTGCCATATATTTTCTTTAATAAATCACCATTGAAGATGTGAACAAGTTTAATTTCACAATATAAATATTTGCCTTTTCAATTTGTATGTTTGTATGTGTGTGCCAAAAACAGATTTTTCTAAAAAGCAATAACCTAAAAACCCACAAATTTGGCACAGTATGAAGCTGGGCCAAATAATACTCCCATGGAAAAACTGCATATGATACAGATCATTTATATTTATGAACCCTGAGCTTTACGAAATACCTATGTTTTTATTTGACTTTGTTTAGAAGCCATATTCAGTGATTTCTGACTTCTTGGTAACTTAACAGTATATATAGATCATAAATGTCCCTCCTGCTGTTTGCCTGCCCGGAACAGACCTTTGGGTAGATAAACAATCTCAAACATAACTAAAGTATTGGTATATTCCAAACTCCAGTAAAACTTTGAAAACATGAATACTACAGAGAGTATCAGTTACATGGAAAATAATAATTATTGGATTTTAAACTGTTTTCTCTGTTTAGTCTACTTTCTTGTTCATGACCATGGCAAACTGTGACTTGAAAGTGGAAAAGCTAGCGGAGCCTATTGCCATCCAACTTTTGAACACAGCTCTACCACCTTTTAAAACAGGTTACAGCCACTGTAGCCAGCAACAAAAAGGGAGAAGGGTGTTAGTAAGACATGTTCCACAGAAACAGTTGGAAGAGACAGGCTGCAGCAATTTGGTTGTCTTCTATGCCCCATCTCTATCTCAGGTAAATCAGAGGTGCCTCCGCATAGTACTTGTCTGATGCAGTGGCAGGAAGCCATTGTTTTTTTGCAACTGCTTTTCCTTTCCCATTTTACTAATTGGACCCCAAATAGAGGGCTAAATGGGAGGATTCTGGTAGTGCTCATTAATCAAGCAGGGAATCAGAGACTTCTGATTCAAGAAGGTAGAAGGTGATGAATCTGTTGTTACAGAAGAGGTTATGATGACACATAAAAAACAGTTAGCTTATTTTTATTGAGTTTCTTTCTAATGTGACTAAACCATTTTGATCTGATATTAACTGGATATATGTCACAGTTACTTGACAGAACAAACATTCTTTGGCATAAATGGCCTTCCAACATACTAGAAAAAATGGATTAGAAAATATGAATCTAGAAGGATCGATGCTATCAAAAAACCCCAATAATCTTTAATTCTGCTTGCTTGTTTTACGTTCTGGAAAACATTTGAGTTTAGATTGTACTAGGGTGCACACCTCAGTCACAGGAGTAGGCAGACTAACATAGCCTTTGCTGGGATACGTACAGCTGCAGCTCCCATTCATCTACTGTTTGAAGCAAAGTCTTGTAGAATGAACTTACTGTCTATACACTATCCTGACATAGTATCTCTATTACGTCTGTGAGAGCAATAAAGACATATGTTAGAAGGAACACGGCTGATGTGCCATAACTGTGTTCCAGCTACCATGCCCTTTCAGCTAGTACAATGGAACAGCTAAACAAAAGCAGAGATTCAACCATCTCCCAGTGCTGTGCATCCCAAGTTCCTCAGGAGTAGAACTTGGAGTCTGTCCTGTTGTTCGACCCTCCATTCAGATAGATCTAGGCAGGTCTCACCCCTTAATCTTCAGAACTCACTGTCATAAATCTTCTATCACAGAGCTTTTTTTTGAAAAAAACCTCACACACATTTCTCCTAAATTCCGGGCAATGCTGGTGTCCAAATAAAACCTAAGAAATAGAAATTATTTTGCCAGTTGGCCAATAAAAACTTCTTGAAGTTTTAAGGAAATACATCAGGGAAATTTCACATTTGCATTCTCTCAGTTTCTTTACCCTCAATCCTCTCGGCTTGTTATATTTGGCCACATGTCTGGGTCTGCTCTACTTCAGTTCTTTTTGGACTCTAGGAGATCTATAATTATTATTTAAGAACCAAAGTTTTGTCAAAGCAGTACAGCCTAACTAATCTTGTTTCTTGTAATAAATCTAATAAAAAGAGGGGTTTGGAAAATGTATTCATGTTGTGAACAGTAGAAACAAACCACTGAGGCAGACTTAAATGTCCAGGGACTGGTTAAAGCTTTTAATGACCTAATTTGCCCAAGAGCAAACAGTCACCATCATTTTTGATATTGTGATTTCCAGATCTAGTAGCCACAGAAAAGGAAAGTTCCAAGAACAACATGACTGCTGGGGACACTGATGATTAGATGACTGGCTGTAATCATCAGACCAGGCGATTATTATATATAACTTATACCACAGTTACTAATGTGTTGTTTTTATTAAACAAAAGATTGCCAAGACCAAGTTAATAGTTAGGTTTAGGGTTCTTAAAAACGTTTTCATTATCAAACAATCAGCTACCAATTTGCTTGTGTTAGTTCTACACATATATTCAGATCTTCCCATGACATAGTCCTCCCAGAGGTCAGGGGTACTCCTTGCCAGAGTAACATTTAATAATCAGAGTAAGACACCACAGGCCAGGACTTGGGCATATACCTCTGAATTCCTGCCCTGGAAAACAGTATCAGACATATTGGGCATGTATTTTACTGAATGGAATTCCATTGAAACGTGTACAACAGAGTCTGGCGCCTCTTGATAAAAATATAGTGAAACAATTAACTTTGCTGGTGTTTTGTCCAAATAAAAAACACAGGACCGGGAGACTGTTCAACAGAAACAAATCACCCAACCTCCTCCTTACCAGACAGAAATCTGCCTATCAGAAATGCATTGCTATTAGAGGTAAGGAAAGAGTCTTGGCAAGTATAAATACCCTTCAACAGGAAGTCCTTTAGCCTCTCCGAAGAGAAATTTCAGTACTGACAAAACCAAGACCACAAGAGCCTCCACAAAGATTCTTGAAATTAATCCTTCCTGATTTAAAGTGGAAGACAGCAAAATTTTTATTGAATTGTCCTACTGCTCTCAAATTATAATGTGCTCTACTAGATTGCAGGTCAGTCACACCAATCTGGAGGATATTATTTTTTTTCCTTTTTCCCCCCACTTATTCTTTTCATTCCGACAGCACTATTGATGAAGACCTCAGGAAAAAAAATACCAGCGCCCAAGACACTTTGATGGCCTTTCCACTGTGTAATTATACTTACTCTTGATAACACTAAAGACATGCCTTATTGGTAGTGGCACAGGCTGCTTTCCTTTTCACAGAGAGATGGATTGTTTCTGCAGGCCTTGATGGCCTTCAAATTATCTGAGCACAGAAAAGAGAGCAGAGTGAATTTTATTTTAACTCATTTTATTTCTAAATTTATTTCCCAGTAGCTAGAAGGTGATGACTGCCCCAGCAGTCAAGTCAATTGTTATCTGTGGGACTTGATTATGTTTAGACCCAGTCTCTCATTTTGAGCAAGACACAGTTAATGAGGAGAGAAATGAAAAGTGCATTGAGTCACAGTGTGTTTGTGGTAATTTGTGACACATTCACTCTACTCAGTTCTTTGTTTATTCCTTCCCCCCTCCATGCAGGTCCTGTAGAAAAAGGAACAGATAAGCGAATTCAGTGGTAGACAGTTAAGGGTGTTGAAAGTAATGAATCTATATCTCTCTATCTCTTTCCCCATTGTTGGCAGTAATTGGAGCAGTGTTCATCTATACAGTAAAATGCCAGTGAAGCCCATCTTAACGAAACATCTTTTTTTCCATTATTTTGCAACACATTTTTCATTGACACTGCTAGTTTTTATTTTCACTATGTGCCTTTTTTTTTTTTTTGCAAGCTCTTTGCCACTTTTCTAAATAATAGTCCATTAAACAGTTCACAGTGTGTGTTCTGTAGAAATGTAAAAAAGTGATTGGATGATACTAATTAAGGAGAGATTTTGTTTCCACTTACTGCAGATCAATGGTGGGTTACATTAAAGCTGCATTTTTGTGATGAGTTTAAACACAAAAGAACAGCTGTGCTAAATACATATTTCAAGGCTTACAGGTAGGTCAAATAAATCTTTCTTTCTTTACCTGTCTATTTTAAAACTACGGAAAACTCTGTGAAGAGTAGTAGTAAAATAAAAAGGCAAATTTCTTACTGTGGATTTTTTTTTCACTTGCGGTAGCAGAAACTGTTAAATCAGGAATGCCAATTGCAATGCACTGAGATCCTGTTGGCTTTTAATTTACTCTATAGCCTCCTATGCATTAATTTTAATGAGACTTTTTTCTTCTGTTTTCTACAGTTGCCAATCTAAGGCATCCCCTCTCTGATTTATGGCAGTGTTAGATTACAGGGAAAAACTGTCTTAGTGAGAAAGCTTTTCCTGTATTTGAACCCACATTTCTTCCTTTAATCCTAGATTATTCTGAGCACAAAATTTAACCAAAAATCTCCATACGGAGATATGTTCATATGCAAAGAAGACTGGCAGTTCATTCCAGTCAGATCAATTAAAATAAAAATTCGCTATTCGTTGGCATTCCTTGATCAGCACAAACAATGTTCAGAAGAAATTCACCTGGTTGCCTCCAAGTAACATAATGAATCCTGAACATATATGACAAGGAACTAAAAGAGAAAATGCTTTTCAGGCACTTGCTCTAAATATTAAAAGCACAAAACTATTTTAAAATCAGTTCACTCTGATGATTTTAAAAAATGTATTATATTTAATATAAGGTCCTATATAAGGGAGCTATAAGGACCCTGCTTTTATCCAGATCATTTCAATATCAAAACCAGACAAGAATTGTTGTTCACAGTTTCCTTGCATTACAACAGTCTAGATCCCAATTCTAAACCACTATTAGCAGAGAAGAATAACAAGATATAGGCTTTGTATATAATGGGCTAAGGAGGCTGCCTGATGTCTTTGACTGTGCAGAAACCAAGGTCATACGCAGATTTAGTACCATCCAACAAAAGTTTGCATGGAAATAGATAAAAAGGTTTAATTTGGGTCCATCTTTACTATTTGAAGTCTAAACTCTGAATTCAATGCTATGTGCCTTATATCAAATCAGCTTGAATCAATAATTAATATATAATTCCTAAGATATGAATTCATATAAGAATTCATAGATATATAGATCAGAGTCATACAATAGTTTGGGTTGGAAGGGACCTTTAAAGGTTGTCTAGTCCAACCTCCCCTGCAGTGAGCAGGGACATCTTCAACTGGATGGTGTTGCTTAGAGCCCTGTCCAGCCTAGCTTTGAATATTTCCAGGGATGGGGCAAGTATCACCTCTCTGGATGACCTGTTCTAGTGCTTCACCACCCACACTATGAAGATGTCTTCCTTCTACATAGTCTAAATCCTCCCTTTTTTAGTTTAAAGCCATTAAGCCTTGTCCTGTCGCAACAGACCCCGCTGAAGATTGTTGTTCTATGTTGAAATCTGGGTGATCTCAAACTCTCTACAGGAATTGGGCATACTGAAAATATACCCACCAAACTCCGGATTTAAACACTTTTCAAAGAGGTGTATTTATGATGACTTTAAGAAATTCTTATTTGTTACTCTTCTTGGTGCTAGTATCACTCTCAGGCCTTATGCACAAAGACAAGAACATCCATAGCTAGTGTGAAGGGGCTGCTGCAAGTCGGAGGACTATTTGCATATAAACACACAGACAGTAACACCTGAGCTACAATGTCTTACTCCACAGTGGGTCATCTAGCTGGCTTTTCCACTGGTCATGTAAATATAATGCTTTCCTTAACATCATTATTGAAATGCCTTTTTTCTTTACAAATCTTGAAAAACAAACTATGCCATATTGCTGAACATTTTTGGTCCAGAAGGATGGTCTGTTTAGCAGTAGCCTGTGCCTCAACTGATTGATAGATTCATAGCTTCCCATGTAAGAAAAGATTATTTATTCACAAAGTCCAAATGTCCAAATACATGTAGGGTGGGTTACAAAATTTTAAAGCTGTACTGAGCCCAGGCAACATTCAGAAAAGGCCTATTTTCAAGAGTGACATCCACTCTTGAACTGAAAACAAAGACAGTTGGAAAGCATTATGCTAGTTACGGGACACACTTCCAGTGAATAAAATGGCCTTTAAAACCTGCACTACTGTGCACCCCACGCTGTTTTTACTGCTGTTATGAACTGGATAGATTAGGGTGAGTAGCACCATTTTTAGTTCAATTTTGCTCAGTGTCTCTGTAGTTGTAGAACTCACACATGCAGAAACCCTTTATTCAAGCATGGGTTATCACTGGTATTCTCACAGCAATTTATACAAGGAAACTTTTCCTGGTATAATTCATTAAAAATTAATCAACCCATTTCTGTGCAAATCTCTGTGACACACGTTCTTTGATGCAGTGAGTGCTGAATAGTCTTTTCTTTATTATGAAATGACACAAGTGGAACTTTCTAATTGGCTGTCAGTGATGTCATACCTAAGTAAATGTACAAGTCGGCTTATTTCCCTTATTATGAACATACTCCATGACAGACTGAGTTTCTGGAGAGCTCCTGCCCCTCTTTGGTAGTTAACATCACTTTGCTGGAAGGATTACAGTTATGCTTCTGTAATAGGATAGAAACTTGCCAGTGCTTTTTCCTGTCTTTGTTTGCATGTGGGGGATATTCTTCCTTCTTTTACTTAAGTTTCGATCTTTTCCCACTGGGGCAATATGGAACTGGAGTGAAATTAGCAACAATTTTCTTGGACATCCTTTCAGGGCTTTCTTTTTGGGTGGTTTCATGGGTTGTGTCAAAACCAACAATAAATGTGGTCACACTCCTATCTAACTCATAGTTAACAGACTTCATATAATATGCAGAAATTTCAGCAGCACAACCACTAAAGGGATGTAGCCAAGAGACATATGGAAACAGTGAGATTTTGTTCTTGTGGTTTTCAACGTATTTATGTATTTGGTTAACAGTTCCTTGTTAATGCAGAAAGATTGCCACAGCTTGCCAGGAGGGTCCACTTTCACTGCAGGAGGATGTGCTCTCCATAGAATGTGCTTTGGCAGGAACAGTGCTGCTTACATGTGTTTTTCTCTGTTACCCATGTTATATGCTTACAGAGCTCAGATAAAGGGCAAACGTTTTGCTTCTAGGAGTCACCTTCCAAAATCACATGGCAAAGTGCCACATCCTCTAGTCATACTCCATGCAGCTCTCCAAACCAAGATTGCAAAGGCATAACTTCTTTACCACCTCAGCTCCCGGACACTTTCATCCTATTTCATAGGCAACTCCCCTCCCACGTACAACTTTCAGCTTACACCCAGCTTCAAGATCCCCAGTTCCCAGACTTCTGCAGACTGACAGTACAGCCAAACACACCACAGCCTCTCCTCCAATCTCTGATCTCAAATGAGATTTCATCAAATCTTTCTGATCTGCCCCAGCCAGGCTTCCCAGGGAAGAGCGGTTACCAGGGTGAGTATAGGTATAGGCATCCTCTAGGGCGGTCTGCTGAAGGCTATAGTCTAAACTTCATTCTGTACCTGGATCCTCCCACACCACATGCCCCTTGTGTTACCTAGTGGTGTGTTTAGGGTATAAGAAGTAACAAAAGATAAATACACTTGGAGATACTCACTCTTTAGGTGATATGCTTAGAGGATGCTCTCCCAAATGCCCATGGCTACTACTAATCACATATACAATGACAGTTCACTTCTCGCAATTCTTATCCCCAGGGTCTAGAAGGAAGATGCAGAATGCCAAGCCACTTTCCATGATACTGCCAAACCACTTTCCATTATACTCAAAAAATTGTGGCAGTCAGGTGAAGTCCCTATGGACTGGAAGAAAGGAAACATCACACCCATTTTAAAAAATGGTAGAAAGGAGGACCCTGGGAACTACCAACCTGTCAGCCTCACCTCCATGCCTGGGAAGATCACATGGAGGACACGGAGATGTTTCAGGACAGCCAGCATGGCTTTACTAGGGGCAGGTCCTGCCTGACTAATCTAGTGGCCTTCTATGATAGAGTGACTATGTTGGTAGATAAGGGACGACCTGTGGATGTGATCTATCTGGACTTCTGTAAGGCCTTTGACACGGTCCCCCATAACATCCTGATTGACAAGTTGGAGGGATACAGATTTGATGGGTGGACTGCCCAGAGGATAAGGAACTGGCTGGATGGTCACATCCAGAGGGTGGTGCTCAATGGCCTGAGGTCCAGTTGGAGAGCAGTCACAAGTGGGGTCCCTCAAGGGTCTATGCTGGGACCGGTACTGTTTAAAATTTTTATCAATGATACAGACAGAGGGATCGAATGCACCATTAGCAAGTTTGGAGATGACACTAAGCTGTGTGGTGGTGTTGATATACCAGAGGGATGGGACATCATCCAGAGGGACCTGGATAGGCTGGAGAGGTGGGCCCAGATGAACCTCATGAGGTTCAACAAGAGCAAGCGCAGGGTTCTGCACCTGGACCGGAACAAACCTCACTATCAATACAGACCAGGAGACGAGGTATTAGAAAGCAGCACTGAAGAAAGGGACTTGGGATTGCTTATGGACAAGAGGCTAGACATGAGCAGGCAGTGCTCACTTGCAGCCCAGAAGGCCAATCCCATCCTGGGCTGCATCAAAAGATGTGTTGCCAGCAGATCCAGAGAGTTGATTCTATCACTTTGCTCTGCTCTGGTAAGAACCCACCTGGAGTACTGTGTGCAGGTCTGGAGCCCTCAATATAGGAACAATATGTACCTGATGGAGCAGGTCCAGAGAGGGCCACGAAAATGATCAGGGGGCTGGAGCACCTCTGCTATGAGGACAGGCTGAGGCAGCTGGGGTTGTTCAGCCTGGAGAAGAGGAGGCTCTGAGGAGACCTAATCACAGACTTCCAGTACCTGAAGTGAGCCAACAGGAAGGCTGGGGAGAGTCTGTTTACAAAGGCCTGCTGCGATAGGATGAGGGGCAATGGCTTTAAGTTGGAGAAAAGCAGATTCAGATTGGATATTGGAAACAAATTCTTTACTCTGAGGGTGACGGAGCACTGGAACAGGTTGCCCAGGGAGGTGGCTGAGGCCCCTTCCCTGGAGATATTCAAGGTGAGGCTCAAAGAGGCCACGGGCAACCTGATCTAGTTGGGGATGTCCCTGCGACTGCGGGGACGTTGGACTAGATGACCTTTGGAGGTCCCTTCCAACCTGGATGATTCTATGATAATGTAAAATGCAGTAATCCCAGGTGATGGAACCAGAATGATGCTTCTGTAAGTGAGGCTGGAATTTAGAAATCAAAGTTTGTCACTGTTTAATCAAATTATTACAATCAGTGAATACAAAACTTAGCTTGAGCAAGAGGTGTGACTTATGCTGGTATCAGGTTGTCCCATCTTCCACTGTTTGAATATTCTTTCTTTTGCTTTGTCTTGATTTAAGAAAAATAAAAGAGGTGTTTCTTTCTCTTTTTATGGCCCTTTTCTTCTCTGTTCTTTTAATATATTTTTTTTCTGACAGACAATGGCTTAATCTAAAGAATAAAGACACCATATGATTATATCATTTTCTAATCCAATTACAGATCTTTGATATGGCCCCTTATCTTTTCTGTTCATGCAGTGATATACAGATCACATGGTTCTTTAAACTTGAAAATATCTTTACTTTTCAGTTCATGCCTTTACCGTTTTCTTTGCATCTCACTAAAACACAAATGTGTAATATTAATTATTTGATTCCTATCTTATGAAAGAAAGATTAACAGAGACATTAATGAAGACAGTAATATAATCACCAGTTAACTTACTTAGAATAATTTCATTGGGATTTCTTTTTAGAGTATAGGGTGAAATCTTGGCTCCAGTAAAACTACAACGTTCCTATAAGATTTAGTAGGACCAGAACCTTATTCTCTACTTTTCAATAACTAGCAAATTTCCTGTATTTGGCTCTGTGGTTATTTTACATCAGTGGGACTGCTTTGTTGCTTTATTGTATGTTGAGAGGTATATTCTCCCAGCTGATCTGCCTGTTAATAAAGAATTGGAAAGAAGAAGAGGCTTTTCCACAACATAGAACTGGAGCAAGGATCAGCTGCCCTGTTAGGCAGCAACTGTTGAGCCAGTGTGTGGAAGCAGCCATACCTGCCATTACGGCTGTCAAAATGCTCTCCCATCACTCCTTGAAACATGCCCACGAGCAGATAAAATTTCAGTCAGCACAGAACTAGCAGTGCACTCTTTCTTGGTGTACTTCCTTTCCCAGTTGATCAGTGCTCAGTTAACAATTACACCCAATGGCAACTTTCATGTGTTTGAGATGTAGTAGGGTCAGATAAAATTTTGTAGTAGACTTGTGTATTCATGTGTACACAAGTGTAAAATAACAGAAGTTTCGAACAATATGGAATAAAAGCAAGAACAGTAAAGTTTATTTGTTATGAAGGCAGTACAAGGATGAGAATGCTATGTTATACATTGGAAATGCACAGAATACAGTCATTGCCTGGTAAAGAAAGTTTTGAGTTTACTCTGTGCTCCCCTTTACATTCTCAGGAAAAGTTGCTATATGCTATCTCTGCAAGCTTGGGGATAGCCAGTGAAAGCCACACTGCTGGCTACCACATAGACAGATGATAGCATGGGAATGCTGTAACACAATTAATTGCTAGTAAAATAGAAAAAAAAAATCTGGAAACTTTTAAAGTATCTTGATATGTTGTTGCAGGGTGAAACTTCTTATGTGTTGGTGATTTCACTATCCTCCAGCTGTTTTTGTTTTATATAGTCTTTTAAACCTCTGATTTGTAGCCATGTTGCATACCACTATTAAGACAGATCTATGAAAAAAAGGATTTTAGTGAAATTTACAAACCTCTGTTGCAGATGGACTCCCCTGTCTAAAAGGTACTCCTGACTATAAAGTAATTTATGACATCAGAATTGTTTCCTTTTTATTTAGCACAGACCCTTGACTGTAGGCCCCATGAGATAACCTGGTCATGAGCTCCTCTCTTGTACTGTCACAGCTTCCTCACAGAGAAGAAGGATCTGGACAAAAAGCCCACTGCATAACTGGCCGAGTTTGTGTAAGAGCTGCAGGGTGCTATGTGTGGGAAGAAGCCAGAAACTGTCCTGTGACACTCACAGCCAGGTCCAGTCAGCTCTGACACTGGCATGAGTAGACCTTTGGGTGCCAAATGTGCAGCTTTTCAGGGGAGTACCCCAAACCCCAGCTCTGAAAAAGCTGCCATGAGGGGCAGGAAAAACACAGGGAGATGTCCTCGGGGATATGTGACTGGAGGACTGGAGTTATGCAGAGGGAGAGGCTGCTAAAGAGATACTTCTGAAGACAGGGCTGGAGACACATCCTTGGAAGGAGGCACTCCAAGATGAAGGGGGTACCTTCTAGGGACTGCAGTCATTGGTGATACACAGCAGATAAGAGACAGTCCCTGAGGGACAGTAATTGTGGGCAACCCACAATGAGGGCAGGAACACCCTCGAGGGACCTTGGCGGTGGGTGATCCATAACAGGGTGAGGACATCCTTCAGAGTGAGGACACCATTAAGGGATTGCAGTCATGGGTGACCCATACTGGGACAGAGGAAAACCAGTACAAAATAAAGAGCAGCCGACGGAAACCGTTAAGCCCAAACACCCAAAATATCTATGCCACACATTTCCTCACTGAATGAACTGGGGTGATCTGAGTGTCTCCCACAGAAAAAATACAGGAAACTGTGGTCAGGAAGGGAGGCAGGAGAGATTTGACTTAATGTGAGGCCAGAGAAAACAGGATTCCTTTTACTTTTTTGTAGGTGTTTACCGAAGAGTTTGCGCACTTGTTGACGGGTTCTTTTCTCAATAACCAAATCACTGATCAGAAATTTGCATGAACTTGCAATAAATTAAAGTAAATAATTCCCTCAGTCTAGATTGTGTACCCACCACAGGCACTGTGATGCTCGTATCAGCTTAATCATCTTTTTTGCCCATTTCCTTGGCTAATTTTCATTCCAAGTTTCAACAAAAAACATTTTCATTCCAACTGCTTCAACAAAAACTTAGCTTTTCTTATGGAATAAACTGTGCTTGAGACTCTCTACTTCAAGTCCAGTTCAGCAAGCTTGTGTCTTTCTCTGGCAGTGGTTTCACACACACAGGTAAATGGAACAAAATAACATGTTCTGGTGTTTAAAATCATGACTTTTCCATTACCAGTAAGTAAGAGAAGATGGTACAGACTGCAATTTTCTCTCAACCAAAAACCCCAATACTTCTGTAACATGGTAGAACCATAGTAAACTAGACAACTAAACTTCCAGACAACTATTTTGTTGTTAATGAAAGGATTTCAGTGTATCTTGAACTATTTAGCAACTTCCATGAACATAAAATGCCTGAAAACTTAATAGCTTTGTAAAAAAATTAACTTCAAATATATAAATCATAATTGATTTCCCTTAACTGGCAAAATTAGGACCTAGCTTTGAAATTCCTCCATGGCCCACATTCAGGAAATCATCTCTACTTATGTGAGTAGGAGTCAAACATCAGTTTACAGTTAAGCACCTGCTTAAGTGCTTTTTTGGGTTATGTTCAAAAATGAAATGTGTTCAAGCCCCTCATGTGTAGATATGGGTCAGATATGAAATTAGAAGATAAATTTAGATTCCAGTCACCTTCTCTTTAATTAGTGAGTACTCAGATCAGAACTTCGATATGGGACCATCTGGGCAGTGACATTTTTAATACAGTCATTTATTTTCCTGTTTCATCACTGGATCTCTTGAGCTTTGGGTTGTGTGTTTTTAAATAGTATCAAATCAAAGATGACATGGTTCTTCATTTACTGACTCAAGGAACAGAAATTATCCCTGAGGAAGTGCTGAATGAAGTGCATTTACTATTTTGAGTATTACTTGCTGACAACATTTTAGCTGCCAAAACATACCAGGAAGGTATTTTTCCTGTTAAAAAGATTCTAAAATCTATTTACTTAAAACAACTCTTTTTTTCATTGTATTATTTTTTTAGGATATGAGCTCTCAGAGTAACACACATTAACAGAACTATATTATTCTCTGTATTCATGTGGATTTTTTTAACAGTATGACAATCCTTTTAAATGTCAGTGCTTTAGTTACCAGAGAGATGGACAGAATATATGAACTTAAACAGAACATCTGCTTCAAAGTACATATGCTGTAATTTATGAGAACTTCAGGATCACAGAGCTGTTGCCAAAGTGAAGAGAATCCAGTACCTCCATAAAGATTTTAGCTTCAAAAAATACTGTGATGGAGAATAAAATTGCAGGTATGGTGTTATTTATGTTAAGAGACTGAACAAAGATGCAGGTAAAGGGCGTTAAAGACTGCAAACATAAAAACCAAAGAGCTCGGTGTTTGGGGGAGAGGGGATGGTTATAAATCACTCATTTTCAATAGAAAATGTTGCCAAATAAAAGGAAAAATAGAAAGATTAACTTTTAAACCAATTTCTGCAAAATGAACAAACACGGCCTCTCCTCTCTTGCCAATTACTGAATGGTGAAAGGCTCTTGCAAAGTTTTAGAGCTGAACGAGGAAGTGTCACAACAGTATAGATTGACATCTGCCTCTGTCAGCTTTTTACAGCTCACACAAAGGAGGATGAATGCACACTACCACATAGGGAAACCTACCATTTGACAGAAAAGAGCATTTTCTGACCTGACCAACAGTGCTGGGACTTAAGTGAAGGCTCCCCAGAGTGGATGGTCTAAAACATTGATTCATTAGTCTGTTTAATCTTTGTGACTGCTAAGGGAGAGATCCTCCTTGATTTACAATCTGACAGACTGTCATCTCAAGAGGTCCCTGATCACTGTCCCTCCACCAAACTGATAAAAAACCCAAAAACCTTACTACCCATGTCGCATTGAATTAGCATAAGGTTCAAGTGGAGGCTGGAAATAAAAAATGATGAAGGGCTGAAGTCAGGATAGGGACAAGTGGCTTCCTGGGAGCTATGCATAACCCCCTCCTTTAGGAATATCTCTGTTGTTTTTCAGGCTCCATGAATGTGGTACAGCCTCGAGAGGCCAAGGGAATAGTGAAGCAGCACAGAAGAGCCCAAACCCTCTACATGCTTCCCACTCACTCTTGTACCACCTATACAGTGCTACAGTTTGTATCCCAATGTACATTGCTGATATATGCCAGATAAATGAACACCACCTATAGCCACTGAAGATGAAGACGACCTAGAATGACTCACCAAGATGGAGACAGCTATTTTGTAGACAAAGAACGTTAAAGAGAATGAATCTCATTGCTGCTCATGACTCTCACTTTTGGCCAGTTTCTGACCATAAATAACTCCTGACAGTTCTGTGGTGGTGTGATATGTACAAATGGAAAGATATGAATAAAACAAAAAGTAAGGGAGGTGGATATATTTGCTGGGGGTAGGGGAGTGAGGCAGGGGTGAGCTATGTTTGGGGCCAGCTGCTCCCAGCGGACAAGGAAACTGGGAGCCAAGGGAGATCCCAGGGCAAGGCCAGAATATCAGCCCACAGCTGGGGTCAGGATCAAGCCTGATGAGGGAAGCGGGGGTCAGACACAACCCAGGAGTCACAGGCAGGTGTGTGGAGAGGAGGGCTGGGCCAAGGCTGCCCTGGATGTGGGACTCTGGTGGGGTCTGCCTCAGCAAGGTCTATGGTGGGCAAGGCAGGGATGTGGAGAGCTGGTGACTGGCCCCATTGTGGCATGGCTGTGTCAGGGGCTGACCACCCTTGGGGGTGACATGGGGTCCTTGGTCACGGACAAGGTAGAGCAAGCTTCAGGGAGGTGGGCAAGACCAGAGAACACTGGCCGTACCCTCAAGGCCCTACCAAGCTACACCAGTAACATCACACCTTTTAGGGAAACCCGCTGTGAGGGTAAAATAGGACAGGTGGAAGAATGAAAAAGGCCTAATACATAGAGAGATGACCGCATGAGAACAGGATGAAGTCCTCTAAGAGGCTAAAACTCCACTCAGCAGAAATGAGCAGCCAGACATGCAGTGTCACCAGATAGAGAAGGCTTAGGGTTGTTTCTGATGCAGCCCAGAACTGATCCTTGCTGAGACTGCCCCAGAACAAAGGGATGTAAATACAACAGTATAAAGCCCCCCTTTTCTAAGGACAGTTCTTCATAAAGAGCTCTTCCACATGCTGGCAAATCGTCCAGGAAAAGAACAACATAAATGCTCAGAAAAAGTCAACTCACATTTTTCATAACATTTCTTGTTGCTCTTTGTGAGGGACTCTGGCACTGTAACCATTGGGAAAAAAAAAAAAAATATCATATAAAGACAATCTGAACATCCTGAGTAAATATTCTCCATTTCCTGTTAAACCTTGGTGCTTTATTTGCTTTTATCCCTGACTGTATTTCTGACTCTCAGGTACTTTAACAGTCACTTTAGGTTTAACATCATTAAACGTTCACTGTCAGGCCCCCACAAATCCCACATTCCCCTTGTCTCTCAGGCTTATAAAACTCATTTAACACTAAGGGCTAATTAATTAACTGGATTTTCCTATATTTAATGGAGACTACCCTAAACCATAGAACCAAACCCCACTGAAATTTAGTTCACTGGGGCAACCTATAATTATACCCAACCAGATTTAACCACTGTTCTAATTCATATTTATTATTAAAGTGGCAGTCTGCATTGTTATTATTATTGCTAGTACCAAGAATATGAGCATGTTCATACAGGGCATTGCACAATATATAGTATATGAGTCTATGGTATCATGAACATACTTTGTCAGGAATAAATCCAGAAGCAGCTTGTGCCACGGGCATTAGAAACAGTCTTCATTCTGAATTAAACAATATAAAAAAATCAGGGTGAAAAAGAAAGACAAGTGCAGTATTTAACAAACTGGTAAACTCCAGGAAAAAGATCATGCTCAAATTTTATACCACATTCACAAAAGATTTTGCACACCTCCAGATGGTTGATTAACTTATTTTTATGTCAGCAAACTGGTTTTCTTTATTTGCATTGTCCCTATCAGCTTCTATAAACCATATTTTTGTTCATTGTTCTTTATTTATAGGTGTCTGCAAAATAAGTCTACAAGTTCAAAAAGGAAATAAAAGAGGTGAGTGTGGCTGTTACTTGATGTTGAGTTTCTTAGAAGAGAAAGATGACTGTGGTGAATTAGCAATGAGGCACGGACTGGGCACATACCACCGTACGGTTTTGAACATCTGCTTCAGGTGTGTTGATAGCTCAGAAAGAGCCAGCATCTGCTCCCCTAAATTCAATAGGACCTCTTCTACTGATGTAAAGAGAAACTAGTCTGGAGCTCCACACAGATGTAGAAAAAGCATCCTGATCAGAGAAAACTCACTCTTTTAGAGACTGACACTTTTGTGGTTTTATAAAATTAGCAAAGCATTACTTACTCATGTTTTGAAATGTTCTCAAGAACAAAAACCAAACAAACAAACAAGTCCCCTCAGGGCTTTACTCTGTTAAACTCTGCTTTTCTTGTAAGAGTAAAGTACTTCAGTATGGCTCATGATGCCTAGCTTCTCTAGATATTCCTATATCATGAGATTCTATGCCATGTGGAAATATAGATAATCCTACTTTATAATCTATCTGTCTCTTCATATCACTCTGCAGAGGGCTATGCAGAGATATTGCTATAGATCTTTGGAGAAATCTAGCTGTATAGTTCATAACATATACCTCTGCCTTATAGTGCTTCAGGTTTGGGACCCATCTTCAGTACACCTCCACAGCCCAGCCTTGAACCTTTAAAAGGACACTCCCAATGGTGTAGTAAACTAGAGTATCTAAAACAGAAATATAAATTCAGTCCTTAACATTGTTTACCGAGAAGGCAACCTTAACAAGGTGGTCTCAAAGACACCCATAGCAACAGTCTGTTCCCGATCAGAACGTAATTTGACACAACACTCTACAAGAAGCAGCTTTCTGGCTTGTCTCAGCATTGTCAGATTGCAGTAATTATGCTCATTGGAATAGTAGTGCTGATCATTTTCCACTTGTATTTTACAGTGAAGAAATTAGTAAATACTGCGTGCATTTCTGCATGTTACTTTGTGAGCACATTCAGTTTTGCTCAAAGCAAGGAAAAAAAAATCTTTTAGAGCAATTAAATATTTAAGCCCCTTAGGAAAAGGTGAGGTTGGAGCACTCAGACTCATTGGCTGGTAGGCAGGTGCATGGACTTAGCACTGTATATCTGATAAAAACAAATGAGCAGTGGGGTTTCAAACAAGCAATAAGCTAGCAAATAAGGAAATACGAACTTAAATTCCAATATGGGGTAACCAAAAACTATGGAAATGTTAATGAACTGCATTCAGCAGAGGTACAGTCAGCAGGGAAGAAAACACCAGTACCTGGCTGTGACTTAATTGTGTCTTTACAAGTGTTTATCTGCTCTATGTCTAATGAATGCAGATTGGGAGTCCAGGACTCAATTAAAAATACTATAAACAAAATAGAGGAGTACAAACATGAGGAGACAACATGATAAACTCACACCCTATGGCGTTGTGATTGGGTAAACATCATACCATATGTAAGGAGTAAAGGAGTAATAATGAACATTCACAGTGAACGCAATCCAGGAATAGAGCTGAAGGAGTCTGTGACACAAGAAGAAACTGTAGCTGAAAAGAACCCATATTTCAAAGGCCAAAGTCCATTCCATTCAACAGAAATTTGGCATTGCTACCAATATATATTTAGTGTTGAAAAGTATTTACTTCAAAATATAGTGTGCTCCAAAGAATGTAAGGATTCCTTTTTTTCCCTTTTTGTTTCTACTAGGAGTTTATTTGGCAGCAAGCTGTAGTACTCCATGCTAAGGCCTTAGCAGACTGAGAGGGATAAGTGAAAAGAGAGAGAGGGAGAGGGAGAGGGAGAGGGAGAGGGGTATTATCTGCATCAGTACCCAAATGAAGATGTGGACCAAAGCTTCCAACAGACAATGTCTAAACTCTCTCTATGCTTCAAATAACACACACATACACACACACAAATCAAGTCAAATCATCAGAAACACAAGGTGAGTAATAATGACTAGTGACAGAAACAGGACCCAATGAATTACATCCCCCTCTTTGAATTCCCCAGTTAGGACTTAGATACTGTCAAATTAAGGGTTGTAAAATCTAGTGACAAAGCAATTTTGCTGATTCTTTTAGAGCCTCACAATCACCACAAGAGCAGTGTTTCAGGCAGTATATTATTCAAGTAGGACAGAGCTACCAACCACCTGCAACTTAATACCCTTGGCAACTGAGTTATTGTCACTTTTGATTCTGTTAGCAATATCACTGGGTGGGTGTCTATTAATAAAGCCATTATAATTAGGATAATCAGTTATTACTTTTGTTTAGAATTATCTGCAGGAAAATAAAGCTTATGGTGGATAGAGATGTCAACTTTCTTAAAATGGTCAAAATAGATGCATATGCAGAAGCAGAACCTGAGATGTCTGAGAAGACTGAAATCCTTGCACAGTTCAGGGCCCTGTAGCTGAACAGGGAGCTCAAAAATACAGATTTATGAATAAGGACTATATTAATCTTCAGGCGTTTATGTTTTTGTGTTTGTCTTTGCTTTTATAGCTGATGATTGCATCTCAAAGGTACACTTACACAGCTCAGAACATTTCTTAAAAACAGTTGCAACTACACTAAGGTGTGATGTTATTCTGAAGCCCAACCTAAGACCAAATTTGACATTTGTTTCTCATGCATATTATTTGCCTACAGGACTGCCTTGTGACCACATTGCCAGTGTTCCCAAAGGAAGAAAACCTCCACCTCTCAAAACACTTGTGCACAGACTCAGGAGAGAACTTCTCTCTCACCTAAACCTGTCTCAGCAGTCTCTGTTGTGGGATCTCCTCTTGTGGTGACCTCACACATACCATTAAGGTGACCCTTGTTAAGAAAGGCCATGCTGTCATCAGCCACAGTGCAGATGAGAGCTGTAGGCAAACTGAGTTAAAAGAGTTTCCAGGCTGTCAACAAGGACAACATGGATGCTGGGTACCCATGCTGAGATAGCCAGTGAGATTAATAATGACTGTTTCATTATTGTGTTGGGTTTGAAACTATTCTCTCATTTTTTTTAATTAATGTTTGTGTTGCACATGTGGAAAACTCTTTAAAAAGATGCTGTCCATTATTATTTATTTCAGCCTGCATTTGTTACAACGCTTGCAGAATCTGTTCAGAGATGCTACATAGTGATACTTATACATTATCCACAGACCCTTATATTCTTGTATTTTACAACCTGCAATTGCATAGAATCACTTATTGCCAAGTGGTCATTTTCTCACATTTATTATGACAACAGGATAAATGCCAGCGTTTGTCAACATCTTGTAAATGATGAGTCTTAATGAGGCAATCTAGTGTTTCACCCCTCTGAGGAATCTCATAATAGGATGAGCAAAATATCAGGTTAAAGGAAGTGGGAGGTAATCCCAGGGGACAAACCTTTTCTTGTACAATATATTCCTCAAGGTTTTGCTTGGAGTGGGTTCTAGGATGCGGGCCAATTTGGCGTACCCCCGGTACAACATTTTAATTGTATTTTTATCAAATCCAGCAGAAATGCAGCCTGCACATTGAATCTGTCAGTAAGCAGTGCCCTGTGAGAAAATAACAGTCTGAGCTTTGAGAACTTTCACCTAATACATGAATTTAAAGTTATTCTTCCTAAACTGGAGAATATACCTAATGTGCCTGCTCTTGATCTGAGTTCTATTTTTTAACTTTTACTTTTTAAAATACATTTCAGCCTTTTGTGTTCATTAATCTATTTCAGGTTTCTCTGAAAAAATGCAAAGCACATTTCAATCCAGCATTTTTGGACTGAGCTCTGTTGCTGGATCCTTTTAATGATAAGCCAAAGGGGAAGAGAATTCTTGCATTGCCTCTCAGCATTTTAATCTGTTGCTTGCTTTTAGCATATATGTATACTATCCTGCACATAAGAATGCTAAGCCTCAAAAAACTTGAGTAAATAAAGTGTGTGAGAGAGCCCTACAAATGTAATACTTAATTAGAACAAGGCAAGGTTTGTTAGAAGCAAGTACTATAATTTCATCACTCTATAAATGATGCTATAGATAATCAAGAGATTGTGTTTTGATAACAAGAAACCTATATGATTTAGGATTGAGCCAATTGTCAAGCAGGTTTACAGTTCATTAGAAATTTGTCTCTGTCTTGTAGCTTTTTTATTTATTTGGGTCAAATTGAAAACTCAATGAATGTCAAAGACTATGAATTTGGGCAACTGAAAAATAAGTAAACATTATATACAGCAATGTTTGGTTTTGGTTTGGTTTTTTGTTTTGTTTTTCTTTTTTAATTCTACTGGAAAATGATAGTTCATTCAAGTAAGCATGTTTTAGTAGAATGCATTTATTTCATTGAAGTTTTTCATGCAAGGTTATGGAAACATTTAATTTCATTAAGGTAATGTAATTTCATTTCAATACTTGACCCATTATGTAGAAAAATATTAAGGCTAATAATTAACTACTTCATTTTTCTCATATTTTTTTGAATGGAACTTTTTGGGGAGAGGTGGTGCTGAAAAATTAATTTATTGAAAAACTCACAGATTTCAATTCCTTGTTGTTATTCTGGCTGAAAAGTAATTTTGAAATGTCAGAATTTCTTCTGGGAAAGACACTTCAGGTATTACTACATAACTGATGTGAGAACCATTTTAATTTCCCAAGATATCTTAGCTTCACAGCACCACTCTCACCCTGTGTTCTTTTTTCCCAAAACATCTCCTTTCTTCCTCATGGTGCCCCTCACATCTGTTGGGATCAGGCTCTCAGTGTCGTGGGCATGGCAATGTAGCGATATGTTCTGATTTGTGCTTTTGCTGTTCATCTGCATACTGGAGACATGGTTTAATTGGATTGGATTGGCCATGGCTGTGCCTTCTCCTGCCAACAGAACTGATGTTTTAGTCTTTTCCTACTAATTGTTTGTATAACAACTGTAAAATATAATGTTAATCAGAACAACTGCAACTGGTTCTGGTTTGTATCTGTTTCATTTAAATTGTCATTTCAGCATTAACATACCAGCGCAAGATAGGCGGGGAGACCCGTATTACACTTATGCATTGCTAACAAGCACCTACAGCAGCATACTATTTTGAACCTTATTAACCACTGAATATTAAGCATACTAAATTGTCAGCGCTTACATACTTCACTGAGACTGTTTATAGAAATATGAGTGAGGGGGAAAAACAGAGAATGCATTGTGCAAGGATAATGAAAGACGGGGAGAAGTCAGTCCAACCATGAACCCAAGTGGAATAGAGCTTTCTAATTTAGACAAATCTTGTGAGGAGAACCAAACTTTGGAACTCTCCTTGTCACAGAACAGATTTCTTGACCTGCAAAAATTATCCACTGAAATTACACTAAGAAATGGTAGATAAACCTGGTATGTGGAGCTTTTGCAGAGGAATGGTGAGGAGTAGAAACAGTGTTACTGCTGATATTCCAGAAAGCACTCATGAAGTAGGCAAGGAACTAAAGTGTTCTTCATGGGAGATAAACCACTGGTTCCTTCCTGAACTCTGTGGGGTTCAGTGGTAACTACATATGAAAAGGTCTGTTTCTTGAGACAGAAATCTAAATTTCAGATGACAGTAAAGAGTTCTGATACGGATGAAAGCGTGACACTGCAGGACGTACTATCTAAAGGCACTTTCTTCTCACTGTAGCTCTTTCTCCCCCAAAGAGATGTGGCAGGAATTCAGGAGTAATTTAGAAAGGAAGACATAGAAGGATTTGGCCTTCTGGCTGGCCTCCTCAATCTCTTCATAAGCAAAAAAGACAACATATTTTTGGAAGAGGACCAGTAATAGACCACCCAGCCTTCTTAGCACCCACACTTTTTCTTGCTTAGATGTTTCTAAACCTTTAATTTCATAATTGCAATGTATATTCACTCATAAAATAAGCATTTATTTTAATAAAAATTTGGGGCCAGGGAATAATAGCAGCTGGGATTTCAGTTGCTCCTATCATAACTACTACTTTAATTTTACTAAAAAGAAAATAAAATAGTCAGTAATTTGTACATGATATCATATGGTACTTTCTTTATTTAAAGTAAGGCAGGATAGAGAATGAAAAGAAAGTCTCCAGACTATAACAAACTAAACTACTTATCTTTATTCCTGTATAAATTATTTATTTCCTAATATTCTGGAGACCTTTTTTCTTCTTACCACTGCTCCCCCTCCCTGCACCCCATTTTATTTCTTCTGTTGCATTAGTATGGGTTGAAATGAAACAACTCTTAAACATAATTTTAAGGAAACTTCTTTATTTTATACGACAAACATTCTCCTAAACTGCCAACATGTAAATTATCAACTGACTAGGAAGCATTTATTTGCAAATAAGACTGGATTGTGTTGAATTCCAGTTAGCTGTACAGCTACAAGATAGCCACATTTCTGACCAATACATGGAATTTGTTTTTTCCCTATGCAGACACAGATAATTTAGAGAGAGAACGTATGGGAAGAATCACCTGTAGCACATGCCTTTCACGTGAGGATACTCCGCCTCTCCAAATGGAGCTTCACCATCTTGCAACAGCCAAAGCTCTCTCACAGAACCCTGTCCCTCATTAGGCCACTTGGACATTTCCAAAGAAAGACAATCTTATTTTAAAGACATAAATAGCAAAGGATAAATAAATAAGCTCGTAAATGCATTTCTGTTACCGTGTAATGGTCATCACATTTCTATCATGAGCTGAAATAGTTGAACAAATTATAGTCTTAAATGTCTCTCTCCCTTAGAAGCGGTTGTATAGACACTAGTGACTACATGAGTGAAGGGTTTCTTGCTGAACGACTGACTGTTTGCAGAGCTGAACCTAAGCCACCAGCAGTCATACTCTGCCATAGCACCTGTCACATCCGTGTTTTTGTTTCTCACCTCTAACCAGCATCAGCTTCACTGCAGCCCACAAGTAACCCCTTGGTGCAGCAGCATCATTAAACCTTTGGTCAAAACTCCTTACACATAATACCACTATCAGTCCTTAAAGTGTACGGCCTACTCTTCCCAGTACTGGGTGCACTCAGGTTGTCCATGCAAGATGCTATTAATTTCTTCATTATTGCAAGGTCTCCCTAAGTGACACAGACAGCCATTTCCAAGTGGTAAGGGAACACTGTTGAGCATATTAGCCAGAGAAGTTCTGTCTTTACAAATTCAGAAAGGCAGAGAGGGACTTTGGCCCAGACCCTCGCAGATCCGCTTTCCGCTGGGGCTAAATCAGCTGGCATGATTCACTCCTAATAAATAATTTGATCAGTCTCTGTCACCTCCTACAGAGTCTCAAGTGACAACAAAAGGTGACAGTGTTGAATGATTCCACTTTCATCTATTCCACTCGATTAAGGGGTTTAGTCTAATAAATTCTACTATATAAAAATAAGGATAAATGATGACAGGAGAGATGCAGCTCAGTCACTGCATAAAGAGATTTGTTTGGTTTTTTTCCCCCTTCACATAAATAGAGGTCTTTCGAGGAAGGTGAGTTTGTATATACTTATCTTCAATTAAGCTCATGAAGCTTGCAGGGAGGCTGTAAAGCTCTGTAAGCTCACTGAGCTCTTAAGACTGGACGGCACTACCCCATGAGCACAGCGTTCAAAATCAGCAGAGACAGAGAACCCCCAAACATAACTCCCTTTAAATAGTCAGACCTTGTTAATCCAAGCTTAGTTTAACCGAATGCCTGAGTATCTGAAATACTTAAGTGGCAACCTGTCTCCAAGTCTGAATGCACCTTTGATTTGTTAATCTGATTGTAAGGATGGGGGTATCCTGTATGAAATGGAGTTTGCAAACAGCTTGGGATTAATCAGCCTTAGATATTACAAAACAAAGTAGATTCCTGCCACTGTATTTATCATCAGGAAGGGCTGGCACCCTCTCTCCCTGGCTGATTTATAGAATTGCACATTTGGCATAGCAGCGTAATATTCAGACGGCAGTTTTCTAATAAGGATGTGCAATGAATGGAAATAAACTGAATGTACCTGAAATTATGCACCTAACTTTAGAGTACATTATGTCCCAGTAGCTTAAATAAATAAATAAATCATTATTAGAATACATTAATTTTCTGGACAAGTATTAACAAACCTGATTCATACATTACATATTTGTCACCTTTAAAAGATTTGTTTGTGCTTATTTGGCCTCTTAGCCATGTGTTTATTCTGTTCCAGTTGCAAGGAAATGTTACTCATTAAATCTACTAGATTCTGATAAAGGCTGCCTGTCATTTTGGTTCTGTTCAAAGGATTTCTCATGTTTGATATCTCCATGCCATTAATGCTGAGGCATCTGTCCATTTCCAAAAATGAGCTATCACACATCTGGCTGCTGGTAATAATTGCTTTATCAATGGCTCCTTCTCTGAGTCAATAACCTCATTTGGATTGTAGCAGGATAGGTTTGGTGTATAGCCTAACTTAAGTTATCTAATTTTGCAGATCTGTGTTTCTGTCATATACATGAGACTGTGAGATGGCCCCAGTGCTATGTCATTTGAGTTCTTACCAGAATAAAAAATATTTCCAATGACACATTCTCACACTCCTTCTTCACAAAAGGAAAATAATTTTTCTGTATGTTTAATGTTTTAAGAAAATTCAAGGGTTGGAATTAATAATGGAAAATTTTCTGGTGTTTTTTCTTGCCTTGAGTATACCCTATGCTAATACACATTTATATTTGCATAAATATATAAATATTGAGCCTCCTTTTGGTGATATAGTTGGCTGTCATATGGTTTAAATGCAGTAATATGCAAAAAAAAAAGACTTGTCGCATTGTGAAAGTATTAACTAAACAGATAAACTATTCATTAAAGGTTTTTTTCCCCAAACCCACAACATTTTTCATGTGTTTTTCTCCTACCACATTTTTGAAGTTCCAAGTATTTCTCATTAGGGAAATTCATTGCATTGGATCCAATGTCTTGGCTACCATGGAGTCATTTGCTTCAGTTAAATGACACTACATAATTTAGATAGATGAAGCGCTAGCCAGAAGGTTTATCAGATATAATGAATGGTATCGGGGTATCCTTATGAACGTACTTGGGTTTTCAGTAGAGTGCCTATAATATAGGCACCATCATTGCTACATTTCTAAAATGTTATGCTGAAGAAAAAGCAGCCATACAACCATAGAAAACCAAGTCCCATCCAGACTGAGTTGACTCAGGTGGGATCAGATTTAGTGGTTAATGGCTGGTGCATTTAAGGCCAGCTGTGGTATCTGAGCATCATTGTGAACCAGCATTTATCTACTCTTTCCTCCTCCTTTTCCAGCAGGAAATTACTCTAACTTATTTAAGTCTTTGTCCCTCATTATGTTCATTTTTGAGCCTGAGAAAGAATATTAGGGAAATTAACATTTGCCTGTTCTGATAGTATTGCTGTGACAAAAGTAGTAAAGATGTGAAACGAATGGCTATTGAGATAAGACTGATCTTGTCGTCTTTGAAAACTTAATCCGCTCTCATCCATTTTATTCCTCTTCTTTCCATGATCCACACTTGCAGTTTCTGAGAGCTACATGGTGAGGCAGACACCTCAGGTGTAAGGTAGCCTCCAGTACAGATGTTTACGTAGGCTGTTTTCTCCAAGGCAGTGACACTGAAAACATGCAGTTGTGGCAAATTAAGGCAATGGAGCCTAATTGGTCCTCTGTTCCTCTCTGTAAGTCATTTGTATAAGCATCTAGTCTCTTCAGATCGCTTTGCCCTCTGCTTTGCCTGGAAGTAAGCTATCGGTATGATTCTGCTCACTCTCCTGTGCACTGCACTACACACCGCATTGTGCTGACCATTTCTCTAGCATTACCCATCAATGATATCGGTGCCCGGGAACAAATTCTATTAACAAGCGTGCAGACTGATGAAACTCTTACACTGCAAATACTCAGCTCTTGCATCTCTGCCTCCTCTTTCGTCATTGCTTAAAACTCAAAGAATTGATCTTCAGGGCCTACCCTGCAGCCTCATTGATATTAGCAGCTTGGTGTCACGCCCTACGTATCTGTTAGTCCTATTCTGTATCAATGTCAAGCAAAACAGATAACTGATCATATCTGCCACAACTAGGCAGGAATTCGTAGCATCACAAAAGACAGTATGTTGCTTTATCATCCAACTGGGAGAGTGGTTTGGGACAACTTGTTTATTCGCTCTTGGGACGTGAAAGGAAATATGCTTGAATCATGGAATTCTTTGCCTGGTGTTTACTGTGCACAGCAACGGTGAGCAACTATTTGCCTAAGATATCAAGCTGCAGTGCCTATTGCTGAAGCATAGAAATACAGCTGTTAAGAACGTAGTTGTTTCTCTGTTACACTGCTTCACAGCTGCCTCAGACACCACTGGGAAAATCAGAAGCGGTTCTGAGGTCACAGAAGTCAAAAACCCAACATCTTTCTAGCAGTACCAGCACTACAGCATGAGCTACTGGACAAGAACAAAGGAGCTGTAGACTGAGTGTATGTTGACAAACGATCCCATTGCATATTGCATATGTTCTTGAGCCAAGAACTCAAGTTCACTTTAGAAGGAGCCAATTGCCCTGGAAATACAGCAGTAAATGAGGAATCATCTCATGAAACAAAAGCAAGACAGAGGACTTTTAAGACAAAGGATTCTGTCCTAGCCATGGAGTTGCAACTTTCCTATCTGAGAAATTCCATATGCCTTTTGTTACTATTTGTTATCCAAAAGAGTGTTGCTGTCTGGGCAGTTAGTAGTCAGCTGCCTATCAAGCAGGAGTGGGAAAATTTACTGTTGATGAAGGGGTCGTTGACGTTTGCAAGGAAATTAATTCATTGCTGTCCCCCAGAGCTGTCAAATTGGAAAGTACTGCTGAAGTAATGATGAGGTTTGAACAAATGGGATTCCTGAACTGTGAATCTACAACTGATCAGACACACATCTTCATCCTGTGTCTGTAAATCCATCCTACTAGGATATTCTATATTCTATATCCTACAATTCTATCATCATTTATTGTGCAGTCAAGGTAGAATGCTCATGGACACATGTTGGATGCATGGTGTGCAATGTCAAGATATTTTTAAAATAAGCCTTCTTTCAATATGGGTAAAACAAAGAACCAAATCATTCAAATCATTTGGACTACATCTACAACATCCATACCACCATACAGCTGAGGTTATTCTGGATTTTTCTGTTTGGTACACAGAGCTAGAGAAGGACTACTTTGAATTGGACTTTTACCTTTTAGTTGAATTCAGCATGGTTTAAAAAGAAAGCAGACCCATGAGATGCATTAATGCCACTGAAAACCATGCAAGCACTACTGGGAAAACATTTTTTCCCCTTCAGCTTATAAAATTGTTAATTTTTCATCTCTCCAGCACTGAAAATCAGGTGACTGCTGATAATCTGGAATCCTTTGGTGTTTCTCCAAGGAATGGGAAAAAGTATTGAACAGCTCAGAGTAATGGAGAATAAATTCTTGGCATCTGAAACATGACCATTCTGGCACAGAATAACCCTTCAAAGCCCCACCATGTCCTGCTCTCTCTCCTCTGTCAGTACTATGAAATTCCTCTGAAAATAACTCATACACATTCCTTTGGTCCTCTTCAGTCTCATTTTTTTCTCTAATTAACTTTACATCAACTGCATTATTCTCCTGCTTCCGTTGCTATTCATTCTTCCCTCCCTTCCTTGCTTCCTTCTCAAGTTCCTGCTCTTCTCGTCATTATAGAAGTACCCTGTCAAATTCAGAACTCTGTTACTCTGTTGGACAGTCTTCTACATAACAGATTTCTCTGTAATTTGTCAAACACAGATGTAGTTGTTCCTGAAGAAGAGAAGAAAACAAGAAATCATAGAGCACTTGCCTTCTATTTATTCCTCACATATGGTGCTGTACATGAAGAAGTAAGTTTTTATCTCTAAAGTCTATTCTTTCTGTGGGTTTTCCATTTTTAAGAGCAGATCCCTACCATGTGGAACTTTCATCAAGGAGTTATTCCAAGAAAAGAAGCAATGAGACAATTTTACCTTTCAGATTTACAAAAAAACTATACTGCACAGAAGAGAAGAAGACAAAGAATGAAAAGGAACAACGATGCCAACACATAGGAGCAATAGTGGATATCTTGAAAATTTTGACGATTTCTACAGTTTCAGATGCCAAGATGGAAAGGAAAACAAGTAACAAGCCTGTTATCATTCCAGCTATGCCATCTATGAGGAGGAAAACTTGTGTATGACAGATCATCTGGTAGAGGGATTAGTTAAAATGTTAGAAAACTGAAATTCTCAGAATTTGACCTGAAAAAAAAATCATTTGTAACAGGCAAAAATTGTATAATTTCTACACTGAATCAACATCAATGAATCTTAACAGTCAGGATGTTCGGGGAAGTAGCAAGTTCCTTTATAAAGAATTCATAACATCTATTATTTTGACTGGTACATTTACAACCCTCTTACAATCATAACTTTTGGACATTTTTAAATATCATATTGAAGGGCTGGAAAGTGTTCCCTGAAGTTGGGGGATTACATATGTATGCACATATTTATTTATTGGTGTATTTATTTAAATCCCACCACTTGGCCATAGTTTTGAAGTAGCTGTTAACAACTGGAAGAAAAGAACAGGCATGTTGTGGTTGAGGATAACAGCGCCACATGCAACTGCAGCTAAATCAAGTACAGAAAGCAGATATTTAAGAACCCACTTCAATATTTTGCAAAAGCCATTGTAATAAGACTAAAGATGACAGAACTCCATCTTCTCATCCTAGGCACCTGTCTCTTTTGTGAAAGAAACCTCTTCTACCCTCTCCGAGTGTGTTAATAGCTCCTAAGAGCTATAGATAAATATCTCTTTGGAGCATCATTGTTTCTGGAGAGATTCTGCCTTGCATTCATAGGCTCTGTCTTTTACTCAGATTACAGACCCATGCTCTCAGTTCTTCCTGATTCATTTTAGGTAGAGTTTCATGAAAGAAATTAAGTTCTTTCTTGCCCTTTTAAGGCCATATATCTGACATTGACCAAAAGTAGCATCTGCACTGTAACATTCACAAACACATACACCACGAGTTCATTTTAACCCGGAAAATACTCAGTTGGCATGTGTGACAATCTTGTAAGCCATAGTAGCGCTTCCACTTTGTACTGGGTTTACATAGCAAAATTCTGGTAGTGCAGAGTCTGTGAGGCTAGCCTTTGTGAGATCAGGGATTGCCCCCTTGTCAGATACAATCCCTTCCAGATAGCTCCAAGATGGACACCCTGCTGGCCAAAGTTAAGCCCATCAGTGATGCTGCTAGATCCTTTGAGAACACATATTTAAGGCAAGGTAAAAAATGCTGCACAGCAGCTGTGAGGGAGAGGAACGATAAAACTGCGAGAGAAAAAAACCTTGCAGACACTAAGGTCAGTAAAGAAGGAGGGATAGCAGATGCTCCAGGTTCTGGAGTGAAGATTCCCCTGCAGCCCATGGAGATGACAGAATACAAATGATCACGTCAGAGAAGATCAGAGAAGATATCCACCCTGCAGCCCATAGAAGATGCCATGCAAGAGCAAGAGTAGCTATCCTTATGTCATGAAGACATCTAAGCTAGGTAAAGATCCAAGCATCAATCTTAGCACCATCTCCCAGGCAGTGGAATGGCTAGACCGATATATGTGGCATAACTGTAAGGCTGAATTGCACTTTTCACAGCTATGGGGAAAAATTACAAGAAATGTAAGAAAAAATATTCTAGAAACAGTAAACAATAATGGCAGAGGAATGTGACTCTTAATTGAAATAAAAACAGTAAGATATTTGTATCAAGTAAGCCCAGCTTCAAAAGAGGTGAGATTTAAAACAAATTGGTTATCTTATTCGAAGTAAGGGTTTTTTTAAGCAGACATGGTGATGAAAATAACTCAAGGATGTGATGTCTCTTAGATAGAGTGGGCAGAAAGAACCATATTAAACAAATATAAGCAATTATAAGGTGACATTAGCTATGATCTTCCCTATTCAGATAGCCTTATTCAACATCGAAAACAGTACCTTGCATGAATCCATTTTCTTTACAGTAAAGAAGTCCTGATTTTTCTAGTTCTTCAGAAGTTGCAATTAAAATATTTCTTCTCTTCAGCCCCCGACCAGTATTCTCTGGTTTCCAGACATCCTATACACCCTCAAAATCTGAGAGTGCTGTAATCTCTCCTCCTATACCCTAACAGGTTGCACTTCTATGTGCCTTTGTATGTGTTTTTTCTAGCTCCGTAAGGCTTTTGTTGTTGTGTTGTTTTGGGTTTTTTTGTTCATTATAGGAGGGTTATTTCTTTAATGCTACTATTTCTATACTCTAACATCATTTATTGCTTTCCATAGTTTCTTCAAGATCTTTCTTCTATGGTCAAACTAAAAACTCTGGAGTCTAGTGATGGATAGAGAAAGGTTACAGAGAAGGTGAGTCAATTCAGACCACGTACATTCCCAGATTTTTGTAGGAAGTCAGCATTCATCTTCAGATCAGACAAAACATACAAGCTACTTCCTAAAGACACTTCTCTTTTGGAGGCACGTGTTTTCAGATTAGTCTCTGAATGTGGCAGAGGTCTGGATGTGGAACACCAGTCCTGCCCTATTCCTACTCTAAAATAAGAGTGTTTGCAAACAACTGTTATTTCACAAGAAAAACAGATTAACAAATTAATCTATTTTCCTTCTCCCCAAATGCTACTTTTGAACGCAGAGGAGAAGTAAGCATTTGGAAGCAGAGAAACAGGAAAAGAAGGATCAGGCACTTCTATGCAAATTTACCATTTGAATTTTCCATGTTGCACCCATTTCACAGCCATCCTTTGGAAACATTCACATTGATTTGTGGGGCTGTGAAGTCTCAAAACCAAACAAAACTGAATGCTTTAGTACGAAACGGGAGCAGGTCATTTCCTGCTATTTCTGGTCTTTCTGTGCCTGTGGCTGGAGCGTGAGGGAAGGGGGAAGGAGCATCGCAGTGGAAGTGCCAGGCTGCTGAAGTTCAGAATAAATCTGTCTCCTGGCAACTCTGCACATTTGCTTTCCTTTCCCTCCACCAAGTGTTGTGGTACAGCGGAATACAAAGTCAGTAACAACTTTACGTCGTCCTGCTAAAAAAAACTATAACTGAAGGCAAGGCAAAGTAAACACACAAGTGAATCACAAAATGGAGTGTTTTCTACCCAGACACATCCCATCCGTCCACGTAAAAAGGTGCTGAAAATACTAATCCTGCACAATCATTTGCTTTTTAAAACGAAAGAATCGAGGAAGAGGAGTGGCTTCAGCATCGATGCCTGTACGACAATACTGCTGGATTGCCTGGTGTGCTGGTAACAATGCTAACTGCTGGGTGCTAACCCCGGTCCTCTGCACACATCCTGCTCTGTCTCTTCCTAACTCTCTTTTTACTACTGGCCACTTCTAAATTTAAGTCAGATATCTTGAACTATGACACGAATGCTTTAGGATTAACATTCAAAACTTCATTTCCCCTTCTCCGAGCAAGTCTGGTTCTGGCCACAGACGGAGTATGTTTCCGTTTATCACTCACCTCTTTACCTCTTTCGTCTCAGAAAGAAGCAGAGCAACCAGGAGGGTGGTTTTAACTAACACATGATTGTTATCATAGCTCAGATTAAGAAGGTAATATTCAGCTCAGTGGTGGTAGCCTCTGAAGATGAACTAACTCCCTCTTTTGCAATTGTGGTATTGAGTTCAAATCTGCATATATGATGGACAGGCAAGCCCTGCTTTTCATAGGCACTGGCCCCATCTTACAGATGGACAAGGCCTCATATGACACAAAAAATCTCCCTACCACACTCCATTTGTCTAAATCACTTTCTGTCCCTGACGATAAAAGGAGAAAATCCATTTTAAGAATGAACCTGCTCATAATATCCACATTTTCCCAGTAAGGATTTTTCTGGCAGGAAGTAGTCCAAAGGAAAAGATTTAAAATATTCTTAAATTTCTTTTATGAGCAGGCATATCAGCTCCTAATTTCATAGACCTTTTGACACAATCAAAGGCAGCTTTCCCTCTTGTCTTACAGGTACTCTGTTCCAAGCTGAAGCCAGAAATAAGCCTGTAATGTGACTCAGGTGACTGATCACACTAGAGAGAGTAAAAACCAGTGACAGAAAACTCACAAAGAACCAGTGGCCTGCTATGTTTTGCATGATTCACTGTTGACCAGTGAATAAATTTATAAAATGACAGCTTAGAGACAGAGGGAAAAAGAGCCAGTGGCAAAGAACAGAATACATTTCTTGAACGTCTCCCCATCTTTAGTAACAGAATGGCGAGAAAGTGAGTACCTGCCACTCTAAAAATTAAGACAAATGCAGAATTTCCTTTGCTAAAAGGTTTCCTCAGTAACTTGGCAGTGCGTACTTGTTATTCCCCAAACTTTCTTTCTGCTCTGAAATCCTGTGCTACCCTCCTGTGACATTTTCTTGCATGCGCTCCACTGAAGTTTGGGTCTATTGTTTCACCACAAGGGAGCTGATCCTTCAGCAGTTGCTTATTTATTGAGGTCACTTGAGGTCAGTGATGTGGGTTTTACAGGGTGGTTTTGTGTTTTTTTTTTTTGCAAAATATGGTCAATCTTGTCCATTGGAATTCCTTTAATTTTACAAAGGGGGAGGTAGACGGTGGAGGAGTTTTGTTTTAAAATTGCATACGTATCAAACGCATAGGTCTATACCTGCATTGTATGTGTAACTGGCTATTTTCAAGGCGCGTCACCCTCCTGTCACAATTTTGGTTTGATATTAATGGGCTCACATGGTTTTTCATGAGCAAGATCTCAGTTCTTTAGTTCTCACAGAGGGTTTTTTTGTGTTATGCAGCAAGGAAGGGCTACTCTGCCTTACCTCTCACATTTCCTTCTTGCCTGGGCGACAGGGGATTTGTTGACATTTGCTGCATGCCCTGTTGCTATTATAAATCGGAAGCTACATTTCAAGCTTCAGCACACTCAGAGTTAAGCTGCACTGGAAAGGGGACAATGGAAAATATAAATTGAAGAAATTTGAAGATGTGAAAAGGGAATTATTTGGAGGAGCTTTTTCTTTTATTTTAAAGCATTTAAGAACAGAGTGAGAAAAAAATCCTTACAAATGGGGTTTCTTTTTGCTTTGTTTTCAAAGCTGGATGCCTAAAGTTAAGGTTTTCACTCTGTGTTTAGTCATCAGAGCTTGCCTCCACTAAAACCGCTCCTAAATCTTCCCTTGAAGCAATCCTCAGTACAAAAATGTATACATTTGGTGATGTGAAATATTTTCCACAATTTTGACAGTGTCTTTCTAAATAGTGATTATGATCAGGATTGTAATGAATTGAGAAATTTGATTAAAATAAACACTATACGAAGAGTTCCAGATTTCATTTTAGAAACTTTACATTTCTGTTTGTGTGATAAATAATAAATGAATACCGACTATGGAAAAAATAAACAAAGTCAGAGCAAAGTAAAATTTTACAAACCAAGCCAAATGAAATATTTCAGTTGACCAGAAATCAAGTAATATTTCTTTAAAATGTCACTTTATAGGAGATTTCTAGGAAAAAAAGTTTGTTCTCCTGTGTTCTGTTCCAAAATGGTAGAGGTGTTTTATATCAGGAAAATTCCCTGAAATGAAAAATTGAGTTCGCCTACAACTCTAATGCCCAGACTTGGTAATCGCTTAGGAGTTCCAAATGACTTTAAAAAGGAGTGCAAGTGCTTATTTATCTGGACTACTTACAATGATGCCTAGCTAGTGAAAAGAAGTGTAATGCAGGGAGTCAGTTTTATAAATGTGGCCACAATTCAATACCACAATCCTTTTTTTTTAAAAAAAAAAAAACAACAACAAAACAAAACAAAACAAAACAAACAAAAAAAAAAACCACCAAAAAACAGAACAAATAGAAAGCATAAAATAACAGAGCAGAAGCGTATAATTTTTCATGACCCATTTTAAGTTGTTTCACAGTGTTTCTTCTTTTTTCTCCAGGATAATTTACTGCATAATTCAAACCTGCACATAATTTTGACCTCTTTTATTATTAGCTATTAAATTTTATTTAAGCTTGATCATTTTTAAAGGGGTGTGTGGGATAAGGCAAAGCTTCTAATTTTGCATCCTGCTCTAATCTCCGATTTAAGAGTGCTACGGGCTGAGGTTTTACATAGTAATATATGGGCAGCAGATAGATTTGTTACACACCCACACCTATGGATGTAAACCTCCAGAGCAGCCTGTACGCTTTGCAGTGGCAGCTGCCCATAATAGTCCCTTTTGAACTTCAAATCAGTGAGTCTCCCTACGAGAGAAGCTCCTATATTTTATAGTTGGGTTGGGGTCGGGTTTTGTTTTGGTTGTTTGGGGGGTTGTTTGGTTGGTTTTTTCGGGNACCCCCAAACCTCGCTCTAGACGGAAACTAAAATTGTGATTTAGATATTTGGTCCCAGCGGCCCTGCCTGCGCTCAGCAAATGGTTCCATGTCACTCGCTGCATCACAATATCGGAGCGGCGGCGCTCGGTGGCAGCTAATCCTCTGAGCCCGTTAATAAGCTTAGGAGCACGTTCATTGAAGACTGACGCGTTAGTCACAAACAGGGAGAAAATATCTACTGGGGGAAGCTGAATTGGTTTTAATCATCTGCTAATCACCAGTAATGAGACCTACTCTGGGGAAGAAAAGAAAAACAGATAGTCAGA
>VZRU01016833.1:81087-117024 GCA_013398155.1 Pedionomus torquatus | reverse complement strand
CCCCCCCCCCCCCCCCGTGCCCTCTGGTTTGTTACAGTGGCTGTGAGTTAGGATGTTTGTGAGCGTGAGCGTGCGCATTGCACGTATCAGACCCTAAAACCAGGGACGGCTCGACAGAAGATGTGTTGAACTCATCAAACGGTCTTTGCAAAAAGAGTTTTACAGAGATAGCTGAAGACAGGGAGGAGACTGGGGGAATGAGAGGGGGAATGGCGTGCAGAAAATTGGAACTCAGGAACTCTTCAGCTTTCGTGCTGCCAGCTAAATCCTAAAGCCAGACAACTGATTTTGCCTCTTTCAGCTTCTTATTTGCAATTTGTCCTGTTGTTATGGGAATTGAAAAAAGATGACTTGGGGCAGGATTTGGCTATAGCATATAAAGGGTTAAGATGCAACATTACTGATTAACAGCAAAAGAGACTCCTGCCAGACACTGATTATTTTTTTCTTTTATTTTATTTCTTCATTAGCTTTAAGCTGAAATCTTTCTTTTCCCTGACTGTCAGAAGAATCTTAATTCTGTATTGGGTTATTTCAGCAAGTACCTCAGTAGGTGTGTGTGTGACCACAGCAGGAAATTCCTTTTAAGGAGAACTTCATATTCAACATTTCAGGAGAAAAATCTGTTTAATACAGGGGCTCTTCATTTTCCTTCTCAATCTGTAACCAATTAGGAGGCATTCAGAGCTAATGTAGGATGAAAAGTTGGGCAGATTCTCAGCTGAGGAGGTGGAAGGGTGGATTGGTTGGGGTAAGAATCTAAACTGGAATAGTACAAACCCAGCTTTTAGTTGGGATGGGGCTAAAGTGTTAGCCCAGAGGCAAGGCAGGCTGCCCTTCATCAGCAGAAATGCTCTCACTTCGGTGGTTCTCTCTGCTTCTCAAAGAGCAGAGAGATTCCTCCTGAAAGGAGTGCTTTGCAAATTGCAGCATTAACCTCATCCTTTCAATCTGGCCCAGAGATGTTTCTTTCTGTCTGTCTTGCTGCACATGAGAACTTTTAGCTTGTGCAGTTCCTAGATGTATGTATTTCTAAAAAGACAGGCGTTTTTATAATACTAATAAATCACACAGTCCTTTAAGTCTAAAACTGAACTCTGCCTCCTCTCCAACCAGGTTTCCTTTTGCTTTTTGCATACCTGGCTCTTGCTAACGTTTAGACCTTATGGTAATCCTAAAAAAAAAATTAAAACTGATATCTTATTTTCACTGTGCAAGACCTTAAGTATTTTGTCCTGAAGAAATCTGCAATTTTCTAGTCTATATAAATAACCAGTATCCCTGTTTCATAATTAACAGCACTTAGGGGGAAGTACTGCAGTGTGGAAGGGCAGGACAAGAGAACGAGAAATATTCTTGTTCATATATGAGGATACACCTCCTGCAAAATTAGAATACCATTTGTTAAGAAAGATCTTTTTTCTTAGATTTCTTGCTATAACTGATGCCCTTTGATGAGTTTAGCTTTTGGAAGAGCTTCACTGTTTATCTTCCTAAGAGCCTGCATTTCCCCTTGAAGATTATGAATGCAGCTGCAGGACCCTACATTGCCAGTTTTGGGAGTTGGTCATATGGCTGGGGTCTTGAAAGAGTTTTCTAGCAGAAAGAGAAATAACTTCCTTCTTTTGAACTAATTTTTTCATATTACTAATACTTAGTAGTTACTCCCATTCTGTTGTCCTCCCTGGAAATAGCCCTAGAAATTACAGGCACTGATAGAAATAATCATATCACTGGACAATTTCATCTAAAACACTGAAATCTTCCGTTTTTACTTCTGAAATACTATTCCCCATTTTTTCTCACTAAAAAGAAAGCTTTGGCAGAAATCAGGAAAAAAAAAATCCCACCTAGAACTGATATATAGTTTATCCACTTACATCTTAGACTTACATACACTGTTAGCAGAATTATAGAGCTTTTAGTAAACAGTATTAAAACTCAGACATTTTGCTAACAGCCAGTCCATATCCAAGGTTATAGAAAAGGAGGGGTCATTTTGATGAAGATACTGACCTTCCCCAAATTAGTATCTGCCACACAGTTTGTAACATTTCAAAAGGAAGACAATTCATTCCCAAATGCTTTCTAACAAGGCTTTGAAAGTTACATTAAAAAAAAAAAAGAAGAAGAAAAAAAAAAAACAACAGAAAGAGAAAAAGAATGCACAGAGCCCTTATAAGACTCTGAAGGCAGGATAGACTAGTTAACTTCTTTTTGATGCTGAGGGTTGGAAGTCATGATAACACTTATTTCTCTTACCCATCGGAAAAAATAACAGGAGCTTCAGGAGCATTTTCATTAAGGGAAGAAATATGGAAGAATGAAATCTGAATCACTCTTCCCTGCTGGAAAGTGCCCAAATTGTTGTTTTCTGCTGTGGGAGAGTTCGTAGTGCACATAGGTAAGTAGTGGAGATAGAAAAGGTTTATGTGAAAGGAGACTGGAAGCCATACACTTAAATAACAGATTCATTCAACTTCTGATTTCCCCTTTCCACAATTAAGGAATACACGACACAATACACGACAGAAATACACGACAGAAACAAACAAACAAACAAAAAAGGATCAGGTCTTATTTTAGAGAAATCACCCCAGAATTCCATGCTTTGCTTTTTACCTATTGTACCAAATACCAGGATGCTGCCGAAAATATCTCAGAATTACAAGTAATTCCATCAACTTGAGCAAACAGTCCTGAAATGTGTCGGTTGCTGGCATGTTTCCACTGGTTTGAAAGTTTGAAAGCAGGCTAAAAAATTTAGGGGTAGTTTTTGTTTGTTTGTTCCTGACCACTGATAGCATGAGCTAGCAGCTGGTAGGAGAATAAAGGAAAATGTGTGTGTATTGGCAGTAGACAATTTATAACATGAAGTGATTATTCTCTCAGTCTTAAACATCAGAACTTGTGTCTTAAAAAATAATAATTTGCTTGGACAATTTTACAACTGAGCATTTAGTTTTTTCCCATTTTTCCTCCTTCAAAGATGTGTTGGAATTTGTAACCAACAAGATACATAATTTATCAATCTTGTATTTTTTTTTTTTTTTTTTTTTTAAGAGGCATTTTTCAATCTTGTGCCTTTTAAAGTCTTGTTGCAATCCTAGCTTGGTAAACCTACATCTCCACCTAGTGGTTTCTCAGAAAGGTGAAGCAATTATTTTTCAAGCAGCTTGGGCATCCAGATAGTTTACAGTGCAACGCCAGTGTGAAGAAACTACGTTCTTTCTGAACAAAATATTTTAAGAGATGTTATTAAATATATATAAACATACTAAATGCATGTAGAAATGTCATTTCTCTATGTAATCAGATAATGGCTCTGTTATTTCTTAGTATTTGTCAATAATATCAGCTTCCAACAGAAAACCTAAATTTTAATGCGTCATTAATTGATCCTGCATTTTCTATAGCCCCATCCTAATCCATGCTTGGTCAGTGCCGGGAACTAGAGACACCATCTTGCCTACACCTACATCTCTGATGTACAGTGTGTCCAAAGCTCCAAACTAAGTACAAAACAATTAGCAAAAAAATTGAAAAAGTTCTAGGATGTATCTAGAGCATCTCCTTTTTACAGAGATGCTTCTTATAACCCTCTGGTTTAGGATACTTTCAATCTATTGTGGAGGGATTTTCAGGAAATCTGTGAAGGGAACAGGCATGCACAATGCATGTGGCTTTGGTCCTAGAGCAAGAAAGATTTTTAAAAGCTGTTCTGTCCTTTCACAAGAAGTTTGATATTGTCTTTTCTTTACTCTTTGAAAGATTCCTTCTCCAAATGTTCCAAAAAAAATTTATGAAGAATCCCTGTTAAAGATTCATCTTTGGAATATAGGGAATTGAATTGCTGTAAAACTCTGCAGTGCCAGTGCAGTTGTATACTGTCCCATACAGTCACCATAAACCATTCCTGCAAGAGCTATCTAAAGCATATAACAAAAAACTTCAGGTACACAGAGAAATTAAGTCTTTCAGTACCAGAAAATCCATTCTGTTTAAAAAATAAAATAGGCAGAAATTAAACTAGTCTCCAGATCCTGTCCAAAACACCTTCTTTTTTTCTTTTTATTTTTTTCAGCCATAGTTCTCATTCCTCTTTCGTGTCTCTGCAGTGCCAGTCACTTCACACAGCAGTGAAAATCCAAGTATTTTTGTGGGGTTAGAATTCCATTCTTTTGACAAAGCGGCCAGTTCCATAGGACTATTCTTGGCACAGAAAATTAAGCATGTGCCTAACCCTGTGCAGGATTGGATCATTCACACGGATAGTAGATGTACTGTTAATTAGATGCTACTTGTAATAAAATATATTAAAGTGATTGAAGCTGCTATAGCTGCAGTGGGCCTAGAAAGTACAATAATACTTCACTGTAATGTAGAATCTTCATGTCAGAAACATGTACAGTACTTAGAAAGAGTATAATTAATGCACATTAACATATATACTCAGAGAGAGAATATATGAAGAGGGTGCTCTGGGACATGGTTAAAATTTTTGTGACTTCAAACTAGGGAAATTTGGAAAATCTCCAGTTCAGCAATTTAAAATGATTAAATGGTATCATAACGTTGTCCTAAAACTGGACAAATGTGAAGAAATGTGGAAACGTGGTTTTGTTTCATTAATGAGATATTCCAGCCTTAAACATTGTTTTCCACAAATACAATAAATATTGATTTTCTTAGCTAATTAAGAATGGATGGTCACCCACAAATAATTAAACTAAACATTTAGTCTTGTATAGTGAAATGAAAAATTGGATGCTTGTTTCAGAGATGGGTAGCATGCGAAGGTCATTAGAGAGTCCAAGGTCAGGATTGGATTAAAACAGAGATCTACTGCTGAAGAGCGAGGAGGAATTGTTTTGGAGAAAGGGGAACATTTTTGGGTGGCTCAAGCTGAGAACTGTTGCCGTCTGTGATGGTGTCTGTTTGAAATTTGGAGGCGGAGGTGAAAACTGGAGGTGAAAATGGAGGTTTATTTTTCCTGTAGAGAGAGTTCACCCTTCTCTTGAATAGTGAGACCTGCAGGGCACTGTCAGTCAACACGGTGAAGTCACCAGCAAGAGACCGGGGCTACGCTTGCCCTGAGCTCTGGTGGGTTGCTGGGCTCCTTCTGAGCACTTAGAAATGGTGTCCTGTAATACACGCTATGTCTGACACATGCATGTCACAGACCCAGTGCTCTTGACAGTTAAAAGCAGTTTGGGCAGACAACACAAGTGCTACAAAACTCTGGAGTAGCTTTAAGGCAGAAAAGTGGAGCTGAGTGGAAAACAAGAATCAGAGATGGCAAAAACCCCACACCTCATTTCCTTGTTATTTTCTGTCTGACTTTATTATGTTTCAGAATTTGATAAAAAGGTAGAATCAGAAAAGAAAAAAAAATAACAATGTTGATTTTTTCCTCTGTTTTATGTGAAGCCTAAAAAGCAGAAATTCAGCCTCTTTAGGAAGAAGATAAGGTCAGAGTCCATCTGGCTTGCCCAGTATTACATGCCAGTTGTCATGCTCTGTCCAACTGACCATGCCAACTGACAAGGTCCTTTAGGTAATCCAAGTAGTTGATTAAAGAGCTGAGTCTGATTGAGCATTCTTCGTTGCCTATCACAGCAATAAAAAGGCCGTAAGTGTTGGTTTAATGATATATGTATGAGGATAAAGTATCCAGTGCTGCTTCTCAAATTATTTTTTTGCTTTTCCTGACTGTAAAATTCGTAGTCTCACAAAATGGGTACCTCTAACAAGAATCTAGACAAGCACTTTCTAAAGAAAAAAAAATGAAAAAATAATTAATAAATTATGGCATTGGATAAAAGCTGTTGTGACTGTTTAGGAAAATTAGAGGACCCACAAATTTTCCAGAAGAATAAAGTCTCAAAATAGCAAATGTGTGTTAAGTCCAGAGTTGCAAATATTCCAATCACTGTAGATTTCTCATCAGGTAGATGAGATTTATCATCAAATTTACAGTTATCATAGACATAAGTAATAGTCAACATAAACAGTTGACAGAACTAACCACCAAATGACAGTCTTCATATTATGTTGTCTTTGATTTAAAAGAATGAGTAATTGTGAGCTTGCTTTAATGACCTTTTTGCTTTCCAGGCCAATCAGCTCCTGCATGCCAAAGTGTGTGTGGTGTTCACGTGTTACTGTTAAGACTTTCAAGGAAGTACTGCATATCACAAAGCATTTATCAAACATGCACTGCAAAGCTGACATGATGAAACTCAGATTATTTTACTGTAATACAGTTCTTGGATCTGAAAAAATGTACAACAAAACCCCTTCATGATTCCCTGTACCTTTACAGGTCCAGGAACCATGCAATATCCCACAGCTGCTACATGACATGTCTGGAAAACTTCTTGTGTTCTCATTGCTAGGACTTCTTTTCCCCATATTAAGCATCTAACTAGTGAGAGTTGAAGTAAGCAGACATTCTGGATGAGTCATTATTTCTAAAACTTGGGGACTCAGAGTTTCATAAGCAGAAAGAGCATTACACAGAGTAAGTTCTTCAGTTACAGGCATCTATTTTATCAGAGATTTGTTAGTATAGATTGATATATAAATTCTAGTATTATAACTAAATTTATAAGCTCTATTATTAAGCACATTTTGCATTTTTCTTCTTTCCATAATACCACTGATTACATTTTTTATCAAGTTTTTTCTTCTTTTGGGGGGTGAAGAGGGAAGGTGGGATGCACATAGTGCATTTTCAAATATAAACTGAGATGTCTCACATCCATGTCAATTTTAATGTAGGTTTACCTAACTGTTTTTAGATGTCCACATGTACTGTGAAGCATTTCCTTCAAAAAACAAAAATCCGGACCTCCTTCAGCCACAAGGGAAGTGACCTGCAGAGTATCCAAGCACCTACGTGAGCAGCATGGCACTGCAGGATGCCTTGTCCAAGTCACTGGTGGGAAAACACAGCTTTTCTTCAGCCTCTTCCTCCTACTTTTTTTTTTTTTTTTTCTGATCTCTCCTACCCTTTGCCAAAAAAAGATCAAGATATACTTTTGTTCTTAAAAGAACCCAAACAACAAACCCCACATATATGCCCTATCTTTCATCTGTTTGTGAATATTTCATTAGTCAGCGTTCTGGGTATATCTAATATTCCTGTATTAAAACTGCTGCACAAAGTGAGCAGTGTACAAACTGACAAAAATTAAAAGTATTGTAACTGATGACAAAACCTTCTGACTAATTTTATCAGTACATAGATTTTTGGAGCCATGTAAAATATTTTCCTTATCTGTCACAAATCTTTATATATGTATGGATACATCATTTATACATATTGTCAAGTAACTTAGAGAAGGAGAGAATATAAATGAAATTACCTAGAGAACGATTAAATGATATTAACAAATAAGAGTCATTGATGTGTCTCCCTTGTGTAGAATCAAAGTTGTAGTGGAGAAAAAGGAGAAGAGGATGCCAGGAATATGTGAGGTATTCTCCAAAGAAAATACAGAGTAAATGTACAAAGCTAAGACAAAAAAAGAACAGAATGATAAAAGTTAGAAAAATATAATCATCCAGCAGAGGTAACATTTATTAGCTAAGTTCATATGCAAAGTACCTTTCACATTTAAACGAGGCAAGGTGATATTAACATCCACTCTACTGTTTCTGCCCTGCATATACATGGAAAAATATAATGCATATATTCAATCTGATTAAAAGCTTTAGATTTAAACTTGCTAATAGTAAATGTAGGTTTAGTACAAATAAATGTGATTCAGAGCTGAAGTTCTTCAACATAGCCCAGCCCACATTTATGCAAGGGCTGCCAGAACTTGATTTAGATATAGAGGTATTGCTCTGCTTTCAGTCCCCCATTTAGCAAGGAGCTGCTGAAGCCTTAACTTGCAAACATAGAGATTGTCTTCCTTTTTGGCATTAGTGATTTTCTGGGCCATTAATACATAAACCTGCAAAGGTTTTGAGTTACGGAATAGTTTCTGCAATCTTGTGCTTGTCTGCTGTAGTCCAGCATTAGTAATGCTCTAGGCAGTATCTACTGCAGTTGATTTTTTATGACTTTGCATGGGATTTTTAAGCTTTGTCTGTGTGTAGAGCTCACAGGCTGAGTTGTCTTCCCTCAGCTACTCCAGAGACTCATAAAACCGTGTAGACGAAAAGGGTGGTTCCCTCCAGATCTGACAGCTGGTGGTCTCCAGATGGATCTGTCCTGAAACCTTGGGAAAGCCAGAGCTGAGCTGGAAAGACTTAAGTGTCTCCAGTAATGCACCAGTAGGGCTTTTGAAAGCCTTGAGCTCCACAGGATTTTCTGCCAAGGATTTTCTGTGAGTTTAACACAATCTGAAGTGTATGGTTTCCAGCAGTCACAACCTCCAGAGACTATGGCAGCCAGCCTTCTGGGAGGCTCTCACGTGGCTTGCAACACGTGTGTCTCGTGGGAGGCCTGTCCCCAGAAACGGTACAGAAGGTTTGAACACCCCCACCACTATCCAGCTGGAGGAGGGCTCTTTTCTGTTCACTAGCCAGCCTTGCTGACTGTGAGACCTAATGTCTTTGCTTAAGTAAGAGTTGCTCAGTTTTTCCACTTAGAAAAGGCAAAAGTATCTGTTTTTTTCATCCTCAGTTTGAATATTTTGAAGTAAAATCACCACTAGGACAATGCTATAGGTTTTGATAACACATTGTTATTGTCTAAAAACATAATAAGATTGCTGGAGCACCTGTTAATCTTCTCATACCAGTGACCTATATTTTTATGCAAATACACATATGCTCCATAGGTACAAAAATGTAACAATAGGCTGTTAAATTATAGCAACCACATCAGAACCACCCCAGTAATGTTCTCATTTGCTAATTGATCGTTTGCTATAACTACTTTCCTTACAGATATAAACTGTTAGCGCTGTTACAAGTTTCCTTACAGATATAAACTGTTAGCGCTCTCCTCAAACAAAAGAGCCCAGATGGCTGACTACTACACAGCAGCTACCAATACTAGCTTTTATCTATGGAGGCCATCTTTGAAATAGAGGTCAAATCATGAATGAAATATGCTTAGAGATCTTTAACTATCAATCCAAGCTGTAGTAGATAGTTACATGGAACATAAAATTCATTTCAAAAATCAGTACATTCTTTAGAAGAGGCTGTCCTGCAGAAGAAGGCAAAGGGTTGGGGAAAACAGGAGTTTACTGAGACAAGCTCATCTTGGAAAATTTAATCTTTAAATATACCTGGCCAGAATATCTGACGAGCCAGCTCAGTGGGTTTAGGTTGTACTTATTCCTTCCACATGCATAAACCGCAATGGACTAAACAAAGGAAAGCTTGGGAGGGTTGTTATTTTGCTCCCAGTAGTCTTCCAACAGCTCTTCTCTGTCTTGTGGGCAATAGCAGAGCACACAAATCTGATTAGAGGTCCTTGTGCTCTCTCTAGCTGTGATAATTTACTAAATAACTTAGTTTCTAGGCATAAAGCTCTTGATAAAGACTTGCCCTATTCAAGGACAATGAATGGTTTTATTTTTTCTTTTTTATTTATTCACAGTATACAGATTTGGCTGTGACTGATTTGCTTCTTCTCTGCATCCTGGCAGAAGAAAATTTTTGTGTGTTGACTCTCACCATGCTTGAAATGCCAGGGGAGAAATGGGCAATCTGATAATGTTCTCTTCAAGGAAGTTGGGGATTTTCCATTTTTTTGAAAATTCAACTCATCTCAAGTTAGTATGTCTTTTCAGAAGATATGCTCCAGCCTTAATTGGGGTGCTCAGTCTGAGGGTAAATGGGTGAAATTTAAGGGCCAGCAATATATAAGCAGTTTCTCCAAATAATCTCACAATCTCTTCAATTCTATGCATTTAAAATGAAGAATCTCACAGTGTGCAGCCTGCAACATGTTAAGTATTCTTGGAACATGGGCAAAGTGTTTACACCCAATAAGTAACTCTCCATCATTTGCACAGTGAATTCTTTCCCACTCTGCATAAAATACAGTATAACTGAGTGCAAGTGCAGATTAGCAGGTTGGCAAGCTCCTGGACAGTCTCCACAGCCTTGCTTCAAAGACATTGTGCAGTGGCTATGAAGACCCTTCAAGCTGTGTGGACGAGACCTGTGCCTTGTGGGTCTTAACACCTGACTTTCTGCAGTCCAAAAATATAGCCTTGTGATCTGAGGGTGACTTTTTGATCCCTCTTCTGAATGAGTCTTTGAAGTGAGGAAAAACAAGACAGATCCATAGAATCATGGTCTGAGGAAAAGCTTTGCCATGAGACCTATTTGCAATGCCTCTACTTTGCCCAGATATTTGAAAGCACAAACATAATAAGGTTAAAAAATATGAAAGAAAGTGTGAAGGAACAATAGCATGGGATAGTGAAGATACAATGGTGAGTGATTTGAGAGCAGTTAATACTTCATCCGGCTTCTTACAAAGGTGCACATTACACAAGGAAACGTTGTAAGCTTTTTATTCTTTACTTTAGTGTCTCCCTGTTACCTGAAAGTATGATGAGCATTGTTTTGGTGGGAAGAACTTGGGGGCTGCATTGTGTCTGTGACAACATATCAAGCCAAACATAGGAACTGAAGAAGTACCTTGATTTTGCTCAATTAGTACTGTTTGCTTTGTGGCCTTCCCATTAACAAGTATAAATTTGTACAGTGGTCACCATTTAAAAATTAATATTTACCAAGGGTTATCACATCATCAAGTCTAGGACACTAAGTAGTTCCTTAAACTTTGAGCAGAAAATAATACGGCCATCTGGTAAATATTTAACACACGTATCATTTTATGGTAACTGCCGCTTTTGAAACAGGTGTACATTGCCTCTTCCTAGCTAAACCTTACATTAAATTGCGTTGCACTGAACTTAGGCTTCAGTTCAGACAGATTTTACTTAAAGGAACTGAGGAGAATACTGTAAGTGAAACTGACTTTATAATGAATATAATGAAAATAACTATAATAAATAATCACTTTATTTTTTTACTGTACTCTCATCCCAAGACATTTGATTGATCATGGGTTTCTGTGGAAATACTGAATTTATGGCTAAAATATAACCAGGGGAAGTTAGCTCAAGGTTCCATTTTCCTTTGAGTGTAATAGGAAATTTTCTATTTGGCAAGGAAGACTCTCCAGCAGCTAGCTACCCAGATATTTTTAATCTAACCGCCCTTCCTTTGATGTGGAAGTAACAGATGTTTAAGAGATAAGAAATTAGATAGATTGTGATTACTGAGAAACAACTTAATTTCAATTCATTACTTGATGTTCTCATTCACTTGCTCTGAAAGTGACAGTAGTTAGTAGGGCTGTTAGTTTTTTTAATTGACATTTCTTATGTTATAACAATCAACTTAAACTTAACCTATGCACACCTCTAATTTTGAAACACATCTTTTGTGAGCTAATATGTCACTTTCTTAGAGTAAGTTGGAATTATTTGCAAAATGGCTTCACTTTAATTATGTGTATGCACGACTTAGCCAGCTTGGATTTTTTGTAGGCTATGGAAAGAGATAAGGAGAAAGCAGGAAACAACAGCTTTGCTTCTTCCTCTTTCTCAAAACTAAATCCATTCCCTCCTAGTTTCCTAAAAAAAAAAGGTATTTCAAATGAGCTAGAGGAAGGACTTGGCAGGGGAGAGATTAGATTTGGGTATTTCTAGTGAGAAGGAATAGGGATGATTAAGAAACTATTTTGGATAGCTCATTAGCTTTCAAATATTGCATGGTTTTGGTTGATAAAGGTAATAATGTTCACAAAAGTACTGTAAGGCATTTGACTTTGTACCTCACAAAATTTTGATTAAGAAAGTAAAATGATAATAAACTCAACATGGCGTATGTCGAATGGCTTAAAAAGTGCAATTTTTTCTCGTAATTGCAAACAGGGAATTCTTACCGAAATGATGTTTTCCTAGTCGGGTCCTGAGGGATCAGTTGTTAATGCCAAGCTGTGAAATATTTGTATTGGTGCAGAGGAAAAGATTTAGAATAGGTGTTCAGAAAAACTTCCTAAAATATAGTACAGTTAGCTCTACAAAGAGGATACCTAGGAAAGCTGGTGTGTAAGTTCAGTTGCATATGATTCCTGGTAGAGATATGCTCTGGATGACCCTTTGAAACCTCTCCAGAGCTGCATCTGCATGACTCAAAGACAAAGTGATCATTGACAAAATTTGAGGGTGGTAAAGAGCACTGCTAAATAAAAAAGAGGCTAGATTGCTGACACAATGCCAGCTGGATTGATCTCCCGATACCTCAGGTATAAGGAAGGAACACAGTATTGTAGCATAGCCATAACAAGAGGCGAGTGGGGAGAGAAGGGAGAAGAGAGAGCATAAAACTTACCAGCCCATAGCTGCACATAAACACCATACATCACAGTACCTCAGTCACCAATTCTGATCTTCTCAGTCCAGAAAAAAAGCCATCAGAATGGCTGTAGTGCTTTATAATTTGCCCTTGCAATAACCTACCCCAACAAATTATACCTGTATAGTTCAAAAGTCAGGCAACGTTTGCAGGAAGAAGTATTATGTCTAACTGGTATCACTAGAAAAAAACCAGATGAGCTCTTAGCTACACAAGCCCTAAATCTCTTCTCTTTTTCCTAAATGTACCAATCTGTCTCATAAAACAAGTACTACTGGTCTGCTTTGTTTATACTCTCTGGCCATCATAACTACAGCAACTCCACTGTAGTCAGAAATTGAAGTAACCGGTGACTCGATCAAGTCTAGGAGAAGCAACATGAAGGAAAATGATACACAGATTGTGACACACTCCATCGGCTGGAAGGACAGTTAGGACAAGTTCAGAGTGAAAACTAGGTTTTCTTTCTATTAGTGACAGTAATTAAGTCCCAAAAAAATGTATTAATGCATTTGATAGATTCCCCATCAGAAAAAAAAATAAACCAAGTCTAGATTTTTTTAGTAAATTATGTTGAACCAAGAGGAACTGAGATTTGGAGCTAAACCAAGGCTTTTGGTCTTTGTTAAATGGGAGGTTGAACCCAGTTGCCCTCTTTGGTTTCATAACCTATGAATCTACAGCTCTGTAATTTAATTCCAAGAGCTGAATTTAAAAATAGTGAGTAGAACAGCTCTGAACCCACTTTCATTTCTAGTTTATTGTTCTAAATTTGAGACCGCTACATCTCTCAATTGTTTTTCTGTGTTCGTATTGTAAAAAGAAACAGGCTAAGGCTCCACAGGATAAGAGTCAGGCCAGGCCAACAAAGACAGGTTTTAATGCAGTCTCCTCAAGCACCACAAATCTGTGTCCATACCTCACAGTTTATCACGTGTTAAGCCCATCCAGATGGTAGGTTATATCTTGGTATTAACAATTCACATGCATTTCCACTTCCATCTCTGTAGAAAATTGCCAGCAAGTCTCCCTGGTGGTCTTTTAAAAGTAAAGGAACCCGCACATACATGAATGTCCACCACATACAATATCTTGTTCTGAACTAAAAACCAAACTCTTAGTCATGTAGAATCTGAAATATGTAGCAGAACATGGCTTCAAATGGTATGAAATTGTGTTGTTTGCAAGTACTTCCCTAACTGTCTTTGACGGTCCCAGGCTCATGAGGACAGGACTTGGAAAAAGAGGAGAGTCCACCCTGGAGATGGTTTATCTTCGTTTGAGAGCTGTAACCACTAGCCTTTGCATGAACAAAGGTAGGACTCCTCTCCATGCAGCATTACAGGTGCTGCTACAGCTTTAATCTGGGTTGCTGTCAGCTGCATGTCCAGAAGTAGCGCCTCAGATTTATGGACTGAGAAACCTGGAGATTTTTAGTATACTTACCAGGCAGCAGAACTAAGTGTGGAGTTAAGAGAGCAGACTAAACTGGCATGGAGATGTAGTCAGAGTTAGTTGTTCACTGGTTTTAGCAAAAGGTGTAGCTAGAGAAATCCTAGCCTTGAAGGAACCAGGAAAACTGTTTGGTTTTTTTTTTTTTTTTTTTGCCTTGGAAAAGCTATGAGTTTATACTTTTAAAGTTCACTTGCAGATCATTAGGGCTGCCTATCAGTTTCTCCAGAGGTTACCCAGCTTTCCCATCTGACAGCATCTCAACTCTCTGTTTCCCTATTGCATTGCTCCCCTACAAACATCTTCACCTTCCCTGCCCTTCCCCTATGAACACCTGCCTGCCTGTGGGGGTAAAGCCTGGGACCACAGCTTCTGCCCCAGGATTGAAAGACCAAGGTGAGGCAACAGATTGTCAGGATGTACTGCACAACCCTGCCATTTAGAAAAGTTGGAAATAATAGGGTCTTGGAGCAGGAGCTAGCCGAGCTGGGTGAAACTGAGCAAGTTTCAGGAACACAAAAGTCTCCAAGCTTTTGATTCATCCTTCTTGGGAACTCTGTGAATGTACATGACTGACAACAAAGCGAAAACTGAAACCCAATCTCCTTGTTTAATCCCTGGTCATTTTACCAAAGTCTTGCCAAGGTATTTCCTTCTGAAAACTTTTTTTCTTCTTTTTTAATTGCCTATTTCTATCCAACAGTTTTCTCTTCTTTGTTATAGTGAGTAAGCCAGCTGGCACTTTAAAGTTCTCCGAATGTCCTACTCAACCCCATGTCTTCTAGAACCCCCCCAAAAACATCTGGATTGTTTCAAGCCACCTCCTCCTCAAGTCTATCTCCTCTTCTACAGCACAAACAGGCCACGCTTACTAGCATCTTCCTGAGCATCCAGAAGGAAGAATCATCCAAGATGGGCTGATATGTAGCTTGAGGCACCACACTTAGTTGTCTAACTTGAGAAGGATACGATAATTAAGTATCTGAATTAGGAGCATTCCTGTCCTTTTTATTTAGCCAGAGAGAGAAGTAGATCCCTTCAGAGAGCAATTCAGGGCACCTAAACACAATTCCTTACAAAATCTATTTCTCTTCACTGAAATATGGAAACTGAGGGAAGTTTGCAGTTCTAAATGTCTGTATTAAGTCCCTGCAGCTAAGCAGTGAATATCCTGCCTGCCTTCTTTCACTGTTCATACATCCCATAGAAGTTCAGGCACCCATAAACATTAGTGGATATAACAAGGGATTTTCTTGCATAGCTGCTGCCTTCCCTGGTGCCTTTTTCTCTCCAAGCTGAAAGCGTGCCATGGCATTCAGAGCTCATTACAGGGTGCAATGCGCTGCTAGCCCATCCTAGCAACCCAGAGGTACAGCTTTTGGTAACAGTGTCTCTTTTTTTATACTTCTTCATCCTCTGAGGAGAATTTTCATTGCATCTGCTATCAGCAGTGTCCTGGTTGTTCAGCTCCCTTTACGAGGTGCGGACAGTGCAGAAAGGGGATGAGAGATCAGCAGCTTAAGTGGCAGGGAAAGTTTTCTAGCTGCCTGTTGCTGGAGGCTCAGCAGCCCTCTCAGGGTTAACCCAAAAGTGAGCTGCTGCCATGTCTTGACACAACTCGGAAGTTTGCCAAATAGCGTTAATTAAATTTCATGCTTTTCATCAGACTTATTAAATGTACTCATCCCTACCAGCTCCCATACTGACATGGGCTATTATTATTATTATTATTATTATTATTACTTTACAATTAGTGTGTTGTTCCCTAACCACCGTTAAATATGACTGGAGAGTGTTTCTGGGTTAATACTTTAAGATCAATCTAAACTATAGAAAGCACTGAGGATTATAGAAGAGACATCTATTTTAGATGTCAAAGTATTTTTCTTGTGTTAAAATTTTTAGGGAAATGCTTCTTCTATGTCTTAATTTTTTCTAGACTCAAGGAATGCCTTGATCTGACCTGTGTCTGTATTTTAAAAGGGTAAGGCATATTTGGGGGAAGAAGGAAAGGGAATGATTACTACAAGAAAATGTGTGGTGAAATATTTCTGAAGTGTTTGGCTGAAAAGAGGCTGTTGAAAGTATGCAAATTTATCCAATTCTTGCCTTAGATTTATATGATTTATATATATATATTTGCAGTTGTTATTTAAACCCTGTGCCATTAATTCAGCACAGCAATGTGAACCTGCTAGGATCTGCTGCCACGGACTGTTTAGCCTGATGATGGATCTCAGAGAATAGGATTGTAAATAGGAACATGCACTTGTTCAGTCCTTTGCAGTGCAACCTGTGTCATCATACGCATGGTGGATGATATGAGTTGCTGAGAGAGATCACACAACTGGACAAAACTCTGTTGAGATCAAGTAAATACTATTCAAATCCCTATTTCCTATCACAGACAAGTGCATTGGAACAAATATAATAAATTGTCTGATATTTATAGACTTTGGTAACATAGAGCATTCATTAAAGACTGCCTGCTTTAGGACTTCCAGCCTGTGCTACATTCAAGCTCAATGCAGAGAACTGTCCTACTTTTCTTTTGTTGGGTTGTGCAAAAATCAACTTACATTTTGCCCTGGGAAAGAGGCTGAATTTGTATTTGCTTAGCCCTAAGACTTGTTCAGAGAAAGCAAGTTTGTCATGTATCTGTCATGACATTATCTAGATAATGCCTTTTGATAAGCAGTATCATTTTTCTGGAGCAGTATTGAAGAGGACTTTACCCTGGAGTGAATTGAGAGCAGCTGATATGGTTGGATAAATACGTAAGTTTTGCCTGGTATCAGGTATATGCCTTCCATGTGAGAGACAGTCTATGTTCCTCAGTTGTAAAATATGTCTCAGGTTACCCGAGAAATGATTCTCCAGACCTGATATTTTAAAGTTGGCTCTTTTCCAAATCTGGCCATTACTTCAGAAAAAGAAGCTCTTCCTGTTAAGACTGCGCAGGGGGTGCTTAGAAACAAGCATCTTTTTTTCCACGACAGTTACACCATTACTTCTGAGCTGCATGGTTGGATTGATGTTTGGACTCCAGCATCGCAAATGAAAGACCAAAGGCCAAACAGAGACCCCATGCTCCAGCAGGGAAAAAAACTCATTGGTTGCAACACACAGCTGCTTTCCTAATGAAATATTCTACCACTGTCAAACAATAAGTCTTACAAAAGGAATATTTTTTCTGAATGTTTTCATCATAATTTTTTTTCTGTAATAATGCCCAGCAGCAAAAATAAATAGAAGACATCTAGAATACAGGGCACCTGACCCCAGGATTTCTCTGTACCAGTGTTTTGTTTCTATTTCTGCTACTTACTTGAGCACTGACAGGAGATTGACTTCCAAAAATACCAGTATGGACAAAGCAGTAGAAAGTGTTTGTTGTTAAACCTGTCTGTACACCTCAGGGTGCCCCAAGAAGGTAAAGGTGGGAGCCTCTCTATTCTTCTTTCTGCTCTTGAATGATTGCTCCCTGCTATAGTCTTTGGTGTTCAGCTGCGTGCATGCTTACAACCCGACACATCTGCAGAAGGAGTGGAAAAGGAGGGTGGAGGAACACTCTTGGTACTCACTCACCGAGTTGATGTGCTCATGACATACCAAGGTGAGGGAGCAATAACAGTGCACACACTTATCCACCACCTCTGACCTGTGCACAAAGGCCACAGCTTGAAGAGCATTTGTCAAATGAAACTGAACGAGGCCTTCCCAGCTCCCAGACTTTTATTCTGCATTACTCTCCCTGGAAGGCAAACTACACAACCTGAAGATTTCACACATCATTAAAATTACATGCATACTCACTCAGGCACACATGCGTTCTCAGGTGTTTTGTTAGTGGAGCAAAGCTTGAGAAGATGGCAATAAACCCGCCCCAACCTTGTGGACAAAGGAAAAGAAAACAGTATTTTTTCAATTATTTAGAAGTTGTGACCCAGCCTTATAATTTCTCAGCATTTGGAGCTGGTAATAATTTATATTGCTAGGTACATGCTTCAGCACAGGTGGGATTTGTCTGCTTGAGAATCTGAAGGCAATATCTTTTATGGTTACAAAGCAGCCGGCCAAGTTGAGCTTTTATTCCTGCTCCCATTTTGTTCCAGCTCTCCAATTCCTTTTTCCCTTGTCCTTTTCTTTCCTCAGCACTCCCCCCAGTCATCCACCCTTCACCTCACAAAGAAGAGGGAAGCTTGTGAATTTGTTATACTTGGTGTTGGAGCACAGGCGAACTCTGGAGGGATCGTTTTCATCTTTTATAAGCAGCACCGCTCTCTCTGTGTACGCTGCAGCCTGTGGTGACACTGACCTCTGGTGATCACATAAGTAACACACTGAAGTGACACAGCTGCAATTTTGAACTAGGGTGGATTTGGGTTTTTTTGTTGTTGGTTTTTGGTTTTTTTTCTTCACCAAAGTAGTGGCACCCCTTTAATAAGACTATAATTTTCCAGTCTGTTTCGCACCATAAAGGATAGACATGGGTAGATCTCCCAAGGCTTGCTCCCCCTCTGGTTTTCCACAAGGATATTATTGCAGCCCTTCTGTTACTCGGATAAGTTTTGTACACCACTTCTCAAAATACATACCACCCATGATAGACAAGTTTATCGTCTGTCCCACTGTTTCTTGAAAACTGACTTTCTCAGCACCGTAATTCCTAAAACAAATTCAGAATAAGGCTGTGGCCCATGCAGAAATGACAGTGTACAGCTTCCCGCAACACTCTGCCATCCCAGGGATTTCTCTCTGCACTCACGAAACATGGCATTAACTCTCTCCACTGAAATGAACGGAAACCAGATCTCCACCCAGGCTAGTTTTTGTCCATGTAGCCAAGAAAAGCAAATAAATCCAGAGCTAAGGCTGCAGTTTTCAATTGCTCATTTTAAATCTGCTTTATTTTGATATTGGAATGATCTCAGCACACTGATGTTACAGAATCAAATATGTGCTGCAGACCTTGGCAGACATGAGCACTGAGGTAATGAAAAGAGTTTCGACTTGACATTTGCTTTATTTTGTAACCTTAATTCTACTTTAATTTATTCTTTGGAGATTTTAGAGCTCAATCCCATTCAGATGGAGTGAGAGAAATATTGTGTTGCTTATTAATCATTAGCAAATCTCTGAGATGTGGCGATAGGGTAATGACACAGGTATTGGAAAGCAGACTTTGAATGAACTTTAATTAAAAATGTAAGGACTGATGATACCCTCATTCTATAAGCAATGCTTTTTGGATATCGTCTGGTACTGCTGTAGCCCAGTAGGTATGAATGGTCCTTGAACTCCTTCGGATAACTTAAAATGCAAGGAAAAGAGGGAAAGATTAATTAAAAGCAGGCTGTTTAAGTAAGTAAAAAATTGTTTTCCACACAAAAAAAAACCCACATGGCAAGGTGTCAGGTTAGATGAAAGATACAGACAGCTAGATAATAATCCCCTTGACTGTGTGTTTAACTTTTCTTCTATTGATAGGTTTGCCTGAGTAGTATTAAAACATTTCATGAATATCTTTAAAACACTACTTTACTGTAGCAGAATGAAAATGAATGCTTGGTATTCTGCTGTATGCTTTTAAAAAACAGATTTCATTTACTCCTTTGAGTCAAGCAAAATTAGAAGGACCTAAGGGTCTCTGATCATTTGCCCAAAATTAATGATCAGTTATTGAATAATTAACTGTCATTGATACCTCATTTCTAAACAAATCAATGGACCCATTTAAGTGTTTGTGTAATGATAGTAATATAATCCTTCCTCATATAAACTGCAAGTGAACAGACCAAAGAGAAAAAGCACATTCTCCACCCGAAGTAATTATGAGACCTACTTAAAAATCATTTGCCTCAGCAGAAATATAAAGTATTTTTCTGCATAATTTACCTCCAAAATGTGTGCATGTGGCTTCCACTTTAAAAAAGTGAAACCTGTGTGACTGGAGGTAGTGCTGCCATATCCATGAAATGTGAGAGCAGGAGCGTAGGTGATGTTTATACCAGCACAGCGAGGAGCCCACAGCCATGCTTTCCAAAGGACATCCATCACCCCTCAGCTCAGCCCTGGTGAGGGGCATCACACAACTCATGCCAACTGGCTGGCAAAAGGGAGGGAACGTAAAAGGCAGATTGCCGGGGTTCATTAATCTCTTCCTCCTGATTGTGCATTGCTTTCCTTCCCACCGCTCAGCACTGCTCTTCCACGCAGTCAAGCACGGTCTGGCAACCTAGGATTTAAGTCAAGAGGACTACTACCTTTTTTATAATACCACAGTGTGTTTGTAGCATGTGAACAAAATTGCTGCCACCAGTGAGGATGGCTTCATCAATGGCTCCATTCCTGTGTTTTTTGAAAATACTGTGGAGTGTCCAATACAACACTTAACACTGATTTTCTTAATAAACGGCAGTTGCAAGTAAGCACTTCAGCTTGGATGTGGAGGGGAGAAGAATGCTGTTTATTTCAAGGCTCAAGTATAGAAAACCGTAAAACTATTCAGACCAGAAATTAATTTTAAAATGCCATGTAGTTCACTCGGAACATCATGGACTTACCCATTGCTAACCCTTCTGCTGGCAGGACAATGAATGCTTGAAGCAGAATTATTTAGTAGTATTAGAGAGGGTATTGTGAGCACTTAGTAAGAGGTCTGTGAACACAACAAATGCCAAAATTGGAAACAGTAATGTTTGCCTTACTGTTTGAATGAACATTTAAACAATAGCAGTATTAATAGCAATAATACAAAGCAGAAAAGTCCAAAAATCCAAATGAAAATCATAGTATTTAGCTATATCTAAAAAATTAATAATTATATGGGTAAACTGATGCAAATATCTAGTTATTTTTCCTGTCACTCACTCACTCCCACCCTTTGGCAACAAACACATCGGGTTTGCCTTCATCTTTCTATTAACTATTGCTTAAAGAGCTCCACTCCCACTCTTCTGGAACAGCAATATCTGAACATTTCCCAAGAATGCTGAGGTACATTCTCTGCCTTAGGTGTCCAGTTTTAATGAGCCACCACATTTTACAGCAGTTTGTTATTTGTGGGTTTTCTAAGAGAACAGGCAGAGTCAGTAAGGGACTAGAGAGAGCACAGGTCTCCCTCCTGTCCCAGCACAGTGTCTGCATTCTCTCTCGGTTTTGAGGAAGATTAATGGACTAGAATGTAGCTGCCCCCTCCTATTCCATGGACTTTACCAGCTGATGTGTAACAAGCGTCTATTTTAAAATGTTTTGAACCTCTTTTTCAATGAAAAATCTGTAGGTCTTTCCCAGTCTTCCCAAATGTGAATGTATCTGAGACATATGCCAGCATATTGCTTTTTTTTCAGTTGTAGGAATTAGACCAAAAGCAATATGCAGTTATGTCTGGTTCTGCTTCTGAGTGTGGAGTAAGCTGGGAGGAGGATGTTGGTCCTTGTTAAAAATTGGGGAAGGGGAGTGCTGCTGGGATTTTTTTTTTGCAGGTGGCCCGCTGCTAGAGAGCTCCATTTGTAATTGTTCTGTATTGGGAAAATTCAGAATCAAAAGAATTCGTATCTGAGCAATGTATTCGTTACAAAAAAATTAGTATTTCATAGCAGAAGTGATTTTTAGACACACACAACACAGAATTAGGTGTATTTATATGTAGAAGGGTGTTGTAGGATAAACATAGGATAAACATACACTGACCCAGAGAAGGAGAGGATTTATCAGTTTAAGCTTAGCCAATCACATTGCTGTGGATGCAGAGGCATCGCAGCATATTGCAGCAAGCTCCCATCCCAACCTTGCAAACGCTCACATGCATCGAGCCACTGTCTATGTTCCTATCGTACCTGAAATGTTAGCAATTGAAAACGAGATGTGTGTTCAGCTGACATATTCACAATGTACAGAGCATTGAAAGAAATTAAAGATGCAAAAGAAATGTTAAAACAACCCATTTTTCCCCCTTTCAGCTGTTTGAACAGCACGCTTCTCATTTCTTTCCTGTGAATCTACATTTGGTAATAAAAGGGAATTTTTAAGGAGAAGTGGTGAAGTTTCCTAGCAGAAAATGTTTATAAAATACCTACTTATCTCAAAATGGTAATGATGAGAACAGCTAAGAGCAATTACTATTTGCTTGAATATGCTGCCAATGATCTTGTTTTTATTTATAATGATTTTATTTATTATTATAGTTTCACGGTATTTGACAGAAATGAAATCATCTTTATTTGTATTATCTTTAGATCAAGCTCTTTTGTGGCTGGCAGTCACTGTCATCTCCCACTTCTGCTTGGAACTATACCAGACAACATTTTCATTATCTTTTGCAAGAAGAAATCTTTAGAGTAGGTTTAATTGTTAAAGGGTTCGGTTTACAGCCCTGCTTATCAGTCACCTAATCAAGGTAATTTTTTTGTCAGCCCAGTATCTTAAATACATAAGGGTGGCATGCTCTTCTTTCACTTCAGTAACTGGTGTTCGTGTGACACAAGTACCAGCCTGAATAAACCATATGATGAACTTGTTTTCAAAGCCATGATGTAGTTCTTTAAACTGAATATAGGCAAATCTGATTTAGAATTAAAGGGATACACTACACTGAGTTTTGCCTCCTTGCTTTGTTTCGCATTTTAATTTTTTTCCTTATTCTTCTGTTCTAAGCTCGTGTACTTATATTTTATAGCAATAAAGGCCAGCAAAAATGTTTCTCCGCCTCACAATATAATATGTTTAACAACATGTATTTTATATACATGTTATGTGTTTTGTAACTGAAACAGCTGGTTTTGAAGTAATTCCCCTTGGAATATTTACAGTTCAACAGGAGTATCAGAGAAACTATAAAGTGAAGCTCACCATAAACAAAACTAATCCACGCGTAATTACAAAGTTTAGGGAATTAGAAAACTGTAAACGAGCAACAAGACTAATGAAAAATAAGCTACATTTCTTTTAGCTCTCATTCTGGAAGGTGCTAGTGGTATAAAAGAAAGTCATATTTTTCAGTGTCATTATTTTTAAAAATAAGTGTTCCTTATTTTATATTTTTTTCAGTTGAAGATGTTATTTTATTTCTTCCTCTTGACATCCCAGATTTTTGTTAGCAAACCTGAAATAGATATTACAATCTGCCCAGGTTCTGTCTGGTTTTGAAACATAAAGGTAAATTAGTTTTAACTGTCATCTGATAGTATCCCTTTTGGTGGTGTGGGGAAGAGATGCTGAATTAAAGCAAATTTATTCCATCATTGGTTAAATTTAAACTCCGAACATATGTTTACCTGAAATGACAACTCAAAAAAGATTTGGGGAGGGCAAACAACTATTTTCTTTCCAGTTTAGAATGATGGATGCTCTCATCCATCTGACCAAGTTAACAACCATATTCAAGTTTAACTACTAAAGGAAAGGGTAAAGCCTTTTTTTTTTTTCTCCTTTTCACTCTACTGTTACTACTGCAGCATATTTATAGGAAACGCAACAAAGAATTAAATCAAAACACTGATTAAAAAATGCATAACATTAATGTCACAACAGTGTTTTTATCATCTAATGATAAACTCAGAACACCTCCCTTAGTTTACAAGGCTGATTGCAGCTAAAGGCAGAGCTAGACTTTTCTACATTTAGAAAACACATTATTATAGTTTTGAAAATCATTACTTTTTGCAAGCAAAATTTATTTTGTTTACTCAAATCAGATAAATGTTACGGGTATTTTATTCATCGTTTTTCTGCTTATGTATATTGACATTTTTCACCAGATTCTTCCAGCACTCCAAGTTGGGATGTCAAAAACTGTGCTTGCAGAAATGAAAGTATCCTCATTATGCAAATTTAGGTTCCACTGATAGGCATGTTCTGTTTTATAAATTACATCCTCTTGTCAGAAGTCAAATTGTATTTGAATAACTTCACGGAAATTGTCACCAAGATTTTAAATTGTGTGCCTTGTATGCCATTGTTGATTTAGTCAGTGAGTAAAAAATGGACATATGTTGATTTTTAAATATGTGCATGATTGTTTTGTCATAAATGTTATTTAAATGAAACCTAGATGCATATATAATTTTCTGTGTATATTTTTGTAAAGTTTTGCATTATATAAATAATCTTAATGTTTATATTTAATAAAATATGTTAAACAGTATTAGTTGCTGTATATTTTAGTCTTAACAAGTTTGTTTCCTATAAACATTCTTGAAAAAATTTCCTGTAGGGTAAAATAAATATACATGTTCCGATAAAAATATTAAAGCATAAAAGTTAAAATGAAAAGTGAACTTGAATTATGAAAATCGTTTTTATCTGCTATAAAAAGACTGCCTTTCTTATTTACATTTTTCATGAAATTTACAAAGAACAAACACAAGTATGTTTCACTCATATTGTTGAGAGTATTTAGTAATACTCAAATATAAGTTGATTTCTTATTGTAAGCTAAGCAATTTAATTAAAAATACATTTAAACTCATTACAAAGAATAAACTGAGTTCAGAAAAGAATATATTTAAATAATTTATAGAGCACTGAGATGCTCATTTTAATTTAGAAAATAATGTATTAGTCTCCTATTAAAAAAAAAAAAAAGAAATGATGAGAGATATGTTACCAGCAAAAATTGCTCTTTACAGAAGCTCATAGTTTGGTTGATCTTAGTTTTCAGAATGACCATTATTGCAGCTGGAGTAATCTTTGATGTTAAGAAAAGTGGAAAAATCAAAGTGAAGTGGTAAATCTGTTCATTTTTCAAACATATTAATCTTGTCAAGATAATACATAAAATCAATCTTTGCATTTTTTTTTTCAGAGCCTTTTATTCCCTTTTATCCAAAATATGAAAGCACTTAGGAGGATAAAGAAATGTGGATGACTTTGGAAAAATGATCTGAAAATATATTTTGTCTGTTGGTATTAAACAGTGACACAAGTAATGTGAACTGTGCGTGGTCAAAACATGAATTACTTGTTCAAGTATTGGTATTCATCATATTTGTTCTGCTTATAATATGAATATACAGCAAATTTCTGGTACAGCTTTCTTAACAATTCAACTGAATTTCAAACCCTGACAGTAACAAATACAAATTGCACCAGCCCAAAAAAATTGTTGGGGCTAATTTTAATATTAATGAATTCTTTACAACCTCAGTTCAGCAGTTTCGATTAAGCTTTAATTAGTAGCCAGAGGGGAATCCAAAACAAAAATAAGGAGTTGAATTGCTAATTAAGTTAGTTTGATGAGGTAGAGTTTTAGTAAAAGACTGGTTGTTGTTCGCTGTGCAGGTTCTGACAGGCTAAAAATACTAAAGATTATCATTATTGTAACTAACATCCTACGTTACCACCAGATTTCTGCAAGGAGCAGACAGTTCATTAGAGTACAACACTTTTGTGTGTCAGTACGAGAATTAAAGTCTTGTTAATAAGATAGTAGTGCATGGGAACCATAGACCAAGACAAGCAAACGTGGTTTTAAATTTGACTGGTGATAAATTATCTAGTTATTTGATAGCCCAGTATGCATCTGAATCTAATGTGCATTTATTTGTTAGGAACTGCTTGTCAGTCAATTCATTTCCCAAACGGAATTTTGTTTATTAGGCTACCAGGCTTAGTGATTTTTCTTTTGACACGACCATCACAGTCACATTTTTCTTAATTTACATGCTTTAGATGATATGATGTTCACCAAAAATTGTATTTAATAGTGTACATGTAGATGCAAGTAGGTGTGCTGGTAGATGCTCTAATTCCAAAACCTACATCTCACAGAATGTAATTTAAGAAAATCTATAAACAGACTTAGCTAAAGAAGCAGCATATAGTAAAATTAGATAGCTATGTTTTTTTCCTAATGGTAGCTTTGATAACAGGTTAAAATCTTGGCCAGCTTAAATCATTATCAAATGAATTTTTACATTGCCAAATTAACTATTGCATTCCATTAAATACTTTTGACATTATAAGTGTGCTATGGTAGCTCCCAAAAGATTTCTAATTATAACCACTAAAGCTCTGCAGCGATAGCAATTCAACCAAACTGCACATACGAAATGTGTTAGGTATCTCTGTAAGGATCGTATGGAATGTCATTTGATTTCACTATACTTTGATGTTTTCTATAATTTATATTTTGTCCTTTTGCTTAAGGTTTCAAAGCCTACAAACCCAATAATGAAGGGATAAGGGAAGACAGAAAAATAAATGATATTGTTTCTGTGGCATTAAATATAAGCCTGCTATCAGGGCTACATAGCACTAGCGAATTGTAATCAGGTACTTTGACTTAACACTGTTTTGTTTTATAATAAGAGTGGTTGCCATATGTTGGAAGTCCTATCTTTCTGTGTCTTAGAGGTTTCATACCTCTGTAACAAATCCAAAAACTCATTTTATAATACCTTAAATCTACGCATTGTAATGTAGCTCCACTAGTGTAAATCCACATCAAACTTTCCTCATGAATGTTGCTAGAAGATTACTTACATTATCACTGAAAGCAAGGGGAAGCATTGAATTAGGATGCAGAAGATAGAGGAAAAATAACTTTCGCTAAACCTTCTTTTAATGCATAGTTTACAATTTTCTTTCACTCAGCATGAAACTGATTAAAAGCACATGGATGCCCCTCATAAAGAATGCTGTGCACAAATAAATGCATTGTTTAATATATTTACATCCCAGAATACTTGGAATTTGAACTGTAATACAGTGGTGTAGCAGTTGTTGGAAAGGAGTATATAGTATCCGCTATACATCTATTTGAATATACAGTAGATTCCCCTGCTGCCTCACTCTCTCCCAGTTGCATCCAGGGATTCCCAGTGGAAGACCAGAGCCTGTTACAGTAAGCAGATTACATTGCTGATATAAGCTGTCAGGGGCACTGTTTCTACCGGGTATCACACCAGCAAGCAAATCGGGTCACACGTCCATCCCTAAGAGCAAATGTACAGGCTCGCTCAGGCTCTCTGCTCACTACTTCGTTTAATTGAAAAGTGAAACACGATTTGAATCATTTAAAGGAGCCATGATGAATCTAGGTTTCGTTATTTGGATGACTTTCTTCAGTGCACATTTGTCATAGGTCAAGGCTATTTTTTATTTCATAGTTCAGTCTTTTTCAAATACCAGACTGACATTTTCACGTATGGTTCACTTGGTGTGTCAAAATTAAAAGAAAGATATAATTAACGGGCGAAATACAACTCACTGAATTAAACTGTTGTTCGGTGGGCAGACCAAGCAAAGATTTCTACATTGGTGAAATAAAATGCAAGATCAGTAAAAATCTTCAGGATTCCCCAAAGTAGCTTGAAACTATAATCAAATTCCACATTTTAAAGTTCTAGGTTCCTGATGTTCATCTTCTTATGCCAGTTTTAGTACAGGTCTCTTTGCTGACCTCAGTGTCATTACTCCTGACTGATAATTGTGGAAACAGCAGAAGAATTGGACTTTTTATATGATGGAAAAAGCCTGTGAAAGTTGTGTCACTGAAGGGCATTCAATTGTTGTCTGTTAATAAATATTTTTCTCTTTCAGATTTTATTTTGATTTATTTCAGAATCAAACGCAGACTACTGTACTACATAACATTTACAGTACGAGCATCTATTCATACACCGAAAAAACCAAAATCTTTACAGTCATGTAAAGACATGTAACAGTATGTTAACTAGATAATCCATTTTATTAATGAAGTTACTGTAAAACTAGTCATCATTTCAGTCTTTAAATACTCAGCACAATAAAAATAGCAATAACATTCCCAGAATAGATTATTTGTTTTGATATGAAATGTTAAAATAAAATTCATGGAATAGCTTATGTCAAAATGAAATGAGTTTGTGCTTTGGGGGCTTCTTATAAGTATGCATATTAGTGTTTGTGTGTGTATAGGTATGGATGTGCATAGATTTATAAAAATATAAATATATATATATTTATAATGCCTCTGAAATAATCTCATGTTTCCCCACTCTCCAAAACTATAATTTGTTCATCAGATTCTCAATCCTAGCTAGCTAGGAGTCTGTGCCTGTGTGTGTGTCCCTTTCCTGTGAGGACACAGAGAAGGGAGCTGACTTTATATTACTTTGTTTAACAACTTATTTTCTAATTGGTTTGTATGTACAAGAGGGTTTTATAATGGTGACTTTAGTTTAGGAATAAGTGAATAGCACCTAGCAGAAAGAAAATTAAGGCTAAATATAAAGGAAAGGAATCACAACCCTTGTAATATATTTAAAAGCCGTGGCATATTCTCCTACAAAAATAAAGAGAAAATTAAATGCACAGCTATGGGAGAATTTTCAAGAACACGTGAGCATCTTAAAATCGACAATATTAAGATTTTTCTTTGATACACCAAGAGCTGATCCTTTTCTTGTGTAAATTGTCTACAAATATATCACTCACAGAACTGTATGAAATACTCCTGAAGCAATATTTTTGGATAGAGAAAATACTTGAAGCTTTTGGAGAAAGATATCTTCCAAAACCACTTTGATGGTTCTCATAGAAAATAAGCCCTCTTTAGGAGGGACAAAAGTGTTGATGAGCAATGCAAACTGCCATTGCAATGACTTAATAAGATGGTCCTGGAAGGAGAAGGTATGTAAATATCTTTTTGCGCATGAAAACAAAACAAGTAACTTGCTCAGCTTCACCATAGCAGGATATTCGTGTTTTGAGCAATCCAGTGGTTTTGACTGCATTCACGTATATCCTGAGGTATTTTCCTATACACATTGCAGCACAACGTCTCAGCCCTCTGTTCAGTGGAGACTGAAAAATTAGAGTGAAAAATGCAAATTAGAAGGCAATAAGCTTTCAAGAGCTCTCCTGCTTAGTGGAAGATGCCTTGAGAAGGTTTGGCTTCTAAGAAAGTACAAAAACATCTACCAACCCTCAGCTGAGCAGAAACCTACAGTCCTTTCACAATTAACTGCACATTATTTTTTAGTGTTAGTTTCTTTTAACTCAACATTTGAATGAATAGCAGATATTTCTAGCTAATGGAAATTTGGTCCTGCAGTGTACACCGAACACAAATCAGCTTTCGTTTAACCTGGTTTAATCAGTCTTTTCAGATCTCCACTTCACAGTGCCCGGATCACTGCTAAACTTGCTGTGAGATCTTGCCAAACATGTACCAAAGAATCAAATTTCTGCTCAGATTCATGTTCCCACTGATTCGGTAGGAGTTTGGGAATGTGTTGTAACAGTGTCCACTACAAAATAAATGTCTCTTCCCATATCGTTAGACAGATGGACAGGCTGGCAGACATGACTAGCCTAGTTTGGGGGCAGGGACAAAAATAACACGATCATATTTCAACTCATTGTTCAAGTTTAATGAGTTCTGCCATAGCTCCAGCACTAGAAGGTTATTGTGAGGGAAAAACAAAGAGACCCTTCTTTTGTCTTTCTTCACAAACTATCAGGCCCCATTACTGAAAATTAAGGTTCAATAAAATTCGTATTCAGAGATAATTAGCGGACAGCTTTGTGGTGCGGCGGATAATATGACCAAAGTGCTGGTTCACAGCAGTGTGTGCTGAAGTGTGAAAGAGCCAGTTCTCCGTTGCTGCTTCTGAGGTCATACCCCCTCATCCTGCATACAATGTGGCAGTCAAAATGCAGCATTCTTACCTGCTGTGATAAAAAATACACCAAAGCAAATAAATTATTTCAACCCCCCTCCCCCTTGCAGCTTTTTTTTTTTTTTAAACAAAGCCAGATCATTAGTAATAAACTATGACTTCATTAGAATGTCCCACATAACAGGATTACAGAGGAATGTGTCAATAATTGGCAAAGGTTTGTCTTTCATTAATTAACACCTTTGTATGAATACAAACTTGTTATCCTCACTTTTTATAGGTGAAATATTACCATTAAAATTAGACCTTCGGTTTTAAAAAAAAATCTTGATGGTGTTAATTTGTACAACCGAACATTTTCCAAATATTGTTTAGATCAAAAAAGAAGCCAAATTTGAAAACAGGCAGCATTTCAGGAAGATTGCTTTTCTCTGCATAAAGGGAAAGGAAAGTTCCAGAGTTCTTCTCTTTTATATACACATATATAAAAGTGTATATATACATTCTCTCTATATAGCAGAATATCTAAGACAGTAACTAATTAAAATATTTGCTCTGGTTTTGTTGCTTAACAAAAAAGCACATTAACTATGTTAGCTTTGCTTTTCCCATCTGTCACTGAGGAGTCAGCTCAGGAATAAGCTTAGGGGCAGTCTGTAATACTGGACTGTCTACCCCGACATACAGATGTGTATGTGGACAGAGAGCAAAGAACAAATTCCACCTAAATTAGGTAGAGTATTTTTCTGAGTTAGAAACATGGTCATTTATATTTTTGCTGGTTTCAACTGATGGCTCATAAATGTAACTTTCAGCATTCATTAAGATGGTGAGTGAGATATTCCTATGTGTAGTGGGATCCTGGCTTGAGCTAAGTTCTTAGACACATGATGGTGTTTTACCGCTGACATGTTTATTTGGTCACTAAATGATTTACACGGTGGATTCCGTTAGCTGGAGACTCTGACCCAGGAGGTGCAAATACTTAAAAATCTCACCATCCCAGTTGAATTTGGTAGGTGATCAAAATTTCTAAATTCATCTTTTGTTTTTTGAGGGTCATAATGTCTTCTGTTTTGGAAGCTTTGGACCAGAGTCCTATGTGCTCTGACACAGGCTCTTCTCATGGAATAGGTTCAGAAAAGTATTAAAAACCTATGCAAAACAAAACCTCAGGAAACTGGTATTTTCTTCCCCCTTGCCTAGACTTTGGTGGAAGAGGGGATAGGATGATATTTAATATGAGTTGTTCCAAAAGTTTTGCCTTGTACTGGTGGGATTTTTGTCTTTCTAAACTCCTTTGTATTTCACAATTAATTGCATGATAAGCATATTCTCAAAAAAACAATCACAAACAGGAAACGGGAACACTTTATATCTAGTTCAGTAAAATCCAGAAGGTGGTATTACTTCAAAACATCTGTATGGAAATACCCCAAAACAATGTTGGATCTGTCATCTACATCACAGAGCTTTTCCATGAGCTTAAATTTGAAAAATGGCTTCAGATATTAGTGAACCCAAGTTATTAAAAACAGATCAAAACTGTTCTGATTGGTGGGAAAAAGTAGGTCTCTACTTTGTCATTGTTTTTCAGGAGGTGGCTCTTTGGAATTGCATGGACCTCAAGAATTTTCAGACTCTTGGAATGTTTTTCGAAAAGTACCAGCTTGCTGTAGGAAAATCCCAGTACCCTGCAATATGAGGCTGAGCTCTTACTGATTATAGTGGCACCAGGTTTATTAGCATTATGTAAGGAAATGCTTTCATCTGCATTTCAGCGTGTGGTGAACTTAGTACATGATTAGAAAAGGAGGATTAAGGCTATGTCTACATTAGCAAACAATTCAGTACAGTAAGGGTAAATCAGTAGATCAAAGCAGCCGATGCTGAAACCCTACATCTTGCTATACATTAGGTGTATCTGGTCTGAATGACCTCATTGTATGTATGTTTCAAAGTCATCCACTCAATGTCCAAACCCTTCTGGCTGCGTTAAGGAGGGTACACTTGGTGCACCTCTGAAATGGAGATCCTCATTCATTTTTTTTCTGAAATCCAGTTTGTGGGCATCTAGTTTGTAGGCACCAAATCACACTGTTCAACAAAATAAAGCACAGGATCATGAGGAAACTGAGGGTCTGTAAAGCAAAATGCTAGTACGATGGAAGCTGAAAGTACCTCCTAGCTAGATGAACACAGGGTATTGTAATTCTTGGAATTTAAGTGATTCTCTGACCCTTGTGCAGCCCCTTTGATGTGTAGCATTCAGTCATTAACTTTCATGAAATGAAGTCCTGCAGTTCACCATACCTACATAATATAGGCTAAAGTCTGCAGGCATGTTAAGCTTACTGGGAATTATATCTTGGATGCAAAGAGGTCAATTTGAGAGGCTGGCAGTGTTGTTACTTTACAGAGGCATTTCAAGAGAGAATTCTAATGCAGTGAGGATCCTTCATCAGTCCATGTAGCATGAAGCCATGCAGACTCTGCACGATGTCATTCTGGAGGCAGTCTTGCTGAGTTATCACAGTCCTGTGACAAGTTACTCAGCCCTGTCAAGGAGCTCATAAATAGGCAGTGATTATTAGCACAGGCCTGGTGCCTCTCAAACTTACATACTACTTCTAGACCTGAGCTGATGACCAGCAGTCTGTTTTTGCTTCTGTGTTGAAGATGTGTCCACAGACTCCTGTTAGTTCTTGAACTGTACCTTCTCCAAATCCTTCAGCCAAAGGTGTTATGCTGTTCTCTGCTCTTTTCTTGGAGGTCTTCTTCAAGGAATTCAAGACAGAATATTCAATTGCTCCTTGTAAGAGAGTGAAGCAGTTTTCTAACTACATAGGGATTGGCATTAGCTGTGTTTGAATTGTAGTTCAGCTCCTATAGAATATTTCTTTGTTGATTCCTTTCCAACAACACATCTCCCTATAATACTTAATAATGTCAATGCGGTGGTTTTTAAATTTTCAAAGAGCTGGTAAGATCTGACATATTTTGATGTTTCCGTAATCCCAAGGTCTCACATCTGTCACTCGGTATTGGCAACTAGTTTGTGTGATGAAAACAATTGCAACAAAGCGTGTGTAAATCAGAGCTGCGCTCTTCCTTGCAGTCATCTGCTGTTTGCTTTAACATTGATTATTTAAGAGTGAAATTTAAAAGTTGAGTCTCACTGTGTTAGAAGCATTACCTAAATAAAACCATATCATTCTGCATATCTTTTCAGAATGAAGTAAGATTGGCAGGTATTTTATCAAACTACTGCACATAGCGTAAGATACTATTCCACAGTTTTTCAGTTGCTCATCCATTTGATACCAGTCAATTTTCAAAGGCAGAAAACAGAATGAAGGGAACAAAAACAGGGTTCAAAACAAACTCCAAATAAAATCAACTGATTTTTCAGTAAATTTGGATCAAGCCTCAGTTTTAAAAATGAAATAAATTGCATTTAAAATGAATGCTGGAAAAAGACCTGGTTTTGTAATTTCATTTTTTTAATAAAGGGTGAAGAGAATTTTACATAAATATTTTTAAAGCTGTATACCTGTTTTCTGTTGGTTCTCACATTCAGTTTCTCACATTACCCAAAAATTATCTGAAGGTCTGTCGGTAGAGGAGAGCTGATAAATTCCACACAGAAACCCAAAGGTCTCTTGCAGTTGTGTGAATGAAAGCTTTTGCTATCACCCCTCTCACAGATGCACTTTGATTGTTGAACCGGAGGCTCCTTTCCACAGTTCTGTCCCAAAGTTACGCTCTCAAGACCAGATGCACTCTGGATCTGTTTTTCCCCACTCTGTTTTTTGCTTGCTGCAGAAAGCTAACTTAAAGCACACAGGCTGTAGTGGAACCAAAGCAAAGCATTAATAATTACAACAGGACACCAATATAATCCTGAGTTCAACCCCCAAAAATTTACAGGATATACTGAGTCTGGCTGAGATGGAGTTATTTTTCCCCATAGCAGCCTTTATAGTGCTGTGCTTTCCTTTAGTAGCTAGAAAGGTGTTGACAACCTACCAGTAGTTTGGCTACTGCTGACCAGTGCTCACACAGCATCAAGGCTCTCTCTGCAACACTCCCACCTCACCATTAGGCTGGGGTGAGCAAGATCTTGGAAGCGAACGTAACCAGGACAACTGACCCAAACTGACCAAAGGGATATTTCATACCGTATGATGTCTGAATGGCAATAAAAGCTAAGAGAAAGGAGGAGGATTACTAGAACATTTGTCTTTCAGAGAAGTCACTACATGTACTAAAGCTCTACTTCCTGGGAAGGGTCTGGACATCACCTGCTGATGGAAAGTAGAGAATAAATCTTTGGTTTTACTTTGTTTCCCTGTGCTGCCTTTGTGTTTGCTTCATATTTTTTTTAATGTTTTCTTTCCCCTCCTGTTTCCCTCCCTTACTCTCCTGCCCCAGATCCTGCCCAGGTCCCCAGGTCAGAGCTGCCACCACACAGGGGAACCCAGGGCACATGAGGCCAAAACTTCCTAGATACTTAATGTGCTGTAATGTAATGAGGTGCCACTTCCTTAGCTACTGAAAATAGCTCTGAGGCAAGTATTCTGCTGGATACCTTCAGTTTAGGAAGGCCTACCCTTTATTTTCTATCTTATGGCAAGAGTTTGGAGAAAATACTGCAGTGGCTGGTTTGACATTGAAGTCTGCACTTGAAGGAGCCTGGAATGATCATGGTGAGCCAGGGTGAGTCTCTGACTGTCATCAGGTGTCCTTCTCCCTGCTGTGCTGGTGTGGCCCTGATACAGGGCAGGCTAATGACACAGATGCATCCTTTGATTGACACTTGGGGAAGGAAGGACAACTTGCCTGCCCCATTTTGCTCTCCCTGAGCAATGCACAGTTCCCTGCGTTTTGGGGAAGGGTGGCAGAGTGGAAGAACTAGACATTTAATGCTCTTTTCCACATTAACCAAGCTGTCTTGTTCCTGTATATTATGGGACAGGTCTGCACCAGAGGAGCACCTCTGACATATGAAGGATATGTCCAACCTGCCAGCACTTCATGAATGTCAGAATGCACCCAAACTACCTCTGGCAAGCTGCTGAGCGTAACCCTAGAACCCAAACATGTGGAAGGCTTTTCCATTACCACTGATCAGGTTTTTCTTCCTGATATGTGAAGATATAGTCCTAAAACTTATGTTTTCAGGTGGGAAAAGCGCTTTTACTCTTGACTTCCACTCATTGGTCTACATGATGAACTGACAAGTCTTTCCTGCAGCATCAAAGGCTTCCCCATGCAGAAAGACATGTGGTTTCCCTCATTTAGAAGCAGTCTGTGATAGAACAGGAATTAAACTGTTGCAACTCTGAAGGGTGCAGCTAAACTCAGATGAACAACACTTTAAGTAGTGCATAAAATAGTTTCCCATTGCTTGCTATTACTTTAATAATCCAGCAATCAGTTATTGTTGAAGAATGAAGCAAGCTAATGCTCTGTTCCTGAGTAAATTATGCACTGTAAACAGATCCTGCGAGATGCAAGTATTGGCTGGCTTCACGTTTCTTTAGCAGAAGATCTGAATGATAAGTGTGTCAATCTAGTGGTGTATTAAAAGTTTTAAATATAAAGGTAAGTAATGAAAGAATAACATATATCCCCTGTGATCACAGTCCACCCACCACCACCACGTTGTGTACATGACAGGTGTTCCTTGCTAGCATGACCCTTGCTCTCAGGAGTTTGAGGCACCTAATTGTAGGGAGGGTAGGAATTACTGCAGTCCTTGAAGAACAGATTGATTACGTGAAACCATAACAAAATTATCCTGTGAAACCCTGAAAAAAGGTAAGGAAAAAATAGCTAGGGAAATGCTCTGAGTTACTGAAAATTTTTATTTACTATGCATTAATTATTGGTTAATTGAACACAGTGTCTCCAAGTTTTACTGGCATTCAGATCTTTCATGACTTTATTTGCTTTTGTTAACTGACAGGACAGGGGTGCTTTGGAAGACAAAGGGAAAAAACACAGTCTTGTGCCATAGTTTATTTGTATAATAAGATATAAAAAAAGCTTCCACTAGAATTGTGATATATATTTATTTAAAGAAACTTGAAGTTTTGAAACTTGAAGTTTCTAAAAAGATTTATTTTCTGGTCAGTAATTCATTCTTTACATTTTTGATGGTATATTTGTAAATAGTTTATCTCTATTTCTATTTGTTTCTTTTTATATTTATATTTAGTGAGCACAAACATCATGTCAAGGCCACAATCATGTTCAACTAGTGCTGGAAAATCTACTGGCTTTTTGATAGCCTGATAGGATCCTAAGGAATAATTCTTTCTCCAAAAAGATTCAGAACCAGAGATGTAGGAAATGTAGATGCCCTAGTGGGAGGTGTCCCTGCCCATGGCAGAAGGGTTGGAACTCAATGATCTTCAAGGTCCCTTTCAACTCTAACCATTCTATAAGTTCAACCAAGCCAAGTGCA
>VZRU01016833.1:55476-80877 GCA_013398155.1 Pedionomus torquatus | reverse complement strand
CTGCATCAAAAGAAGCGTGACCAGCAGGTTGCAGGAGGTGATTCTCCCCCTCTACTCTGTGCTCATGAGACCCCACCTGGAGTACTGTGTCCAGCTCTGGAGGCCTCAACAGAGAAAGGATATAGAACTGAAGAGAAAGTTCCAGGGAGACCCTATAGCAGCCTTTCAGTATCTGAAGGGAGCCTACAGGAGAGCTGGAAAGGGACTCTTTGTCAAGAAGTGTAGTGATAGGACAAGGGGTAATGGTTCTAAAGTAAAAGAGGGGAGATTTAGATTGGATATTAGGAAGAAACTCGTTCCTATGAGGTGGTGAGGCACTGGAACAGGTTGCCCAGAGAAGTTGTGGATCCCCCATCGCTGGAAGTGTTCAAGGCCAGGCTGGATGGGGCTTTGAGCAACCTGGTCTAGTGGGAGGTGTCCCTGCCCATGGCAGCGGAGTTGGAACTTGATGATCTTTAAGGTCCATTCCAACTCTAACCTTTCTATGATTCTATGATCTGCTGGGTCACCTCAAGAGTTGGCCCAATGTAAGATTTCAGAACAACTGGGATATTTGGCTTCAGGCTTTGTAAAATTCCTGCACTGCAGTATAGATATAGTCTCTGTGACAGAACTTTTCTAGAACTGAAGATATGCTTACACATGGAGAAGGAAAATACGCGTATATCTCTTTGCATAGAGAAGCCTGGTTTGTGTTCATGTTTAACCTTGAAAAATAAATGTCAAAGGAAAGCCTGTTTTCCAGCTGTTGTCATCATGCAGATAATTCATAGTTAAAGTTTACAAGTCATAGTTTAAGTTTTTTAATTAAGTGTAAAATTGGGAAAAAACAAACCTACCAACTAAGGAATTAATTGAACAATAACAAAAGGGAGATGACCTCCTATAATGCTACATTTTTATGTTGATATTTTTTCTTTTTTTTCTATTTTTACAGGCTTCAAATGCAGTCTTAGTATGATACTTAGGTATTAATTTAGAAAATACACAGATAGGATAGATTTTTAATTTTTTTTTTTTTAAAATCTCTGCTTCAAAGATATATATATGCATATAAATTCTCTGTAAAATCCATAGAAGGTACAGGTGTCCTTAAGTGCAATCAGCATTGATGTTCAGTACTAGAAAACTAGCTGTGATTATCAGGTATGATTTTTTAGTGTTGCTTAGTAGTTTGTCAGCCATTAGGCAACCTAAAGCCACTTAACAGGTGTCTACAATAGGTCCCATTAGTCCTAATAAAATTAGTCAAGTTGACAACCTGCATTAATTAAAATAAAAGAATAGTAAATATTCCAGTGTCTTCTAATAATAGTAAATAGTAAATTTACTTTCCTGTAAAATAGTAAATAGTAAATTTACTTTCCTGCTTTCCTGTAGGTATGAAAGTGTAAATACCAGCACTTATTCTTCCAAGTTTTGACCTAACTCCATATTTCACAGGCACAGATACAACGGCTAGTAAGTCTCAGCATGAGAATTCTCCTATGCATTTACACACCTCTCTGACAGCCTGGTACAGGTGGCCAATGAATATTCCCTTTTTACTACTACAGAAAAACAAGGAAAGAAAATTGTCCTTTAGGTGGGTTCAGTAGCCCTGATAATATTCATTCATCAATAGAAAAGGCTTAATAACACAGCAGTTGTAAAAGTCAGTGGTATAAAGTTAATTTAATACATCCATTTATGAATAAAGGTGTATAATTAAAAAAAAATGCAATCAGAATCCTAAATCAGTGAGATTAAGCAATTAGCTAACATGTGATGCACTGTAGAACATTATTTCAGTTCAGAATATGCTATTTCTTGTGCAGCTGTTATTTGAAGTAAACATGACAGTGCCAGGTTTCAATATACTGAGCCATACACAGAGGTGCTTTCTGTTCCATAGCATTAGAGAAGTGTTCACAAAACAGCACAAACCCCCTTTTCCTCTGAAGTCTTCAACTTGCCTGCCTATATTAAAAGCTTAATGTGAGTCAATAGCTGACCCAGACTCTTAAGAACATATTTGGAGAGCTGTGTTCATCAGTGTGTGCTGCTGCATGGGTCTAGTAGCATTTTTAAGGCCTGTTTTTACAATGTTTATAGGCCTACGGGAATACTAGTGATACCTGAAACTCCAACCAATATGTCTGTTCTTAGTTTGAAACTATGAGATGCTGTAATATTAAAAAGAGGGTAGCTCCAGTCTTTCCAAACATCTAAAAAATTGCACAAAACCAGAGACAGCTGGTAAATAAGAAAAGTGGAACTACAAAAAAACCTACAACAGGTACCCTCTGAAACCTGAGGTTATGAACTTCCTTCAAGGTATGAATAAAAGGTCCCATAGTTACAAAAACTCAGTTCTAATTTACTGAAAATTAGGCAAACTTATCTGATTTAAATTTTAAACTGCCTAAGAAGCTTCTGTGTGAGGTGTCTGCATGATATGGCCTTAGAATTTATTTTTTTTAAGTCTTGTCTTTGCTGGGCAAAACAGAGAATTTGCCGTATCCACATAAAGGTCATTAGTAGCCTGAAGGTCTATGCAAATCCTTCACACTAAACACTAATAATATTAGAATGCAATGAATGATAAAAGAATTAGAGAAATTAAGATTAGAAACTACTTTAAGTAAAAAAGGGGTGGGGACTAGCAACTTGTCAATACAACATTTCCCCTGTGTGTAGTCATAACTTGTGTGCTTTTGTAGCAAAGTTCACAGTTGTCCCTATGACTTGCAAGATCCTTCAAGGTGATCATCAGAGAATTTCAGTTTGGATTTTACAATGTTCCTTTCCTGGGATGCTCCTGTGTCATTCTTTTCTGAAGACATTGACCATATGATGATATTCAAATGGCCAAGCGTTTACAATTTCCAGATCTGCCAAATAGCGAATCAACCTTTATAATTAAAGGTGACAAGCTGACAAGGAAAATGAATGTAAAATTGTATACGTATATGAATTTTTATGTCAGATTGCCGTCTGTGCACTTGTTTTCTCTTTGTCAATAGCCGAAGGCTCATTTCTCTGTACTAGAAGTGCATTTTATATCGAGGCCTTCAGACAGCTCCCCTTCGCCCTAGTGAATTTGCTGATTAATTTTGGATGCTCCTCTTAATTAACACCCCAAAGGAAGTCTAGATTTTCTAGCCTATATTCCATGTAAAACAAGTGAATCTGAAGAACAATGACCTAAGGAGACAGGCGCGCTCTGTCCGAATGACATTACAAGAACATTGAATATCTCACAAGTCAGGACCTGGTCAGGCAATGCCTAGGGAAAATGTAGGCCTTTAATCAGGGCAGAAATGAGATTCATATTAGTCCAATTGCATTTTCTTTATTGCTGACAAAGAGAGGCTGGGATGGATGCCACCTGACAGTTGAAACATGGTGCCCCTATGCAGGAGCCGGTGCCTCTGGCCTTGATTAATAATTGGTACCATTTTGACTTGCGGGCAGATAAGTTGATGATGGATGAGAGAAAAAGAGTGAAGTGATTTATTATAAAATTAGGATAAAATAACGAACTCGCTAATTGCACACAAGCCTCACAAAATGTAGCTGTGGAGTCAGAAGTGCAATGCCAGGCAACAATAATTTCCACCTCAGTTTTCACAATGAGATCTTAAAGCAAAGAAAGATAGAGACAACTATTACTTATTTGGCTACTTAATGCAGAAAAAGCCTTGCCCATTCTTCTACTTCAAGCAAATGAAATACTGGGACTTGTATTTCAGTATTTATTATTGCCGTTGTACAAGAAGAGGAGAGTAGAACTAAATAGGCTCCATTAAACCAACTGTTGCTTCTTTGTTAAAGCCAATAAAATCCTATAATTCTTGCATTTCTTTACACATTTAAGTGAGGTAAAAGAGCTAAAGTTATGGAACTGAGATACATATGTGTTTAAATCAAAATTTAACATAAAAATAGACTTGTAACCTCTATTAGAACCTATAAAAATTACAGCCCTCTTGGTAGATATGGCTTTCCTAGTGCACTTTTTGATGTTTTGAGGTTCCAAATCTGTGCTCTGGTAGCTATTTTAGAAGCTGATTCATGTGCTGCTTGCTATTTTTTGTTGCAGAGTACAATTCTAGATTTAAAAAAGCATATCTTGTAATATCCCTTTGCTACCTGGTATAAACATGTATTTTATTGTTATGAATCTGTGTCATAGCATACTTTTTTTCCTTACAAGACAAACATTTGGTCACTCTCTTGGAAAATTTAAACATCTATCCTGTTATGATTCTTGTTGTTTCACTACTATCAATGCAAATCAACATCCAACTGTTTTTTTTCTGCAAGTTCAACTATTAACCCAGATGAAATTACTGAATTAAAGACAACTGCCAACAAAATGGTCTGAGTAAGATGGGTTAGGTCATAAAACTGAAAAAGAAAACAACATGAGGAACTAAAATTCAGGTTTCATGTGATCAATTTCTATTTGTCCTGCCATTCTACAAATTCCCAGAAACTGAATTTTCCAGTTTCCATAGGAAACAGGACTTTCAAATAATAATAAGCAAACTTAATTATGGTTAAAAAATAAGTCATTGCTTAACAACATTAAAGTTTTTCTGTGTTCCTAAAAAGAAATAAAAATGGCATCCACTGATGTCATTAAACATCCCTTAGACAAATACTAGAAAATTTTATATCTGATCCTGTCTTAACTGCACGCCATGAGTAGTAGTTTATTTTTGTGGGGAGATTTGAGAAAAGTTAACCTGATTTCACTTTTTAAATGTGTTACTGTAACTACATCAATGCCACAATTTTTTTTCCCAGAATTTTAAGGTATCTTTAATATGACATATCTTCATGAATTAAAGTAAACTGAATTAAGACTGTATTTTAATAAGAGTATCCACAATTTACTATAACTTAACTTTAAATTCTTTTTAAACTCATGTCTCTTCTATATCTGGACTAACTTCTTCAAGAAGTCAGAAAGAAAGGTACAAAAACCTTTCACATTGATTCATTTTTAGTTTATTTGGAGAAAAAGATATAAGGTCCAAAATTATTTAAGAGAAAAATCACAGACGAACAGTATTTTTTTATCTAATTCAACAATTGTAAAATATTTCATTGGCTCTGTCAAAATCTGGAGGCTACATCCCACCACGACAATGGGAGCATAGGCTTGAGAAAAATACATAGTGCTCATGAAATAGGAGATAAGATTGTCTGTGTTGTCCTTGCAAACTGCATTAATGTCTTCTCACCATCAATACCCATGTTCTTTCAGTATCCCTGAGGTTTTGGGTTTCAGGATAAAAGGAAATAATTTTAATTAACAGCTTTTTTAGTGGTTTAATCAACACTGTTTTTAAGACCAAGGGGTAAATAACACTGCAAGGAACAACCTGTGCTCTGAGCCCCACCAGCTTTATATCCAAGAGGAAACAGTATGGCTGACCATGAAAAAGACAAGTAAGAACTGTTTGGGCCATGATGTCCCTTGTCTGTATGAGGTAGGTGCCAGGCACAATCGAGCTAACCCCACCTCTTTGCTACCTCCCCTCTGCTACCTTTGCTGCTGCTGGGAATCATGTGCCTGGTCAGGCTGGTCATTTCTCTGCACTGGAAATACAGCAGCATGGAGGTTATCACTAACGTCAAGGTGTCTTGTGGCTGAAACGATAACATAGCATCAAAGGTTAGGACAGCTGAATACTTACTCCCAGATTATTCAAAGACCTCCTCAAGCAGCTTTAAGATAAGGAAGGAAATGCAAGTCCTTTGTTTCAGGGTTCAGAATGTGGGGGATGTCTCTCATGGAGTTAGTGCCTGCCTACCAGCTTTGCCACAAGCAGCTAGAAAAACAAAAGGAGACTAAATCTCTCTGGATTTGGGAGGAGGTGTAAACAATGAAAAAAATGTAGTTTCCCCACAGTACTTCTTTCAAAAGCTGTCTGTAGGAAATCTAAGTGGTGGTCCTCAAGTGTGATCTAGACTTTCCGTAACTTGAGTGAAGAACTAGAAATTAAGTTGTGGGTTAGATATGTTTTATTAAGGCAGTTCTTGCACACTGGATTTTCCTCCCCACATTTCTTTTCACATTAGCTTGCAGAAACTATTCCCAGACTTTGGTATCCTTTCTGAGGGAAGGATTCTCAAGGAAGCCTCTCCATTCCTTTGGGGAAAGGTACTCCTGTCTTTAAGACAGCTCTTTGAGAAAGCCAGTGAAACGAGAGTAAGATTTAGCACTGATCTATCTCACTCAACATAGGCTGGATGGTATATCACCAAAAAAGCCCTGTACCATGACACACAGCTACCTCGTAAGCATATGTATCATGTAGACTTAAACACGTCTGAACAGCTATTGCTGTTTTATTCCAAACTGTAGCTAATCACAAACTGGGGAGGGTTACCAAAAGAAATGTGTAGGGTTTACCTATTTTGGAATGCATGGCAGTTTTGGAAAACAGTTCAATTCCTTCTGGCTTCTACTACAACTCTAGTTTTCCTGCCCATCTGTGCTTCATATATTTTATTTTTGCAGTCACTGGTTTAAACATGTCTGCCAATTGCAGTGTAGCTCCCAGTAGCATTGTCTGCTCTCAGCAGGCAGACAGGTGCACCATAAAATGCTGTGAATAAAGTTGAGGAATTACATCTTTCTCATTTGTTGCATTTTCTTCTCATAAGTTCTTGTTTTCTGCTATATGTTTTCCTACCCTGCATTTTCCCTCTTTCACCTTCACTACCTTGTTCCTCTTCTCCAACAGTGCCTGTGTTGCCTCAAGATCCCAGGCTGCTTAGTTGCTGTCATATATTCCACATCAATCCTCTCCCCCAACACTTTATCTCTTCCTGCCGCTCTTACCAGTGGCAACAAATTTGTTTTCCAAGACCTCCCTCCATAGTTCTCCAAGATCCTCCTCCAAGATAGAGGTAGGGTTTAATATAAGATTATTATTCATATAGTCTTATTTCATCCACTCTGTCTTCCTGAAGGCCCAAAAGGACAAAACTGTGGAATGTGTTTTGTGAAATGGATGTTTCAGGATCTTCAGAAAGCTGGGAAAACATCTGGGAGCAGAACAGTCTTTATAATGTTATCTGTCTCTTTTGGGAGAGAAAAATTAGGTGAAGTCACAGAAGTTATCAAAATGTGAACAACAGAGGAAGGACAGGTATTATTTTGAAAGTCTGCTTTTGTAGTTATTTTGTATGAAAGAATATGGGGTTGGGTTTCTTTATCTGACACGTCACCACTGGTTTCTCTTTGAGCTCCATTGGCATTTAAGAGGCATGCACAATAGTAGCTAGAAACACATCTCAATAGTTGTACTACTCTTTCATTGTGAAGAATTTGTCTCTCTCTTTTTATGATCCATAGTCTTTACATGGGACTTCATTTAGGATTGAGTAATTCCAATGAGAGCAAATTACATCCTATTAATGTTATTGATTCCTAAATAACCAAATTTGTCCTCCAGAAAAGGCTCACAGCTGTTTGCCTTCATGATGCTCCTGTTCCCACCATGACACTGCAGCAACTCTGGTATGTGGGTGTCATACTGTCAGCTTAGTAGACCTTTAGATGAACATAAGATTAATCTTGCTGCAAAAATCTTTGACTATATCAGGCCTGGCTCTGCGTCTGGCCCAGTATCTCTCAGAAAACTATAACTTACTCTCTTAGCAGTTGCATTTGAACTGTGTTTTGTGTCAATGTGGGATAAAGAAACAAGAGGCCTGCATGTAATTTGGATTTTTCTGAGTATCTCATTTCAATCTAATGTACTGTTGTGTAATTAAGCCAGTAAGTCTATATGACCAGCCCATTTCAGGACTTAGTCTGCTATCTTTAGCCAGTGACAAATTCTGGTTTCCATTGCTTGTTCAGAGATGATAACAGTGTGATTTACAGGTATAAGTAACAAATGAGATCAATTAAAAAGACTAAGAGTGGTACCTGTCTAAGTGTAGGGTTGCACTAAATGATTCCCACATCTTTGTTTCCTGCACGACCCTGCATTTGCAGGCTCTCCTCAGGAAGGTTAACAATGGGAGAGTTGTTTCTTAATGCTCACGAAGCAAGAAAGCAGGCCTTATCCTGCAGCCCAGGGATATGATTATTATCTCTGAGTGAAAACAACAGCCGTATTTTTCAGCTCCATGTGTACAAACGATCCCTGTGTTTCATATAGTTCTTGACTACAGCATCTTGGATTGCCCAATTTGTTATGTCTGTACTGTGAGCTGCCTTTGTATAGATGAGCTGAACTAACAGTCAGGTACGTGGCCCTCTGTCTACAATTCTCAGCATTTTGTATTCAAGAAATTTCTAAAAATAATTAAAATTATTGTAGTCTTAAAAACTTACAAATAATCTGACTTTTTTATTTTTTTTTCAATTGTGGCAAGGAAAGTATAAGATTTTATAGTGAATGGAACCAGTTTTGTGATATTTCCATTCCTCCTATCTCTATTATTGTCTAATGACATTTAATGATTCTTTTATGACAGGTGATATTAATACAGAAACTCCTTGAAGACTGTGCTTAACATGACTGATGAAATCTCCATTTTTTTTATTTTGGTTAAAACCTTAAAGGTACGCCTATGGTTTATTAGAGTATGCACTTGTTTGGACACTGGAACATTAATTCAGTTGACTAGCAAATATTTGTTATCCAACACCCTGCTAAGGGTAAATTATGGTTGGAAGCCAAGAGAACAGGCTTTTTATTACAACTCCAAGATGAGATATCAAGGTAACCAAGAGGTCCAGGATGTGAAAGGGATGCGGGCTGCTCAGTTTCCTCACTCCCTATTGCTTTTTTAATAACAACTTCTCCAGTGTTGCATAGTGGCAGCAATCGCCTTCATTTGTTGACCTTGGAGTTCAAGGAAAAGTATACTAGTATTTTTTCTTCTGGGTAGGTATATTAGTGGTCTTGAGGGGCTAATGCTTCTCCTAGCCTTTCTCCTAAGACAAGTGTTCAGTTCAGACTGTTCCTCCTCCACCTTCCAAATATGTCTGGGTCCTCTAAGGTATGGTCAGAAGCTTATACTTTTGCTAGCATAGCCTCTCCGAATTAATACAATATCATCTCATAAGAATGTAAATTCCAAATAACACAATATTTTATTTAAGAAACCAGTACCTACAATCTCTGAAAGAGAAATTTCAGGTTTTGTGCTTTTTTAATTTTGATTTAAAGTGGTGGGTGTCATCTCTGCCACTAGAGTTCTTCAGTCTAGGTCACCACTTAAATTTAGGCTGCATTGGCGAATATTGAAAAATATTTAAGCTGGCACTGTTTAGATGACTATCTTAAAGGAAATGCAGTCTGAGTTAATATGGGAGAATTAATATTCCTGTCATATCCCTCCTGAGAACCATCATCCAAAAAAACCCCTTGTCACCTTCTTTGAACAGGTTGAATTAAATCCAAGAACTAAGTGATGTGAATTGCCTTTATATTTCTAGAGCTATTCCCTTTAAGTAATGGCGATCAGATACATTGGCAAAGGAGCCCAGGGGAAATGGCTGCACCAATGCCCATAGTGCACCTGTATATCAAATAGAGAACCTTTTTAGTAAAGATCTGACGGTCTACTCATGCTAAAGAGTTTTAATAATTATTTACTCACTTCCTGTATTTTCCACTACTTTGTGTATGCCATTTGCACTGCAGTTGTAATCCCACACGTATTTGCAATCGGCAGACTCATGCAAATCCATGTAGAGTATTAATATAAAACAGGCCTGATCCATGAAAAACATGACAAATATGTGATGAGAAGCAAAACGGGAAAAAGAAATTGGCTGTAATATGGTCAAATATACACATCTTGTGATCTTTTTCAAAAGGATCAATATATAGCCACTGTTTCTCTGAGAGTGCTGGAAATATCCTCTCCTGGAGGATCAAATTCTTGTGCAAAGTATTATCCATTGCCATCCAATCTTCCAAAACTCCAGAAAGATATCTAAGTCATCCCTGAGTTTTTAATGATACGGACACCTCCTGGGAACTAGGTCTGAAGGTTAATAGCTCATTTGCCATCCCATGCTGAGGAAACATTTTATATCACTCATTTGGGACTGGATTTTAGCCAGAAACCTAGCTGTGATAAAGTCCCTAAACCCCATTAGAAATACGTTGTGCTGTCCCGTCACCTAGGTTTCAAACTTTTTCTTAGTACCACCAATTTAAAATGCTTTTCATGCTCAATTCTATGGAATTCCTACACTTACATATTCTCTTTATATTAAATGAGCTGACGGCAGATATTCCTTGTCCTAAAGAATTACAGATGTTCTAATTAAAGTATTCAATTAAAATTTTCCAAAAGAAATTGAATTTCTAAGTACGGCCATGCTTGATGATTACACATGGCTGGCCTTTCACAGAATTGCTGTAAGTTACTCTATAAGGTACGCTTTACTTATCATTTAGTGAATGCTATTATTATCACTTACTGAATTATTTAAAGCTATCTCCAGGCAGACTTAAATTACTGTATTTATTTTTTAAATAGGAGTTATTTATTGCACTTTGCTCTTTCTATAGCTTACCTGTTTTTCCACATTGCACCAACGTGCTTCCAAGAGATGCTTATTCTCCTCACCTCATTACAGCAGCTTTTCTAAAGCAAGTCTCCAATTATAGAGGAGATTTTTTGGCAATACATGCTATAAATGCATGAACCTTTTAAACAGGCTGAGTAGTGTAAGAAACTGAGTTATGATAACTTTCAAAAGGGGACTGGCAATATAAAAAAGAAAAAAAAACAAACTGGTTGCCCTTAATGCAATAGGGCTGGCTGGGTGTTTATTTGGAAAGGCAGATTTATTGCGGGAGAAGGGCCTCAGCAAGGAGAAGGTTGATCTTTCCCTGGATTAGGGCTGCACGGTGGTCCAGAAGTGGGGCCACACCACCAAGCAGAGCTCGCCCCACCAATCCATCCTGTGGCTTCGTCCAGCTCTGGGGGGCTGAGAAAACACACAAAACAGAAGCCAGCTTTGTCCCAGGGAGGCCACTGCCTAAGCAAAGGAAAATTGCTACACCTTGAAGCATGAAAAAGCAGCCCCTTCTGAGAGGAAACCTCAAGTGTTCATTTTCTTCCTTCCACAGGGCTCACAATTAAGATTTCATACAAGTTAATGCTGATTACGAGGAGACGGAAAACACCTCTGTGGCAAGTGAGCACTAAACTTCAGCCACTTACTGTGTGTGTTAAAGCAACAGGGGCTGGCCCACCACTTCCCTTTGTGGATCTATTTGAATTCAGTTGATTAATGTTGTATGTGCACGTCTATTGAGGCACCGAATTTAAAGGATTGTTTACCGTAGCCTTGTAATCAACCTGCCTTAGCAGCACCCTATTACCCATGATAACAGGGCTGCTGCAATTTGGGTCTGAAAGAAAACCGCCTCAGATGGGCTCTCGGATGCTTTAGTGCTAGTATGCTGCCCTGTTATCTTCATTTGTAATTTGTTTTCAAGAACAGTGATTTACATTTCAGTTGGATTACACCTTTTAATGTTTCACAAACGTAAAGTGGCTGCAGTGAAAACTCACATCTCCACTAGATTTCAAACGATGCATTTGAGGCTTCAGTGGAGAGGATTACAATTACAATTAAAATCAAAAGCTTGCTCATTCTTTTAATGATGCATACTAACCCTTTGTATACTAAGAAGCATATTGTGGTGTTATAAAATCATGATTTTTTTTTAGGGATATGGAATAGCTGAATGTGTTCTGCCTTATCATCTACTACATGCAAATGCAGTTCTTCTGAAATGGAACACATCCTGCACAGTGAGTTCAGAGGACAACTTACCTTGATAAAAAATAGAAGAACACATAAAACAGGAAGGGGGTGGAAAAGCCCACTATTGGATTTTTTTTAATGTGGAACATATCTTAGTAACAGACTTCATTTTCCTAAAATAGCTATTGCCAAGGTATGTAGACTTCTATTCAAAGCATAATGGTACTGGATGAAGTGCAAAATCTTAATCAGTGGGGTATTTTTCTTTCAAGGAACATCACGAGCAAAAGAGCAAAAGAATGAACACACATGATCAAAGAAGGTTTATTTGTGGTGGTCTTGTTTTTTGCTTTTTAAAAAAATCCTGTAGTTTTCTGACAGCAGTAAATTTTGGGAAATCTAGATTTATTTTCTTCAGCAATTTGGAATAAATTCCATCTAAGGCTTCTTCTGTCACTTTAGGAGGATTTGCCAATAACAGACTTAGTGTGCTATTCTAGATCTAGTGGGTAGACTTACGGCAAGACTAAAAGTTACTCAGATCATGTATATCAGAAATTCATGATATCAGAAATATCTGGGGGAGTAACTTCACTGCAATGTTCAAAAGTTTCTGCTTCAAGCCAAAACTTCACCTGGGCTCAGGAAACCTATTGATTTATCTATACCCTAATCCTTTCTGTTCCTAATTGCCAAATTGGGACCATCCCCTCATCTCAAGAAGATCTCCCTGTCTCCTTGAGGGGCTAACCACTGTCCCAGGGCAGAAGAGACTCAGGCTTTACAGCAATGGTCCAAGAACTGTCTGTGGTAGATGCTGCTTGCCCACCACAGAGGAGTTACCAAATGTCAGCCATCGGGTGGTGGTATGGAGAGGGCCCAAATCTCCAGTGAGGGGTTGAGGAATTGGGGGAGACAAGTGTGATGGTTAAACAGTGGGATTTCTGCACACCATATGATGTTTTTCTTTTTCAAGACAACTATAAGCCCTGGGAAACACCATTTAGTAAGAACGCTTTGTGTAAGAATGCCTTTCCCTGGCTCTGACACATGAATTTCCTGTCCCCTATGACTCAGTAGAAGCCATGGCAATGCATATCATTTCTCAGCTGGAGATTTGAATGCATTGTGGGAAGGATGGCAAGGATGTCTCAGTTACTTCTAAGCAATCTGAAAGAAGAAATTGAAAATATTCAGGCTACTCCATCAAAATTTCCTTGGTTTATGAAAATGTGTCTTTTAACAAAGCTAAGTAGCTAAATCCATAAATCCATAAATTATATACATTATTTTATTTATTTATTATTATTATACATTAAGCCACATTTCTGAAATGAAATATTCCCTATATCTTGAAAATGAAAACTTCTTCTGAAGTTTAAAATTCACAGAAGAATAGGTGGGATTCCCTGCACCGAACTGAAAACTTGTAAAGGCAAATGTCTAATGAAAATAAGTCCTTGAGGTTTTCTCTGTATTCAGTGAAAAGAGTGGGAAAATCAAGTCAAGCTGAGGATTTCTCATACTCAAGCTGACTAACATTTGGTGAAGAATAGATTCTTGCCTCAATGGTAGCCCAAAATGGAGTTTGTAAACATAGCTCACGTACAGCAGTCACACATATTTTAGCAAAGCATACTATCTTGATGTTACTTTCCACCTACTTGCATTATTTTAGTCTTCTTCTGACTAAGTCTAATTTTCCTCCAGGCAAGCCTTTCTTCTGATATAAACTGAGATATTCAACAGCATATGAAGGGCAGGTTAAAAACAGATAGGAAACATCATCACACATGTTACCTAAGGATCAAACCACATGAATGATGACTTTTTTTTTTCTTTTTCATGTAGATACATTTAATTTTTGCCACAAACAGCATAAAGGAACCCTAAATATTATGATCAAAACCCACAGAGTGATTCACAAATGTCATTGAGGTGCTTCATGGAGAACAGCAGTTCAATTGCCTTGTGCCTGCTTTCTCCTCTATGAGATGATTTTCTGGCTGATCTGCAATGAGGCATCAGAACCAATCATCAAAAAGCATCATGCAACAGGTAGCTCATCCTGACCCAGAGGCAGCTGTTTAGACTGTTAGACATCAGAAGTAGTTTCAAGAAGAACCAAAAGTTGTTTCAAAATTAGCCTGAGCTTTAAATTATTATTTTCTTTTTTAACTAGGATTTTCTTTTTCCCATTTTTATGTGTTTGTACTTTGATAAATCAATTTTGCACTGATAGCTTTTATGACTCTCTTTCATTTTTCGTTTATGAAAAAAACATGTATACATTCATAAGTGGTCTCAACAAAATTAATTTGATGGTCTGCGATAATCTGTACTTGATGACCTAACCTTTCTCAAAAGAGCTTGTTGAAAGAAATCATGAGGAAGCAATCCCAGACAATTCAGTGGGAAATGCGACTTTGATTTCCTTGAATGCTATCTTCACATGCCAATCTCATATGTCTTGTGCTGTCTTGCCTGAGTTAAAAACAATGAGGTTCTTGAAAAGAAGTCCCTGTAAAGGCCACTACAGGGCTTTTCTTTCCATCACTCATTCTTCTTCAGGTGAGGAATCTTTCGTCTGCACACGTCACCTTGTGCAATCTTGGAAAGGTATTTCATAGATTTACCTATGAGAGATGACCACCTGTATATAGGCCCTGTACTTTTGCTTCTTAGTCAGCATCCAAGTCCTGACAACCCGACTTGACTTTGGCCACAATGATTTTCCCTATGAACATTCTTTCCATGGGGGTAGAAAAGTTCTTTGAGGAGCTGAGATGACCAGTGAAAATGCAGTTATAGCTTTCATATATTCATTTCTAAGTCAGATTGCACTCTTGACAGTGAAACCCTAGGAAATGAGAGGTACTCTCTACAGTTCTGTGAATAATGAATGTTTTGGCTTACTAGTGGTCCTGAAAAAATATTAAAAAGGTAGAAAAATTTCACAGCTTTGGTGATCTCAGAGAGGATATTTTTTGAAAACCAAAAAGAAGTTGGATTGAATATCACAGTCTGAGATGAAATAAAAGGTTTTTTGCTTCATTTTTCAGTATCTTTTAGAGATAATTCAGAAAACAATCACTTTCAATTAAAAAACACATTATACAAATATGATAACAATTGCTTTATTTAGAGGATTTATCATTGTCATATTAGCAAGGGTGAAGGTGAAATTAAGACATTTAGTACATTTCACCCTTTCTGACTTCATATTTAATCCATAGACAAAGCTTTCATGCAAGAATTTTTCACACAAAATTATAATCCATTCCAAATAACCAGCAATCCCCTGACAGACTATTTCTAAAATTGTCATCACTCATCATCCCTATGATTCAGAAGCTACTCTGTTTAGATTGCCCCATTTCAGGCAAAAAATAGTACCCATGTTGCTCCAAATGAGAAAAGGTCATACTCCTAATGGAACTGAATATAAATCCAATCTGATTTTCATGTTACACATTACATCATTAGCTACAGATTTATAGGGAGAGAGCTAATATATTGAAGATTGTGACATAGTTCTCTTTCTCAAATGCACCTAATTTTTGAAGTTAAGCAGCACTGAATTTCTTCTTACAAGAATATCTAAAGTATTTCTCTTTTATTGGCTCCTTCCTTTAAGTGAAGACTGCAGAGCTGATGAATATTTCATGGGTAGAAAAACACCAACGATACAGGGTTTTACCTACAAAATCTTTGGGGAAAGGGAGAGAATGTCAGGAAGGCGCTGTAAGGACAGTTCTTTTAAGAATTCTTTGGAAAAGGGTCTCCATTTCATTTTCCACATCAATAACACCTCCTTTACCCCTTAATACTTTCTTCCTTTCATTTTCTTCCATAACAGTGTTCAGTCATTTTTGTAGTTTTCTTTGTATTAAAGAGTGTCTCCTGAGCTGGCAAAACCATTTTAAAGACAAAAATTTAAATAGAAAATTCTGAACGAGGGGGCAAAAAAAAAAAGGCCATCCAAATATAGTGGCTGTAAGTTCATACAAATCTGTTAAACAGGAATAAGAACTGGAAAATATAATAAAATGTACATTTTAAATGTATCTCTCCTTTCTTCTACTGTTTAGTCCTAATGGACCAGTCTCATGGATTTCAAGAACACATTGGCACTCAGAAATGGCAAGGGTGACAAAAATACTTTATTTCATTAATGACTGGCCCATTCCAGAAATTAGGTGGACTCTCATGACCAAAACATGTAGAAGCCTTTTCTGACTGATAACAACTGATAGGCGACAGTGACAAAAAAAAACCAAACCAAACTAAACCAAACCAAACCAAACCAAACCAAACCAAACCAAACCAAACCAAACCAACAACAACAACAAACAAGAAGGACGAAAGCATATAAATAATTCTGTAAAGTCCACTAACAGCTCTTGTTCTTATACAGAAGTCTTTTAGGTAGTATGATGACTAGAAAAAATGTAAAACCAGAGAAACTGAGACAGAGTGAGACAAAAGCCCCAAATCTAACCCCCTTGACTACAAGTGGTTTCATCTAGTCTTCCTTTTGAAACCATTATTGGACGGCACATGGTAGAATGTAGCTGGCTGCTTTGTCAGACCCCAAGAATGGAAGTCCAATATTCAAATTACAATGGAAGTCCAATATTCAAATTACAAATTTATACTTAGAAAAAAACCCTCAAAGTAGTGCATGGCAACACACCTAAGCTTTTTACTGCATGGACTAGAACTCCTGAAATAAAATCTACAAGGTTTAAGTAAATGTTCCTCACCCAATCAAAGCCTATGCATTAGATGTCTAAATGCCTGATCGTTGAATGGCTAGGTTAAGTCCCCTTTCTCTGGCTCTTGCTGCTTTCTTTATCTTTCCTCCTCTTTCTTAATCAAAACCTACATACTGGAGTCAGTGTTTTCAATATTTATTCTACAGTTGGGAAAAAATGCACCAGATCCCTTCACTTTCAGTTCTTAGGATTGTGTTAGCCCTGTAAGACTTCAAATTTAGTGGGCTCTTTATATCGGCAACTCTGTTATTTTCCAATGCACTATTTTTTGGTGTTGTTTTATTTAATTTTTTTGGAAAAGACTCCCTCATCCTGAAACAGTGACCTACCTTTCTGTTTTCCCAAATGTGTGACCTTTTGTTTAACTGAAAGGCTCTAACGCACTGTCAGTGAGCCTGTCTGATTGTACAATACAGATCACTTGCTAGAATTTCTCTTTGTTACTTAACATGCCACAGCTGCTCAGATTATCTACCGACTTCACCAGCAAGAGCTTTTTATTTATTTCCAGATAACTAGCAAAGAGAGTGAATAGGCCTGGGTCAAGGACAGTCCTGATACAGTTTCTTTCATGATTTGAATTACTAGACGATTTACCCTCCATCTACAATTACTTTCCCTAATCTCACACTTGGTAAGTGTTTAATGAATTTACTTTGTATAGTGCACAAAGGCAAATATTTTAGAGAGGTATATTTTGAAAATGCAATAATGTTGGTCAAACAAGATTGAAATCTCCTCAGACAATTGTATAAAATTTGCGTGTGACATGACCTTTTTTTATATAAAGCCACGTTGACTCTCATTATTAAGGCTACTATCTTTTACCTTTTTCCTAATTGCATCTCTATCTTTTTCATGACAGCTCGCAATTGGTAGTGATTTAGATTGTTCTGCTTAATTTTAAGGTACTGACACAACATTCCTGTTGTGCCACATCTCTTTGAATCTCCTCCACCATTACAAGCTCTTTTCAATACCACTATTTCAGAAAATATCTTGGCTAACATATTAGTACTTCTCAGTATAATTTATCTGTTTGTATAAACTTGGGTATGCCTTTTTCAGCTAATAGGGTTTTAGTTTCTGAAAACTTTTCTTTTTTTTTTAGATACAGTTTCAAAAACTGTACTTACAGGAGGGCAGTTGCCATCTATACCTGCAGCAGAAGCTTTTTAAACTTTGGAAATGACTTTGTCTTATACTTTCTTTTTCTTTCTAATATTTTAATGGATATTAAGGGCAAAAACTTAAATAAGTTGCCTGTTAAAGTTAATTTTGTAAGCTTTTAAAAACTGGGATATGGAAAAAGTTACCTATTTAGTACATTCTTTTATATTTTCTGCTTTTCTTATATGTCTTACCTTTAAGTGTGGTAAAATATAAGGTATGTCATAAAATATATAGTATGTCTGAGATAATGTTACTACAGGAAATGTTATTTCCTGACTCCCAAGTGCTTGAAATTGTCAGCTTCCCAACACATGTTCTTTATATATTCAGTTGCACTCTCATTTAAATAGTCTATATCTGTGAGTACCCAGTAACATTTGGTTGGACATAAGCAGCAGGGGACACCCATTTCAGTGAAGAGTCAGGAAGTGACTTCTGGAGGTACCAATTCCATACCAGGTTTTATTTACATGGTTTACTACCTAAGGAATGTTCTCTCTTCAGAGGCTTATGGTTTCCTGCTAAATAAAGGTGACCCAGCCTTTTTGTGCTGCCATATGTCTGCTGAATGCCATTCAGAATGATGATGCAAAAATATTGCTGCATTTTCAATTCCAGTTGAGTTTGGTAGATATAATCAACTGCAGTGAAGGGTATTTTCAAAGAGTTAAAAAAAAAGACTTGGGTAAACCAGAGTGAGCTCAGTGGTGGGGCTGGGCAATTGTACCATAAGAAATCATAGAACAGCCAAGGTTGGAAGGGAGCTCAAAAGATGATCTGGTCCAACTTTTTGTGGAAAAAACAGAAGAAGCTGTGGGATCTGGGCTTGGTTGACCTGAAGAAGAGACAGCTTTAGGGGCACTTCATGCTGGTGCTACAGCATTGGTAGATAAAGGAAGAGCAAGAGACATCTACCTGGATTTATGCAAAGCATTTGACACTGTTCCGCATGACATCCTAGTCTTTAAACTGGAAAGACATGGATTTGGTGGATGGACCACTTGACAGATAAGGAACTAGCTAGATGGCCACACTCAAAGGGTTGTGGGCGACAACTCAGTGTCAAAGTGGAAACCAGTGACGAGTGACATTCATCAAGGGCCAGTACTGGGACCAGTGCTGTTTAACATCTTTGTTGGAGACATGGACAGTGGGATTGAATGTGGTCTCAGCAAATTTGGTAATGACACCAAGCTATGTGGCACAGTCAGCATAGGAACATTCTCTGACCATGGGAAGGGATGACATCCAGAGGGACTTGGACAGGCTTGAGAGGTGTGTCCATCAGAACCTTATGAAGTTAAACCAGGACAAATATAAGGTCCTACACCTGGGTCAGGGCAATCCCAAGTACAATTACAGGTTGGTCAGAGAATGGATTGAGAGCAACCCTGAAGAGAAGAAATTGGGACTGTTGGTGGACATCTAACATGAGCCGGCAATGTGCATTGGCAGCTCAGAAAACCTGGGCTGCATCAAAAGATGCATGGCCAGCAGGTCAAGGGAGATGATTCTGCCCCTCTATGCTCTAGCAAGACTCCACCTGGAGCACTGTGTCCAGCTCTGGATTCTTCAACACAGGAAGGATGTGTACCCATTGAAATGGGTCCAGGGGAGGGCCATGAAAATGATGGAACACTTCTAGGAGGACAGGACGAGAGAGTTGGGGTTGTTCAGCCTGGAAAATAGAAGGCTCTGGGGAGACCTTCTACCAGCCCTCCAGTACCTAAAAGGGGCCTACAGGAGAGATGGGGAGGGACTCTTTGTCAGGGAGAGTAGCAACAGGAGGAGGGGTAATGGTTTTAAATTGGAAGAGGGGAGATTTAGGTTAGATATTAGGAAGAAATTCTTTACTGGGAGGGTGGTGAGACATGGGAACAGATTACCCAGAAAAGCTGTGGATGCCCCACCCCTGGAAGTGTTCAAGGACAGGCTGGATGGGCCTTTGCACAACTTCATCTAGTGGGAGGTGTTCTGGCCCATGGTAGGGGGTTGGAATTCAATGCTCTTAAAGGTCCCTTCCAATCCAACCCATTCTATGATTCATTACTGTCTCAGCTACCAAAGTAGAGAAAAGGAATCCAGATTCTTCTTGGAGTTGCACAGCTAAAGGAAGAGAAGCAAAGGTCACATGCTGCAGGAAAGGGAGCTTCCCACTGGGTATAAGAAGAAACCTTTTCCAAGGAGTGTGGTGAAAAAGACATGTTTACAGATCCTCACAAGTCAGCTGGACAAGTCTCTATCGACCCACTCTGCCTTTGAAACTAGCATGGTTTCGAGTGGGATATTGGACCAGGTGACCCACAAGGATACCTTTTAGTTTGTGTTTTTCTGGGGTGGACACCTGAATGGTTTGGAAGATCAGTTTCTTCTGCTAAAAGGAACATGCCTTTGGGATAACCTGTGCACAGGCCATAAATTATATTTTTGAGTGTAGGATAGCTAAGGAGAAGGCCTGATACCAGGTCCTTTACAAGATTTATTCTTTCTGAAATAAGCCTCCTGTGTCATTACCCTGAGTCTCTTCCTCCTGCATATGACCCTCAACTTGTCTTTTGCTTTATATCATACTTCGGTTTTGCACATACTTTTCTCTTGATTTCTTCTGTAGTTGAGTCACCTCTTCAACATCTCTGGGACTACTTACATGAGTAAAATTTTTAGGACATGATAGAGTATTTTCAGGATTCCTGCTGGCCTAAATCCAAAATGTCTTTACATCAGCAATTACATTTTCACTTGTATCTGTACTTGCCAAGTAAATGGAACCCTCATTCTGACTGTGATATTTCACTGCATATGCAAAATAAATGATAGACATTAATACTAATGATCCTTTTGTCTCATACACTTAGATTTTACATCCACTACATGGCCACCTCACTTAATTTTCAAGATGACAAAAATGTTGGTACTTGATTTACTTTTAGCAGAATTTGATAATGCTCAATTAGCCTTCTGCTCTAATTACTTTTTGGTGCTTATCAGTTTTGCCCTCTAATTTAGGAGAAAGTAGTAAGGAGTAGGCATAACCTAACACCTTTTTTTTTTTCATTCTGCAGCCCCTAGATCATTCAAATCTAAAGGAAAAGGAATCTCTGGATCTCACTCTCTTCCTCCATACACATTTTGTAGGTATCACAAAATCTCCAGACAACCAAATTAAATGCACATATATTAACAACTGCTTTGGAAACCACAATGGGAGATGGGATCAGTCAGGCTGATGGAGCTTTCTGGTTTGTGCTTAAAATTAGCCATTTGGTAAAATGAGTCCTTCTATATTTAGCACTCTGTCCCCTCTCTCCCACAGGGAACTGAGAGAGGTAAGTACTCACAAAGGCTTCTGAAGGAGCTCCTGACCAGCTCATTTACATGCCTGAATGAGACAGGCAGGGTTTGCCCCCAAAAGCCTTTAGAGGCTACCTCCTTCCATACAGAGAAGAGAGACAATCACAGGCCAAGGTGAAAATCACAATAAACACCAGGCCACATTGTTTCTGCTGTAGTGTCATCACTAGAGCTATGAATTTTCCAACCACTGCAAATGCCATTTTTCTCAGTAATGTATCATTTAAAAAGCCAGAACAGCACTGTCTTCCTCTGAATGTTGTTTCCCTGCATATTTTATGCTACCATACAAATTACCATTTTTATTTCATTTTCCTTCCAAAATAGATGATAAGGTACATTTGCCTAAATCTAAACCAAGTTCTGATTATGGGATTTTTTGCTTTAGTTTCTTAATAAACTGCCAATGATGTACGAAGCAGAGTAGCTTAAACATCAGACTTAAAACAGCTTTGTAGAAGTTAGAAATGATCTCTCTTAATCAATAAACTCACTAATTTAGGTTTGGTATATCTCAGACATTATTAATATAAAGTAATTTTTAGTGTCACTTCTTTAACAAGTAAAAGTGATGCATGTGTAAGTCCTAGAAAAAGAAAATAACAGCTTTTACTAATTTTAATGTACATTTTAACCTATTGTCTTTGCTCTAATGAAATATAAGGTATGAAGATGCAGCTTTTTTTAAATCCATTTTAGTAGATTTAATGTTAGTTCTCTTCCTTTGTATCATTAGTACACTTCTGAAATTTTAGCTTAATGGAAATATAAACATTTTTATTTTGAACACTACTAGCTTTTTAAATATTCATTATTGACCTGCTGGCTAATTCTAATTCTTTTTATACTGATATAATCTGAAAAGATTTGTTCCTTATAATTAATGCATCTATTTATTATTAATAATTAGGAGCCAATTTGCCTCTTTTCTTCTTAATGAAGACAAACTATTTTCATTTATCATAATATTTTTAAAAAATAATTTACCAAATAACTATTGTATTTAATAAAATTTTTCATCAAAAAAGCAAATCAGCCAGGTATTGATACTGTTTGCTAGCACAGTCCATTAGAGTATACAGTTTGTGATTGTTCAAGCACCAAAAAAAGATAACTTCATATCCACAGAAAAAAACAGTTATCTACATCTATCACAGAATCACAGTTATCTATACCATCAGCAATTGCTGCCTGCTGTTTCTTAACTAGGTTTCACCCCATGTATGACTACGGTCACAATCTGCCTTTTAAAAAAGAAAGACACCTACTAAATCCATGTTTTCCCTTGTGTATCCAAACATACATCAAGATCAATATCTGGAAACTTCTTACCACCTGTCTGGAAATAGATCTCTGTGTTTCTTGAAGAACTGTCATCAGAAGGCAAGAGAAGCTTTAGGCACTGGAAGTTAAATTCCTCTAGGCTCAGGTGGTTAAGAAAGCAAATTTCTTTATCAATGAGATTAATTTATCACTTTAACAAGTTACAGTTAAGTCTGATTGTTTCCAAAAGTGTATGACACACTTCAAGAACATCATAGTATAAAATCATAGAATCGCAGAATCACAGAATGTTTTGGGTTGGAAACAATCTTTAAAGATCATCTAGATCCAACCTCCCTGGCATGGGCAGAAACTCAAAGCCCCATCCAACGTGACCTTCAACACTTCCAATGATGAGGCATCTGCAGCTTCTCTGAGTAACTTTTTCCAGTGTCTCATCACCCTTACAGTGAAGAATTTCTTTCTAGTATCTAGTAATTCTCCTTTCTTTCAATTTAAAATCATTACTCCCCATCCTATCACTACACTCCCTGACAAAGAAACCCTCTCCAGCTCTCCTGTAGGCTCCCTTCAGATACTGGAGGGCTACCATAATGTCTCCTTGGAGCCTTCTCTTCTCTAGCCTGAATAACCCCAACTCAGTCTGTCTGTTGTAACCCCAACTCAGCTGGAGCACTTCTCCTATGAAAGAAGAAGTGCTCCAGCCCTCTGTTCATCTTCATGACCATCCACTGGACTCATTCCAACAGGTCCACATCCTTCCTGTGCTGAGGATTCCAAAGCTGGACACAGTGCTCTGGGTGGGGTCTCACAAGAGCAGAATAGAGAGGTAGAATCACCTCCTGTAACCTGCTGCCCACACTTCTTTTGATGCAGCCTAGGATGTGCTTGGCTATTCTTCACATCCCTTGCCAAATTTAGCTCCAGCTGTGCCTTAGGTTTCCTGATCTCAACTCTACAGTCCTGGGCAGTATCCCTGTATTCTTCCCAAGATGTGCATCCTTCCTTCCATTGAGTATACATTACCCCCTTGTGATTCAGTATGATCAGGTCGACCTTACACAAGCATAGTGGTGTCCCGCCTTCCTTGCCTGAATTCCTTGCAAATGGAAATTGAGAACTCTTGTACTCTAAGAAAAATACCTTTAAATACCTGACAGTTCTCTTTTGCTCTTTTATTCCTGGGGAGTCCCAACTAGTAGTCCCTTAAACAAATGAAAATTTGCTCTAATAAGGTGTAAGTCTTTGCTTTTCACCTGGCCTTTATCCCTTGCGGTCATGAATTCTACCAGGGCATGATCACTTCAGCATAGGCTACCATCAGTCTTAACCTCTCCTTTGAGTCCTTCTGGGTTGGTGAGTAACAGGTTGAGTAACACATTTCCTCTGGTCGGGCTTTCTGTCACCTGGATTAGGAAGTTATCCTCAACACACTCCAAGCATCATGCTTGTGGCATTTTTCCAGCAAATGTCAGCTATTGGACCTAGTGCATGGTCCAATTATGGTGTTAAATTCTGTAGCATGTCACATAAGAGTTAAAGATGATTTTCACATTGTTCCTGCCTGAACCCAAAAAGATGAGTACCTTATAATCATATATTTTTTGGTTATTCCAGTTTAGTACCTAATAATCAAATTGCAGTAACACTAATTTGTATTTAAACAAGATTGCAAAGATCAGGAGAGGAGAGATACATTAAAGAGATATTCAACTTCTTCCATAAAAAGTCAAAAATATTTACTTGTGCAGTCAACAACCCTTCCAGAACTGAGGAAATTTATTATCTTTCAGTGACCTTGGCAATATTCACCATGAGTCCAGAAAGTCTTAATATGTCTGTGACAACATCAACTCCAGTGTGAATTAGGTTATTAGCCTCCTTAATTTGTATCATTACCAACTGTTTACAAAGCCTGTGTCTTTTAAGAGGGTTGATTAAAAAATATTTTTAACAAATATTTTGCAGTTGAATCACAGCAAAATGAACTGCTGTTGTCTTATCTCACATTTTATTATGGAAAATTATGTAATTAATCATTTCAAGGAATTACACCTGCACTACAGTACTGAATTACTCTACCTGAATGATATGCTTCACCTTCCAATATCCTTTTCTACAGGCCCATCAGCATCACTGCATCTGAAAGCATACATACAACATATTTACCTCCTTGTGTATTCATGAGCAGTTCATGACTCCAGAAATGCAAACGTCATCTCCCACTGGCCTGTCCATATGTATGCTCTTTCTTTTGGATTTAGAATGCCAAATCAGAGACATTGAGTGCTGAGATGTTTGACTTACTGAAATATAAACATCCCTGCTGGAAACAAGCTAGTGATAAAATTATCATCATTAGCTTATTAAGGTTACCCAAAACATTGTCAGGGAATGTTCTTGTTCCTAAAGGAAATGCAGTGTTTGCATGTGCATCCCTTGTCAAAAAGCTAATATCTCTTGAGAGAGAATCTGGTCTCTGAATGAGTAATAATGACTCAAAAATAAATTTTTTCTCAGCCTTTAAGCATTTAAGATAATAACTATCAGTATTCCAACGTAAAATTTACCACTTTGAAAGTCAGTTTAAAAAGAAGCTTCTGATGTGGCCATGTATATTTGGGGTTTGGTTTTTTTTTTTTTTCCTTTTAAATTCTTCTTAATTCTGGATTCTGAAAGAAAAGCATTACCTTCTAATAAGTTCTGCAGAGGTTAATAATACATTCATCTTGGATAAAACAAAAAACATAGTAACATTTGACACATACAAGGATATAGGAGCACATTAAATAAATGCAAAGAGCTGGCAGCTGAAAGGCAACAGTTGCATAATATTACCAATGTAATGAGAAGTGTGCTACATATTAATAAATATGTGACCTTTTTATCTTGATTATTTAAAAATCGTGTTATTTTAAAAATGAATAAACAAATACCTTGTTTACGCTTACATAAAACCATAGTTTCACTTGATGGACTTTGTAGAATAATTTCTCTGTTGGTAAAAAGGAATGCTGCTATACAGGTCATTGTATCTATCACGCCAATCTTTTTCTCTTTTTC
>VZRU01016833.1:9383-54970 GCA_013398155.1 Pedionomus torquatus | reverse complement strand
GTGTTCTACAACCTTTCCATTTCATTTGTGTTCTATTATTAATTATTTATCAGATGCTAAAGCCTCCTGGCCAATTCAATAAAAGTAATTTATATTATAAAATAAGTGCTGATGGTCAGTTAACCCAATATGACCTAAATGACTCAGCTTATTATAAGATAATTTATCAACTTTGTAGCAAGAGCTGAATTGTTTCAGAAAACTGCAGCTCAGAGCCTTGAGTCTTGCTCTGTCTCATAGAGATGAAACCCTGATGTTCCTGAGAGTCCCACAAAGCGGTGGCATTGTGAACCAGCTGCAGAGGACACTGTTGGGGTCCTCAGTCCCTGCCAGGATTGCCAGACCCAGTCCAAAGTGCCTGAGAAGCATTGCTCAGGCAGGGAGAGCTAATAGGTGGGGCATTGGGCACCATACCCTGACAAGTTACAGGGAGAGCTTTTGCAGCAAATCTTACAAATTCTCCTTATTGAGGAGACTGCAGTAAACCCAGCCAAATCCATCAATAACATCCCATAGATTTCCTTGTCCCCAGTCTCTCCTTTGCCAAACTGAGAGACAAAACCGACTCCCTTGAGTTGTACATTTCTCTTGCAATAACTACCTTATAAAACATCAAAGTTGCTGGTTTTCAGAAAGGATGTAATTTATACAGCCACAATGGCAAATGGCAACAGGTGGAAGTGCAGTATATTGTTTGTCTTTCCAGACTCTTAAATAGCTATTACAACTAACCTAAACAAACTGATCTTTCTTTCCCACAGATGTATTAGCTTGGTTACTTGAATAGGAGAGGAGGGAAAGGGCCTTCCTTTCCTTGTACCAGTCATTTGACAAGGTGAGGTTTTCTTCCTGCCAACTAGCAATCAGATACCTCAACTCTAAGCACAACCATGATTGAAGCATGCAGATCTCAGGAAACATCATGCTGTGACAAAGCAAAAGGCATATGGGATGTGTAACAGTTAGGGGTAAACAGAACAGCCCATTTGTAAATCATGCTGATAATCNCCCCTATTTATTATTATTTCTGCTGCTACAGCTACTCTTTGCATTCCAGTAGCTCTTACTGGGTCCAAATAAGTTGAGCCTCCATTGTCATTGACAGTTTGCAGACTCAGCTACGCTTTCAACAGGATAGAGAAGACAAACAAACATACAATAAATGAGGTGTTATTGTTCCTTGTCCATATATGTATAGCCAAGGTCTGAAAAATCAAGTGACTTGCTGAAGTGTACAAAGGAAGTCTGTGGTAAAGACAGTAAATCACCACAGCTATCTCATGTTGCACTTTGAGGTCTGTAATCCAAGAACATTTAACTGGTTTTGGCCCTTTTAACATTCATTCTCAAGGACAAAGCTTGCTTATAGCACAACTCAGTATCTTGCAGAGAACTGATATGGTGTGAAGTCTGAGGGTGATATAAAATAATACCGATTTCTTTTAAAAAAAATTCAATAAAAAAGCATCTGGGTTTAGAATCGAGGTATGTTCCTGGTAGCTTATTAGACACCATTCTTGAAATTAGTGAAGGATTAGAAAAGAAAATATGAAAAATCTGCAACAGTCTGAAGTGGGTATTTTAAACATTGGTAGGAGATTACTGTGTTGATTTGTTCTCTATTGGTAGTGGCATAAGCATCAAGCCCCTTAATTTCACTGCTAACGAGACTAACAAAACTTACATACAAGACAGGCACTGCACTTGACTGAGCTGTTATCAGAAAGGACACCTTTCCTGACTGAAATAATCGCCTAGCTAATCTACCATTATAAATCATAGCATATTATTATTTCTTGGTCTTCATGAGAGGTCATCTTCAAGTAACCATGGCACTACATCATATGGTGGATTTTTTGGTTTTCTTTTGAACAAGTAGGCACAGCTTAACATTTATCTTTTGTTTATATCTTGAGCCTAGTTTCTGTATTTGAGTTCATTCTCTCCAGGATGTATTCAAATGGTAGACAATGCATCATTCTTACACTGATCTGTTCATGACTATTGTATTAGGAAAGCATTGTGTACTCTGAATAGGTTAATTGGTTGGAAGCTTAATCTAAGTGGGAGACTGTCGAAGGCAATAAGCATTTTTTTTAACAAGTGGCATTATATACTGAACTATTCCACTCATTTGTGTATGTGTTTCTCTTTCTCTTTTTCATTTCAGAATGCTATTGTATTTTGCTTTTATTTGCATGGGCTTCTGTAAGAATGTTACTATTAACTTATTAGACTGGAAATAGGTTGGATTGCTTGCTAAATGCTGCCTGTTTTCTTTCCACTGAATTCTCTGCGTGCAATTTAGAATTCTGTTTCTAATAAGATTATCAAAGAAATAATGAAAACCAGTAGGATTGTTCTGCTAGCAAGTTTCCTTGGTGATTAATGAACTAAATAATAATGTTTCTCTCTATGGTCAAATTCTGCCTCCAGCTGCACCAGTTAGAAGCCAGAAGTAACTCCCTTGATGCCAGCCAAGCTATTCTGGGTTTACTACGGAAGGTTTAGTTACTCTACTATAAATGATCAGAGAATTTGACTTCACATGTGTCAATACTTTAAGGCTTGTTTGTGGTTTGTGGGTCCTTTGGAAAAATGGTATACTGCACAGCTTTAGAAATCACACAGCCGAGAACCTTCCTAACAGGAGCAAGGAAGTCTCACTTTAACCATAAAGTACAAAAAGAGAAGAGCAAGCCAAGAGACACTGACTGTAAGGCAGGCTTACATCTGTGAAGAATGACGGATAATAATGTTTTCAGTCCACCAACCTGACCCTGGCTGCAGGATTCCTTTCAGACCAATGCAAGTACACACTGGGTGATGTTTTCCAATAGAAAATTCTACATTACAGGGGCTGGATGCAGCGTCTGCTGGGCAAGGTAGGAAAAAATGGAAATTGTACACCATTCCTCTGTAAGTCTCAGCTATTTTTTTGTCACTGGATACAAAGAGCAGATACAGGAGTTCTGGATGTTATGTTTCATTGTAGTAATTCTTCCCTACATAGGTCAAACAATTAAATTTAGATAATCACATACCATCTGTCTAAAGATCCGTTTTCAGATTATATATCAGGCAAGCCTGCCTAAACTCCCCCTTGCTCTCCCAAGAAAACTTAATGAGGAATAAACCATGATCCATTTGTGCATTCCCTATGGCTTATTAGCTTGGAGAGTGAGTTGGTGCTAAGATAGGTGAGTAAAAAAGTATCTTCTTGTGCCACAGAAAGAAGAATGAAATCAAGTAAACAGACTGAAGTGCTATAGAAGAAATGGTCCTCAAAGACTCCAAAAAGCAGCCTTTGGTATTCTTCATCACTTTTCCATGCAGATGACAGACATTTCAGAGATATTTCCACATAACTTTAGACAAAAGCAAACAAAAAGCATCAAACTCAACAGTCCCTTTAACTTAATTCTTTCAATTACAATTGTGCTTCAGAAATCCTGAGGTTTGCTTTGGTTTTGGTTTTTTTATTACTTTATTTTACTTTTTATTTTCCTAAGGACAGAAGGGGTAGAGGTTACTTCTTGTCTCTAACTCCAGCATAGTTTTGGACAACCATCCATGGAAGATCAAATTGTAGAAGTCTTTCTACAAGGTGATGGATTTTTTTCCTACACCTTTATTTTGTTGCCACGTGTGGAGACTGAGGACTGACAGCATGCTTTTCTTTCTCTTAAGTGTACACTTGCAGTCAAGGATTTGATTAGCACACTTTTGCCAATAAAATGGGCTGTAATTAGCTTTTAATAATCCGTGTGTTTTTGCTATATCAGCATGCGATTTAGACACTTGAGGCATTTTAAAAGCTGTATTCAGGAGCTCAGTACCACCTATTACATTTGGGGCAAATAAAGCTTTTAGAATAATGTTTGGAAAAGCAGCACCCTGTAAATATAAGGTGGTGTTGCACCATATGGAGACTGGCTCTATGACATATGGTTTGAATTAACAAGTTTAAAACTGTTAGGATCAGTTTTTCTTTCACTGAAGGCAAAAAAAAATCCACAAGATACGTACAGTTAAATAAGCTTCAGTGGCGGATACAGACCCAGCTTGTGCCAACATGTGCTAATTCAGTTAAAATACTACTCAGACTATACTAGTTGGTTTGTTGGGGTTTTTTTTAAGCAAACAGTATTGCCAGCTGCAAATGTGTTTTATTACTGTTAGTACAAGGACCATCATCACCACCACCATCATTATGATTGTGGTCCTCATTAAAATAAATGATTGGCCCTGGTTTTGTATTAAAGCTATTTGAAAAGACAAGGCTGAATGACAGATGAAGACAAAGAATGGAAGCGGGTCTTCTGATCTCACCTAATTGAATCTTTGTTGGCTGAAATGATCTGAAAAAAGTTCAAAGATCTGGGATCCATATTACACAAACATTGTTTCATTTAATCAAAACACTCTTTGAAGTGCCATGCTTGCAGACCACCTGTAGCTTTGAAATCTGAAGTCATAAGAAAGCTTCCCTGATGGTCCACAGTTATGATATGCCAGAGAAAAATATAAAAACAGAAAAGGGAGAGGTACATGAAAATTTATTTTGTATTAAGCCCCTTTATACCCATGTCTATGCTATGCTAAGTCACCTGGACTAGCAAGAAAAGTACATAATGTAAGGGAGTGCATAACATTATTTGTATATGCTTTCTGTCTTACTTTACAACTTTAATTTTTGTTGCATTTAAAGGCAGTTTCAAAGAGAAAATAGCCATGAGGTTATCCTTGGTCTCATATAAATGTAACAATACTGTGAGAACTTCCTTCCTCAGGACTAGTATTGCATCTGGGAAAGTTCAGTTCTGTACTGAAGAAACAACCATGATATATATTCAAATAGTGGCAACAGAATAAGGAAACAGGAAAAAAAAAAAACAACAACAAACAATCAAAAGGAAACATTCAGGGCCAGAATCTCCTCCAGGCGCTTAGGTTATTGGCACAAAGGAACCGTCAATGGCATAGTGTCAATGGATACTACGTCATTAGCTTCAAAATGGTAACATTTCAGACCTTTATGTCCAGTGTGTCAGACTGGATGAATATTCACCAACGCTATTTTCCTAGGAGTTTCTATCTGGAAAACAAACATAGTGAGGACATGGCTGGCATACTCTGCTTTTCAGCAGTCATCAAGCATTATGTCTTCCCTTTGGAATCATAACCATCCAGTTTAATTTAGAGAAGCTCAGAAGTTGCTAAGGACTGGTGAACAACTGCACAGGATCACTGAATTACAAGTGGTGCGTTTATAGCCTGCTATCTATAGCTCCGTGTTGGAAAAAGCTGAGAGCCTGGGCCAATTTTTCTTCTCAATGATTCAAATCTCAGAGAGGAAAAATGTAAACACACTGAAAATTATGTTCAAAGAGATTAACTTTTCTTAGCTGCAGTTTACACCTAATTTGTTGATATTGGAACTGTGGGAATACAGTTCTGTAGACCTACGTAGAAATTGATAATCCATTTCTATATTTTTCATATATTTCCTAATAACATCCAGATTTCCCCCCCTCTATAATCAATTTTTCAATACCACATATCCATTTTCCAAGTCTCAGCCCCAGTTAGAAAAAGTTCTAAATCTGATTAGGTTATTTAGCTTCATGCTGTTATTAAAATTAATCTTCTTCTCACTTAGAATATCCAATCCTAGTGGCTGTGCCCTAATATTGTACTGAGCTCTTAACTGCTTAGAGAAAAAGGGACAAAACACCAGTGTGTTTTCTACCTGAGGGACTCACAGCACATGAATTTCCTGGGATGTCCAAAGCAAATAAAAATCTTTGCCACTCCTTACAATGAAAACTGTATATTTATTGCAATGTAAAGGGTCAAGTCTCTTTTTGAATATAACCTGGGTGTCTCCCACTATATAATGTCTCAAAACAGGGTGCAAGGGGCAGAACTCTTACTTTAGAGGAAAAAGATCAAATAATAATTCTCTCATTAACAAAAGAGAATACAATCATGCTACACTTTGGGTGGCACTTTAATGATAATGCATGACCCAAGTCTGTGTGAAAGCAAAGTGTTGAGGAACACTGGGGGCTAATCCATACCAGCCATAATGCAAACAGCATGTGGTCCACTGACTTATTGCCTATCACAACACAGCAATTTTCAAATATACTTTGTCTTATTCTACAAAATACACTATTATACCACAGAAGAGACTTAGACCCATTAAGTACAATATGTGCCGTCATGTAATTACACACATATTTTAAGGAGGCATTGTAATAGAATAGAGATATAAAATATTCCTTGTTACTACAGAATCATATAATTGCTTAGTTAGGAAGGGACCTTCCAGACCATCGATCTAACACTGACAGAAGACATCACTAAATCATATTGCTAAGCACTATGTCTACCAGTCTTTTAAATACCTCCAGGGATGGTGACTCATCCACTTCCCTGGGCAGCCCATTCCAATGTTTGATAATCCTTTTGGTGTAAAATGTTTTCAGAATATCCAGTATAAACCTCTCTGGTGCAACTTGAGGCCATTTCCTCTTGTCCTATCATCTGTGACTTGGGAGAAGAGACCAACCCCTGCCTCTCTACAATGTCCTTTCAGGTAGTTGCAGAAAGTGAAAAGGTCTCCCCTCAGTTTACATTTCCACAGTCAAAAAAAGCCCTGTTCCTCAGCTACTCCTCATAAGGCTTGTTCTCCAGACCCCTCACCATCTCTGTTGCCCTTCTCCAGACTTGCTTCAGCACCTCAATGTTCTTCTTGTAGTGAGGGGCCCAAAACTGAACACAGTACACAAGGTGGGGCCTTGTCAGTGCTGAGTACGGGGAGACGATCGCTTCCCTAGTCCTGCTTTCCACATTGTTCCTGATACAGGCCAGGATGCTGTTGGCCTTCTTGGCAACCTGGGCACACTACTGGCTCTTGTTCAGTCAGCTGTTGACCAACAGCCCCAGGTCCTTTTCTACCAGGCAGCTCTCCAGCCACTCTTCCCCAAGCCTGTAGCACTGCATGGGGTTGTTGTGACCCAAGTGCAGGACCCAGCCCTTGGCCTTGTTGAACCTTCTCCTGTTGGCCTCAAACCAGCCTGTCCAGATCCCTTTGTAGAGACTTGCTACCCTCAAACACCTCAACACTGCCATTCAACTTGGTGTTATCTGCAAACTTACAGAGGATGCACTCAATCCCCTTGTCCAGATCATTGATAAAAATATTAAAGACAACTGGCCCCAGTACCAAGCCCTGGGGAACACCACTCATGACCAGCCATCAAGTGGATTTAACTACATTCACCACCACTCTCTGGGCCCGACTGCCCAGCCAAATTTTTACCCAGCAAAGACTACTCCTATCTAAGCCATGGGCACCTAGTTTCTTCAGGAGAATGCTGTGGGAAACTATTTCAAAGGACAGTAAAGTCCAGGTAAACAACATCCACAGCCTTTCCCTCATCCACCAAGCAAGTCACTTTGTTCTAGAAGGAGCTCAGGTTCATCAAGCAGGACCTGCTTTTCATGAACCCATGCTGACTGGGCCTGATTGCCTGTGTGTCCTTCATGTGCTGCATAATGGCACCAGAATGACCTGTTCCATAGCCTTTCCGGGCACTGAGGTCAGACTGACAGGCTTGTAGGTCCCTCAATCATCCGTCTGGTCCTTCTTGTGGATGGTCATCACATTTGCTAGATGAGACCTCCCTGGTTTGCCAGAACTACTGGTAAATAATGGAAAGTGGCTTGGTGAGCATTTCTGCCGGCTCCCTCAGCATCCTCAGCTGGATCCACCTGGTCCCACAGACTTAAGTACATCCAGGTGTCGTAGCAGGTCCCTCACCATCTCCCTTTGGATCACAGGGGTTTCATTCTCCTCTCCACCCCTGTCTACTAGTTCAGGGGTCTGGATACTCAAGGAACAACCGATTCTACTACTAAAGACAGAGACAAAGAAGGCAACTAAGTACCTCAGTCTTCTCTTCATCCTTTTTCATCATGTTACAACCTTAGTCTATTAAAGGATGGAGAGTCTCCTTAGGCCTCCTTATTTCATAAGGTCGTTGGGATTTTTGTTTTTCATGTTCTTCTTATTGTACTATAAACCCCAATATTTAAAATAAAACAAACATACTAGTTTTATGTGCGCACATATATTGGATACATATAATATGATGACTAAAGAAAATAAAGATTTATCTTGTGCATCTGCCTAAATTACATGTCTAAAAATTGCTGGGTTTACCATTTCAGAGAAATGTGGCTCTTAATCTCTTGTGCTAGTATGTACACAAGATATGTCTGCACTTGTTTTTTATATATGTGTCCTGCATGTCACAGTCAATGTGTATTTTGGAGCTGTCAAGCAATGCTAAAAAGTTCATGTACAACAAAATTACTAAATATATAGGGATAATAGCTATCTCTATGTGAGTCTCTCTGTATAAATGTCTAGATAGACAGATAGATGGATAATTTTGGCAAATTAAATCCTCTTCCTTTGCTGATAACACATCTGCCAGCAAGTGTGCTGTGTGACAGACATTTGCCCTTCTCTACATCAATACCTGATAGTTAGGCAGAAAAGAGGCAACATCATATTAGCATATCTGTTTCCCTCTCTTTCCTCTACAGGTGCTAAATAATTAGTACTGGTTGAATTATTCATTGCAAATAATATTCATTGTGAATTTAGCCTTTTTTTTTTTTTAATTTTGCTTACAAATAATTCAAGAGGCAATCCTGAATTCTGCAAATATATTCGTTACTTATAAGTATTCAACATATACTTGGACAAAGGACTTTTGACTTAGAAAAACACTGGTTCATAAAGCAGTTTCTTCAGACAATTATGATGTATGACTCACCATCAAAAGCAGATGCCGTACTTTCTCTATTCTTGTTGGTAGGCTTTAAATTTAAAATAAATAGATAAAAAAGAAAGTAAAAAGTGCTTACTAGCAAATAATCCACACCTGGAGTGAGTTTTCTGGCTCATAACCATTTATGAGACTTTTGAGATTAGTAAATAGAAATTACAGAGAAGCAAGAAATTTGTGAATATGCTAGTGACTCAAGGCTTCATTTTGCACTGCCACTGTGTAATAGCTTAAATCTAACCAAGCGTATTCAGTGAATAGTAGTTACAGTCTGACTATCTTTGTATTTGTAGTAATCAAATCCAAATCTGGAATGCAGCAGTATCAGATCAGTAAACACAATGATAATCTAATAGAATTTCATAGACAAAACTTCTGAGTAGACCTGTTTACCACTAATTGGGATAAACATGGCTACTTACAAATGCATGTTCTCTCCATCATTCCTTACTGAAGTTTCCTATTCCACTTCAAAGTTGAGAATTGTTTCTTCAGATTATACATTATATTATTGTTTCTTCAGGTATACATTATGGTGTAAGTGCATGCATATGCAGATATACATGTCACAAAGCATTTTCAGCTAGACATAAATCTCAGAAAATTTGAACCGAGAGAAAGTTTAGCAAAATAAAAGAAATGAAAATGTGCTTATAAGACAACTTTACAATGGAGGTTACTGTTAGCCCACTTACAAGTGAGGTATTCCTAAAGCCTTTATGAAAAAGAAGTTGTTCTCTGATCCAGAGTTCCTAAGCAGATAGAAATCAAGGGCTGTATACCAAGGAAAGCCATGAACAATTTCTTCTAATCAAAAGAAATGTAAGAAGTGGAACTTAAAATATCTGCCAGTCACTCAGCACTATATTCATCCAGCACAGGAGGACAAATTATAACGAAGTCTATTGCACTCCAGCTTCTTCTGTCCTTATGCATTTTTCTAAAGGCTTCACACTCTCCCTTACATATGAAAAGAGGAAAATTCTGCTGATTTTTTATCACTACGGATGAGGAGAAATTCCTCTCAGTTATGGACATCCTGCAGGTTAACCCCTGCCGAGTCTATTTGCTGAGTCTTGAGAGGGTTACTGGAGCAGAAATATCACCTACCCTTCCATACAGAGTGACTACATGGCTTGAAAAAGTTAACATTTCAAGATTACACAATATTGAGTTCTATGTGCAACCTTCCAACTATGTAAATTCCTTGCATTTTATAAAATGGAATATAATCAGGTGGTCTAATGTCAGCCAGCATCCAAAGGTAATTGCTTTTCTGGAAGAAAAAAAATAATAATTTTGCAATATTCAGCACAACGTTCTTTATCATTTTCAGCTAGACCAGTTTTATTTTGAGGCTCTGTGTATTTTACTCTGCATTAGAAACACTGCTAAATTACTTTTTCTTTAAAGTAATCTTAGATTTTTTTGAGAACATTTGTCTTTCTCCTGATGAAGAGCAGTAAGGCAACAGAAACAACAGAGATTATTTTTATTAATTATTAGTATTAAATTATTATTTACAATATTGAGATGAATGTTTTTACCCTGGAACCTTTGCATTTTGAGTGCATATTGATGTCAGAGTAGATTGCAAGCTATAGCAAGAGAAATACCTTTGTTCACTCTAGAAATTCATTTCCAATGGGTCCAGTTTCACAACTTCCAGCTCCCTACTAATGCAAAAACAGAATTTTGGGTAGCTCAACTGTGTTTTGAACAGAAATTAAGGAACCACACGTAGGTAACTGCATGCTTGTCAAGGCCTTCCAACACGACTTAGTAAAATCAGGTTTAAAACAGAATGCACTGGACACAGCATGACTTTGGATAATCAAGTTCTCACTTTGTGGCGTTTCCATTGGCTGAGAGACTGTATGTTGTTGGGCCTAAAGAGCCGAACCTGAAACCCCGTGCCTTGTAGTTCAAGCCATCTTGATAGCATTTATCCTAAAGGAAGGAGCAGCAATTCTGCCTCCAGCCGTGCTTAAGCTGTGTTAAGCTTAAATTTAAGGACTGTCCAGCTCATAATTGGAACTCATTCCACTTTATTCAGCATAGTTTTTTCTTTCCAGTTGTTTGATCTCACCAGGTCCCATCAAATGTTCAACCTCAGATGGCACATTTTGTCACTAGTCTCGGAAACCTGCAATACTTTCGGCTTTTAAATCTCAAAAAATTTCTGCCTTAAAAGATTGTTTTATTTTTGACTAGTTAATTACTGAGAAGTTGGAGACAAGACTTATGTTTATTCCACTTAGACAGGTTTTTGAATACAATTTCAGTTGAGCTGAGGTCAGAATTATTTTTCACCCTTCCCCTGTGATTGTTTTAGACTATGAAGCTATGTGTAGCCTTGTTCTCATTTGCACATGCTCAGCAATGTTACATTTTTCTGACCGCACAATATGTTGTTCTACTTAGTCCTGAACTCTGTGAGAGGACTTAAAGGCTGATACCCCTGCAATAGTGTCATTTATACCAGCCAGAGCTCTGAGTTTAACTTATCCCAAGGCATGCCATCTGCAAAGCAAAGATGAATTTCTGTGGCCCAACAGAGCAATTTACCTGCCCTATAAATTTCATGTGTATTTCTAATCTTGTGTATGTATATTTAAGTGCTTTTCCCTCAGAAAAGCATCCTCTTCATGTGAGGGATTTCATGTTGTGTATTCCTGTGTCCCTGGGTACTTTATCAAGTTATTTTCTTTTTCCATATTGCCCTAGTGAGCAGACTCCTGTTTTTTATAAACAAAATGAAGGTAATTTTTTTTTCCGCTTCCACCAGTAGCTTTAAATATTCACCACTGGAAATAACAATGGTATACCAAGCCTGGTGTTTGAGACTTAATCTAAAGTGTTTCTTATTAGTACTCATGACGATGTCATTGCTTCTACCTTGGAATACAGGTGTCCTAATAACTTTTAGACTTGCAGTACTTGCTTTAGAGTTATCATTCACAAGCACATATGCACATTGGCTGCTCTATATTAACACTTAACAGCGATGGAAGATCCTTTAAATCCACTAAGTTCTTTAGAAGATGTAGAATAATCTGCCTTGCTCTTGTCCATGCCAACCTCAGATCTTTTGGCGAAAGCAAGTAAGAATCAGATAGGAAATTTCAGGATCGTGACCAGGTTGCTGGAGATTAATATTGGTCTTGTTTTTTCATGTATATTACAGATGATTCCTCCTGATGCTGACAAATTGAGACTGATTTGTCACCTAGTTGAGAATGCAGTTTTCATAATTTCTTGACTATGAAGAAAACTGATGGATAAAGTTCTTGTGTTTCAGTCCTGAGCTGGTAGCCTGTTCGTTACATAGAAGAGCTTTCAGTTCCTTGAATTATGAAAGAGAATGTGACTATAACTTGCCTTCTGGTTTAATAATATGTTTATAACATATAGTCAGTTAACTTCACGGCTGAGTTACTACTCAGCTGTCCACTATGCTTTCATGATTTTTATTTGACTACCCATTACAATCTTTCTACCTAGATGCAAAATTAAAAGGCAATATCCATCTTATTCTACCAAATGGTCAGATCAGACCAATAGCTTTCTATTACTACCAATAGCCTTATGAAAATAGATCCAGCTACTTATTTTAGAGATCTTAAAAGGCATCTTATTTGGACTCAGTTCATTAAATTAATGAAATTCACATATAAATTGTGCGAGTGACACATCTCTGAAGCTTCCCAAATGTTTTAAGTATCATTGGTATACCTGATAAAAAATGAAAAAAATAATCAATAGAAGGGGTAACTAATGGATATTTTATTTGGGAAGGCACAGATATTATGCATCTTTTATGACAGCAAAAAAAATGTTTACAAATATTTACAAAATATTGACAAAAATAATCTCAGTTTGAATTACTTTTCTACTTGCCTGAATAATTTGAAACATCTTCAGGATCTTGGCTGCTGCAGCTGAAAATATAAACATAGTAGAATTTTAAATATACAGTGTGGTCTACTTACTGATTTTTATTTGTGATTTCACAACCCTTAAAATAAATATGGAAATGATTCTTCAGTAGAAAGTAATGGCTGAGTATTTTATATTTCATACAGAACTACTAGAGAGTCCATACATAGACTGCAGCAGGGCACCATTCTACAAGGAGCTTACCGGACTCTTACACACATGGTACATGTGCTTTATTACACAGTGAAAATATAAATGTGAAAGCCATAACACAATTCATCATGTATTTTTTCATAGTATGTGTTATCATATGTACAGGTAAATTTAATAAATACCAGAGGCACCTAAAATTGGAAATGCTAGCAAAACTAGCTACCAATACCCAAATTCTGAAAATATCACTAACACGCATTTTGCAATTCTTTGCAAAAAAAGATTAAATAAATATTTATATTTAATTATATGAAAAGGGGAAAATGAAGTAAAATTATCAAGCAAATGAAAAAAAAAAGACTGATTCCTTTACACAGATATGAGCTTAAAAACATCTCTTACAATATGAAGCCAAGGAGTTCAACCTACTCAATTTATCAAACAGGCAGATAAGAAAGAATTTGAACACTCTGTATAGAAAGGCAGAAACAATATTGGGACAGGTGAGGGCCATTTCAATCTAACTAATAGAGATATTAAAAGATATAATAGTAGAAAGACGATATTAACTTCAGCCTTGAAACGAGACTCAATATCTTAGTAAAGAAGGTAATGAAACACTGGAATGGCTTAGCAGGTGTGAGTCACCATTGTCTGGAATCTTTCAAATTAGATCCTTCAAAACACTGATGTTGAATAATGTTTCCACAAGAAAAGCTGCCTGATTTTTCTGATGACATGGATCTGTTTTTACGTTCTCACCTTTGATACCTGTCAACAGATGCCTGTGAAATTTTTCCTTCCTTCTTTTCTGTTTCAAAAGATCAGGAAGCTTTGAACTGTCATCAAGATGTTTTCAGCTTTACATTAGGACCTAAGCTACAATGAAATCTCATGCTGACAGGCTCAGGCAGTCATCTACAAAAGCATGGAAGGACTAATCAATCGATCAGATACATTCCCATGCTTAGACGATTGTTAGACTTGGTATAAGGAAAGAATTTCTCTACAAATGTATATTAGCAGACTTTTGGGGGTATTTTATCACTCTCTGCAGCCTAGGAGCTGGAATTATCAGGGAATTGTCTTCAGATTGTTACAAGGTTTAGAAGCTTAAATATATGTGTATACATGTAAGCTAGTAGTTTTTACTGTACTTAATAGATAACCAACCCAGGCAGTTCAGAAGGCCAGGATGTAGCTGAGCTGACCAAATGTGAGTAGATGCCTCCTTTAGAGAGGGAACTGAGTAGCTCCCTGGACACCTTCAACTGGACAAACTACATCCACATTCTTGAGGTAACTGTCATCCTTAGCTCACATGGAGACAACAGCATTTAATTGTCTAGAGTGCGGAATTTAACCCCACCTCTGGTAGGAATGCACAAATATAACGGATTTAATCACCTGACATTGCAGGGCTCTGAGCACTGGGAGCACCCTGTTCTCTTCTGGAGACACAGAATGGTTCATCATTTCAGTGAAACCCAAGCTGTTGGATTCAGTGAAGGGGTAGCTGTGAAATTTAATGGTGTGTAATACACAAGAGAGAAGACTAAATTATCTCGTCTGGCTTTAAGTGTTATTACGGTTGTTCAACCTGCAAATGCAGGTTGCTGGCACCCTCTTTTTGTCGAAGGATGTTGCTGCCTTGGCGATAAATTATTTAGAGATGCTGGAATTACAGTCCTTCCCAGGACATGGCTAGACATCCTGTTTTGATCTTCTAGAAAAAACAAGCTCCTCTTCAGGATAGAGTTCTCTGAAGCTTAAAATCAGTTTACTCTTTGAGCAGCTGTCCTAAAAGGTGCTTCTTGAAAACGTGCCCCAAGAAATTAATTGTCAAAGTCAAGCTGGGAAGAACAAATATATCCAAAGGTACTTACTGATGCTTACTATCTACATAAATTTTTATGTTTTCAGAGCCAAGCCCAAACACTCACAGTTAACATTAATCATATTACCATCTGTAAAGTGGCATCATTTCAGGTTGCAAAGTTCATACAACCTCTTTACCATGGGATTTGCAAAGCTATAATGGAAGTGGGTCTTTCTGTTCCCCAGATAACACAGTCATGATCTCACAGGTTGAGAGACTTTGAGTTGTTCAGCCTGAAGAAGAAAAGGCTCCAGGGAGACCTTATAACAGATTTCCAGGATCTGAAGGGAGCCTACAGGAGACCTGGAGAGGGACTTTCTATTAGGGAATGTAGCAATAGGATAAGGAGTAACGGTTTTAAATGAATGAATAGAGATTTAGATTAGATATTAGAAAGAAGTTCTTAAGTGTGAGGGTGGTGAGGCACTGGAACAGGTTGCCCAGAGAAGTTGTGGATGTCCCGTCCCTGGAAGCATTCAAGACCAGGCTGGATGGGGCTTTGAGCAACCTGCTCTAGTGGGAGGTGTCACTGCCCATGGCAGGGAGGTTGGAACTTGATGATCTTTAAGGTCCCTTCCAACTCTAACCATTCTTTGATTCTATGATCTCAAAATCAGTACATGAATCAGCTCTCACCCTGAGTGTTTCTGTTGAATCTGTTAGCTTGATTGGCATCACATCCTCTCACGAACATGGACAGTCTGACCAAAAGCTTTTGAATGTGCATGTGCCCACTCATCTTGCAAGAATTGCACCCAGAGACTTGAAAGTTTCCCATTAAATATTGTTGGGTTTTTTTTTCCTGACTTACCTGCTGATTTGATATACATATAGCTTGAAGATACTTATTGCTTCAGTGCTGAATAACATCAAAAATATGAAATAATGACAGAATGTGATGAATAGGAAGGAAAATAGTAACCAAGTAGAAAAGAGAAAGAAAAGAAAAAAGAAATAATGATATGGGAGAAAGAAATTACAAGAATGAAATCAAAGGAAAAGGAGACCATGGTGCCGTATTTCAAGTGAAATTTTATTTTATATAAAATCAGTGTGATGTCATCTTCAGGCACAAGTTATGTAACAGAATGCCAGGCAAGGACTGTTGACAGTCTCAGCTAGTAATTTCAATCACATGACCAATTTGACCAATGCATAGTTAGGAGTTGTCTTTTTTTTTCTTTTTCCTGGAGATCTTTGCTTTCCTAAATGTCTGTAGTTACAGGAGAAAAGGGAAAGCAAATAAATCATTGGAGTCAAATAGCTTTTTTTAGTATTAAAAGTGGAATGAATTCTGGAGGATGAGTGAGAGTTTTGCTGTGATTTCAATCCCAAACATTCAGATGTTACTCCAAGCCTCTTGATCTCAATGAACTGAGGAAGGAATTTAAATACGAAAGTTTTATTTTCAAGTTCTTGCATTACTATCTCTGTCCTGGCTGAAGCAAAGCTTATAAAAAGAGATTGGATTGAGTATTGTTTTAAAAATTTAGTCTGACAAATCTTTTGAGATTTGGGTTTGATTTTAGGTAAATGTTTGTGTGAATGATAACAGAAAATCATTTCAGGTAGAAGTGTGCCTTCCCTGCTGTCGTTCTGTCAACGTGCTCTTGAATTGCTGATTTTTTTAAAATAAATTTGGTGGTTGCTGAGAAAAAGACATACACTATAAAGGAAGATGGTGACACCATCTATATAGAAAGAGCTATCAAACACACATTGAACAAACAGAAAAGTTATCTGTATCATTTGCGGTCATCATAGGACTACTTGTCACAAAAGCAGGTAGAGCAGTTTCAAACAGAAGTCAGGTTTCAGAGTTACCACTGTCCCTTTTATTTCTGTAGGGGGTTCTTTCAAAAAGACACACTCCGCAGGACCGAGTAGAAAAAGCTTCGATTAGGGCTGTACAGTATGTGACTAAAGGATTTGTTAACCTTAGCGCTTCAAAGCACACTTGAAAATAAGATTCAAATGGGCTCTTTCTTTTGTGGTTCTGTAGTGATAAACGAGTTCTCCATGCACCAATGCTCATGATTACTACTTCTCCAACGTTGTGACTCTGGATGAACGCTAGATCAGTCTAAGTAATGTCCAGCACATTTCATCCATACTAAATAATGTATGTCGTGGCAGGCCTCTCCATTTTGCTTAGGAAAGAGCTGCAAGTCTAGTCATAGCTTTTCTGGGGTTATATCATCAATCTTCAAGTGCTCCACAGAACTTGTAAGCTTTTTCCAGTACAGAAAGGAAAGGAAGGGGAAGCTCAATGGGCAATTGGCATTTTTTGTTGATTTTTTTTTTTTTTTTTTTTTGGGGGGGAGTGGGGTGTGTTAAAAAGTGGATTTCAAATTAAAGAATGGTTTGCTTTAAGGCTTACTTACAAGCGATGTTTTAAAACACTTACGCTTGAATGTCTGCAAGAAGCTTACTTCCTAATGATCAGTTTATGAATCAGTGGAATAATTCATGACATACCCTTAGGATCAATACCTTTAAATGTGCCTGTGGGTAACATCACTCACATGATTCATCCCAATATAGCAAGTGGAACTATTCAAATACTTACTCACAGGTGCAACTGCTTACCAGGCCCTTTACCGTTCATATGAAAATGAAATACTCTTTTTTCCACTAGAGCCCACTGCATACCTTATATTTAAGGTTCTTCTGATTCTGACAACATTGCATCATTAGCAGCATTAGGCGCAGTTATTCCATTCCCTCTCTCAGTATAAGAAAGGTCTCCAAAATTTTGTTCTTCCTCAAAAGTGAATACATTCCACAAAGACTACTGGGACATCTCTCTCCTTCAAGGTTTACACGAGCCACCACTTTCACTGACAGCTGTTGGTCCAGATGACTTATTGGTTGGTTCAGGACTTTATACTCTGATAGCTTCTTTTTCTTCTTCAAGAGCTGATTTATCCTCCAATTTAAGTCTAACAATTTAGAGCCTAAAAATTTAGAGCTTTGCATCTCCTGCTTGTTAATGTTGTCGTTTTATCAATACCCCTTGAATAGCTTCATTCAGGCAGACTGTCCATCTGGCTGTCTAGCTATTCTATTCTAGTCTAGTCTAGTCTAGTCTACAGACAAAGCATTTAAGCCCTAGCACAGCTCTACCAGTACAGTACTCTTCTCCAGAAAAGAAACTCTAACTTTGTAGTAAACATATTGGCAACATCAAGGAAACATTTGCATTATTTTTATATAAATATTACATATATCTTGCATGCATCTAAATAATATGAATTTCCTTCAGTTTATGTAAATGACATTAGTCTTCCTACATTTGGAGTAATGTTCAAAGGAAGCTGTAAAATAGAAAATGGCAAGTAACAATCGAATTAAGAGCATACAGTTGGGCAATGAATGAGGCTTTATCTAGACCAGAAAAAATTAGTTTTCCAAAAGCTATGGCCTACAAAAAAGAGGATTAGAATTTCTAGAGAAGTAATTTAGGTGAATTAGATTTGAGCACACTGGATTTTTACCTAGTCTTAATAAACACACATGAGAAAAAGAGAGAGATACAGCCAAGGAAGAAGATGGATGTGATCAGAGCACATTTCTTCTCCTTATCAGGAGAGAGGAGTTGGGAAGAGAGTTTTAAAAACCTTTATAGTTTATTACTAAGGGCCATAGCTCTGGACCGTTTATGACATACCAAAAACGGAGGTGTCCCAATATAATCAATGCTGCTGGTAAAGAGAAGCCTGGAAAGGAAAATAGTAACACTAAGAGGAGACCTGATTTTGCCAGGTTACCAGAGCCTTCTGGTAGCTGTCTCAGACATTAAGCCATTCTGTTCAGCAAACTGGAAAACTGTTGGTATTCCCCATTTTCCTCAGACCTTTGCTTTGATTCTCTGGGACAGCATTGTATGGCAATACAGTACATAAATTTTCTCAGCCTCTAAGAGTGCAATAGTTGGTCCCTCACACTAAATCAGTTATGCCAACAGAAGCATGGTTTCCAACTCCTCAGCAGGCAGAAAAATCCATGCTTCGATTCAGTTTTGGTTTCAGTGATCTTTGCTCCCACCTGGTGTCTCTAATTGACAGCTTCTTTGCAGAAGATGGAGACGGCAGTATGATTCTAGGGTTTAGCTTCAAATTATATTTTTAAAACCTCACCAGGTTACAGAGGAGCGATTTACTCTGAAGGGAACTCTGATAAACTCTCTCAGGGGAAATGAGGGAAGGCATCTTAACAGAAATAGCACCAGTTAGAACAGTGATGCAAATAGGAGGGTCACTGACAGAGGACTGGCGTGCAGCAGTTTCTGGGGCAGAGCACAGGAGGTTCGCTCCATCCTCTGCACTGCACTACCTGTATTTAAAATACAGGCAAGCAAGAAATAGTGGTTTTGACTGGAAGTGTAAAAGCGTTATGCCATCAGGAGCTGCCATGTAAGCTTGCAGCTTGGCTTTCCACACCCGTGTCCGTGTCAGCAGGAGAAGGCCTCCGTTACTTTCTCCATTTGGAAACTGGAGAAAGTAACATTTCTCCCTCGGAAATCCCTAGCAGGACAACTTTGCTGTCGCAGCTATAAAGCTCTGGAGCTAAGCAGTGGGAGCAGGTCTAGGTCAAGCTAGGTGAATCTTACATAGAGGATGGCACTTTCTTCTTTCTTTTTCTGGTGAACAGATGGCTGAAAGTATCCACAAGGTGCTGAGCTCGTCTTCATTTCTTTCAGGACTCTGAAGGTTTTGTTTCTTAGGAAGTTTATTATCTTGCTCTCAATTTGTATTTGGTTCGTTTGTAAGTTCTGACTTTGGTGAGATTTTTGTCTCAATACAGAGGAAATCAAATTAGCGAAATTACCTGAAATGAGGGTTCAGTCTTTGTGTAGGAGCAGGGATGTATCCCAGGTCACTTACATGGGCAAAGAGAACGTGCTACATATCCTGGGTCACTCACGTGGTGGATAAAGAGCAGAACAGCACAGGGCACTTGTGGAGAATTGGAGGAATGATGCAAAAGGTACAGAAATAGGGCCCTTTTCCCATTGAAGTCCCTAGGTACTATGAATATCCAGTCACTTCATCCTCTATGGGTTCAGCAAGAATCTGGAGGCCTAGTCTTAAACTAGCAGCAGCAGCAGTTAAGCATGTGTCTGTTCTCCAGCACTTCATCCAAGACTAAAACCACCTGGTTTTATTCTCCCTTTACATTGCAGATCAAAAGGACTGAGAATTCACCCATTCATATGAGGAAAAAAAATGGTTAAAAATAGCTCAGATGCCTCTGTTTCAAGCTTGACTGTATATTCCTTCAAAACCACAAGTTCCTGATCTCTAAGCAGCTATTCTGAAGGTGTCTCCTCTTTTCTCAACTGGTAGAATTCTTTAGTTTTTCTCTCTTTCATTGGACTCCTTTAGATTAGATTGTTAAAGAACAGAGGCCCATTTTAACTATGTAAACAAGAGAGACCACATATACTTTCCATAAAACAAGGATTCCTGAAGCCTCCTATTCACCCTGCCTTGCTCCTACTGTTAGCAAATCTGTTGCAGTCTGCCACATGTATGGATTTTATGTAGCATTTTCCTATACTTCAAAATGAAATTCTTAATAAAAATGTAAATTATTATTATTGTAAAAACATGTTGGCCCACTGTGCCATGTAGCATTCTCAGAAGCAGCATTCTTTCAAACTGGAATTGGAAACCAGCACAGAATTCAGCTTGAATCAAATGGCATTATATATTTAGTCATTTATCAAAGCCACTTAGTAGAAGATGGGGAAAACGTTAGAAAATCTTAAGTATGTGGGGGCTCTTGGTTATGCAGCAATGCTCTTTTTTTCCCCAATTTTTAGTTCTTCTTTCCTCTCAAAGGCCTGTAATGTTTCAGCTACGTTTGAGCTTGAAGCAAGGCCTTTTTTCCTAGTTACAATGTGTGAACCAAAAGCTGCTTAAAGTAGTTAGAGTAGGATATTCCAGGCACTGCAAGGAGCACCCAGGAAAAGTAAATAGCATCCACAGCATGAGACATCTGCCTCACTGGGTCTGAATTTAGCTCCCCTTTGAGACAATGAATTAGCAATACTTTGGCCTGTCAATTCAGCTGCTAAGTGATTTTGGTTGAATTACTCTTTGGAAGAGTAGTTTTCCACTTAAAAGCAACAACAGCACTCTTTCAGGCTGCTGAGATAGTTTGGGTCAAAATTTCAGGTTTTTGAGGTGCATGTGAAAGGTTACGATTCGCCACTTTACCACTTTGCATCAGATTCTCTGTTGATGAACTACCTAATGGCAGTGTAAGCTGTTCATCTTTAGGATAGGCTGAGATACACAACAGCTGCCTAGCGTAGCTCCCACAGGGGTCCACGGGAATTCTTTTTACTTTGACAATGAGACAAGTTAGAGCTATGACACATCCTTACAAAAAGTCTTTGTCTTTGTTTTATACTGATGTGCCCTTCCAGTGACATACATGTTTTGCTCAATTCTCCCTCAGTAGAGTCTGTATGAGAGAATTTATCCATTTGTTCATAGAACCCTACTCCAAGTAGTTATCTTTTACAACATTTTTTTATCTGTGGCAACTTTGCATTAGCCCATCTTCACCAGTACCAAGGTAGGCAGAAATTCCTCACACCTGCAGACCCCAGAAAATAGATTCATAATATTTTTCACTTCACTAGACACATGACATCTCATGAAGGGATTTATCATTGTGATGACACATCTTATTATAGAGGTTGACTCATGAACCATCTCCTTCCCCATTTGCGATCACATAGTATCTCACTGGCAATAGAAGCAATTGCGATATTAGGCAAAATTTCAGAGTATTTACATTTTTTTTGTAGTGACACTTGCCATCTGGAACAAAGGTGAAGAGATTACAAGAATATAGCCCTTTGTCCCACTGTAGTCACTGAAAAGTGATTTGTAGACCACAACTGGTCCATGTGCCACAGTTTGAGAGTTCTGATTTGAAAAAGAAAAACCAAACCAGACAATCAATACTAAAATATTTTATTCCAAAACAAAAAACTTCAAAGAATGAAAAATCAATATCCTCTCCCAGGATACCAGAAGCATCCTAATGGGGTTGTTAGATATGGTAGAAAGAGGCACACTGCATACTCCTGTCGAGGCAACCAGAAGCCAAGCATGATGGCGTTGGCCTCTAAAAGGACTCTAACAACCAATCACTAGCAATTGCACTGTATATGCAATTTTTTTTCTGCTGTTTATCCCCATATGACACAAAGCTGGTTCTCCCCTTGAAAAGAGACCCTTTTTCCACAAAGAAAAGTAATTTCTTTCTCAGTAGAAAGAAAAAAGCAATCTGCTACCTGAGGATGTCATTAGTTTGTGATTATTAGTTAGGAGCTTTAGGAGATAGTTTTAAAGTTAAGGTGGCCCTCAAGGAAAGAACATGAGTTGGGCACCTGTTGTTTCATGTCTTTGTGTGTTGTGAGGGATGAAGTTAGATTTAGAACTATTATGTGAAATGTTCTTTTTTGTCTCCATTCCCCAGAGGACCCACCGATAACTTAGAAATGTGATCTAAGGAGCATAAGAACATCCACACAGGGTCAGAGCCAAGAATCAACATATCCATTACCATGTTTCCACAAGCAGACAGTATTTTTCCAGGAGGAAAAATTTGTATTTTAGTTCTTTGGGTGTCAATGTGGGGTTAAAGCTGGACCTTGGGCTCATTTTTGGCAGGTGATTGTGGCAATTGCACAATGAGCAAGAGCTCCTGAAAAGAATTATGGACAAGTGGTTTTGGGATTACTGAATTACAAGGGGAAGTCATCACAATGTGTATGGATTGGTATCTGGATGCCTTCAGAGGTCTACTGCTCCAGTGAAGCGCCAATATGAGGCCAAATCTCAGCATCTTCTTGCTTCTTTGCCCACATGGCTGACTCTGGAACTAACAAGAAAGGAATTCTTTGGATGGAAATGGAGGACCCATCTCAGCAGTTGGAAGTGAAATCTGACTTAGAAAATTGACATGGTGTTTCCAGCCTCTGATATCGCAAAGCAATATGCCCTCACTGAATCCTTAAAAAGCAGAAAATGTGAGATGCTGAAGGAAGAGAGCCAGAACAGGACAAGCATCACAACAAAAGTCAAAATATTCTGCTAAACTATGCATTCTATGTCTCAAGCATTTCTTAAGCCATATCTACTAGCTGTCAATGGACTTTTCTTCCATAAAAGTAGGAACTCAGGTGTAGGAAATGGAAGAAGTATCTAGAACTGAAAGTTTTCAGAAGCAGAAATTTGTCTCTGTTCTTGTAAAAGATCTTGAGTTAAATGGGAATGAACAGGAGAAAGAGAAAAAGCACAAATAATTTGGAACAGTTAAATATAGTTATACAGAATTTTTTATCTAAAGATTTCAAAGCTCTGTTCAAAGGAAGTAGTTACTACGATCCCCACTGTGCATACAGGCAAAATGAAGCCCATAAATATACAGACAGTGACCAGAAGTCATGTAGCTATCAAATAATAGAACTGGACATTTATTTCAGAACTCAACAAGTGGGATTTTTTTGATTAATAATAAAGCCACTAAACAAAAATCCTAATATTTCAAAGCTAATGTCAGGAAGCCAGGAATGTTTCCCAGATCTGTCTGGGTCTACTTCAGTGTAAGAGCTGAACAGACATTATCACTGCTTCATGATCTTCTGGTTTTCATGCAAAGTAAATCCAGACATGCAACATGGGAAGCAGCTACCGTGTGTTCTCTAGCAGATCCTAACCTGGACTACTGGAGAATGAGGCTGAGGAGTTTTTACTGGTTTGCAGTATAGACACAGCTATAGGGAGAAAAACCAGTTGCAAATCCTCAGCAGTAAATATTTGTGACCAAAAAAATAGGACAGGAAACATTAAAATTGTTTACAAAATTTTTATTCTGATATTTTTAAAGGAAATACTTCCTCTGAAAATTGACAAATATTTCAGAATAAAATTTTTAGTCTTCTTAATTTAAAATTCTATTTTCTATTTCCATTCTTCCAAGAAATGTCACCCAAATTTGAAGAAAAAAAAAAGACATTTTGAAGTAAAGCACATTTTTTTTTCATGTTGTTTTGTTTTTTTAACTACAAAACTGTTCTTAAAAATCTGCCTGAGGTTTTTCTCAATGCTTGATCACTGAATCAAAAAAACCCACCTTATTGTTTGCCTAGGTATGTTAATGAGTCCCAGCCCAATGAGCTAACCTTTAAATCACACAACCTCTTCATTAGTCTCTCAGAATGCTGCAGAACCTTTAATTCTTTTGCCTCTGAAAGATTCTCTTAGCAGAACTTGAAAGCAAGACTTTTTATCGCAGATACGATCAAAATTTTAATTATTTTCTCAAGTACTTGTCTGTGTTGTATGCGTAACGGGAAATATCAGCAGGAAATTGATTTGACAGACACTAATGTTGCATGTTCACCAGTTCACCAAATTACACCAGCCATGTTATCACAAGGAGCATGAATGGCTTTGGCCCCACAGTAAACCTAATGTGGTCTAATTAGGACAGCCAGTACACAGAGAAGTAATACAGTCTTAAACGAGGTGTCATTCAATGAGTCAGTTAAGAACTTTGCTTTTTTGGATAGACTTTCACACACTTTTCTATGTTTTTAGGTATTCTGATGTTTTGAAGAAGCAGGGGCTAAATAAATCTAGTATTCTAAAAAATATAATGGATGAAAAAACCCTATTGTTGTTTTGTGGTTTTGTCTTTTTTTCTAGCTGCTTGCAGGTGGCATTTTTAAGCACTACATTTAAATCTCATTTTTCATTAATGCCAGAAAAATTCTCGAGACTTGGCAATACTGTTTGCTTCTTGTTTTCAAGGTGAGGCAAAAAAAAGCAAAAGTTTTTGTTTTGTCTCTCCCTCACCCTTGGAGTGTTCTTCTGGAGGTAAACTATAAAAAATTCTATCAATGAGGACCACAGTGCACAGTGGTTGGCATTGGTGATAAAGATTACATCTTTAAAAAACAGAAGATATAAGATACACCATTACTGCAGGAACTTTAAGAGCAAGGAAGCAGAAATGAGCTTTTGGAATAGGGGGTGTTTGGTTGTGGTTTTTTTTATTCCTCCTGAACAGTAATTGTGCATTTCCCTTTTTTTCCTCCCACTTGCTCTATTTCATTTTTAATACGGTTTTATAGACAGGGCTTGAGAAAGTTTTCTCAACTTATGATTACTTTAGTCTAAAGTGCGGATGACTGGCATCCCAGGCATTTCTGCAGTATTGAAGCTCTTTCAAGATTCCATCCACACACATCCTTGCAATGATAAAACAGAAACTCTATAAAAGTATGAAGAAAGGGACAAAACAAAACCTTTAGCTTCGTATGGGGTATTATTTTTTGTTGTTTTTGCTACAAATCTGTAATTGGCCTAGTGAGATCTGATAAATGTCTTATTATAAACTTGAACATCAACTGACGGTGAAAAAAAAAAATATGATGGAACTTGTGACTGAAAGAAAAGTAAAAGGGTATAAATGACTGGCAGTTCCCATTTCTTTACAAGTGTTACATTTCAGTCCCCTGCCACTACCACATGTTTCCTGTTCACAGATAATTTGTACAACATATTTTATCATTCAGTTTTAGACACAGTTGAAAGGCTTTTGCCTAAGGCTTGGAACACTTTGAAAATTGTATACCATTTGCAAGGCTTTCTTCTGCTTCACTGTGCAATTAGGTGACTGCCTTTCTGCAGACACTGGATTTATCATATGTGGAATTGGGTTTTTTCACCAAGGTGAATTGGGAACAAAAAGGCAAGTAGTTTTTTAGTAACCCACAGACAAGGGATTAGTGTGCCAGCACAAAGCTTGTAGGCTGCCTGTCAGTCCCAAACTGGACGCAGTTCCCTCACAGAAGAGGTATTGTGAGCCACAAAGTTTTGTACAAAAATACTGCCTGTCCCTGCTGTATGGGATTCAAACTTCTGCGGTGCAACAAAGGCATCTGATCAGAATACTTTTTCTCTTTTTCATCTAATTTTGTAATGCGACTATTTATGACCCTGTTGTTTCTTTCCTCTCTCCTTTCACCCCCCCTCCCAATGCCACCCCCTTCTCGGTCTTGACTAAACTTTGCTCTCTCCTAAAGAAGTGTGAAGATACTGATGTGCTAAGAGCTTCCCCTGCTGGAAGTTCCTAGCAAAAGGTGCTGTAGCCAAGTAGGGATGGATCTGGGACTAGCTCCCAGTTCGGCTAATTTATGTGCTCAGTTCCCTTCGAACAGAGAGTACATAATGTGACTTGAGATGCTGATTAAATTTCATGTGTATTTCTATGTTCTAAATAAACCAAATTTTAAAGTCAGATTTGAGCGAGGGTAGTTTATAACCCTCAGTACAGCAGTTTGTATTTTTCCATTGAATTATGTGAGGAAAAGGGAGACAAATTCAGCCCTTTTCTGTAATGTACCTATGCGGTTTTACAAGGCCATCTTCCCTTTCAGCAAAGAATATGGAGGAGCTCTTAGCAAGTGAATTTTATCTATTAGAAACATATAATTGTTTAATGAGAATGGAATTGTGAATTCATTATTTGCATTTGGCTGCAGACACCCTGGTTGTGGAAACAGTGAGTGCGTGTAAATGCGCAAGTGGGCTGAAAGGAGCATGGGTACCTTATAGTATAATCCCATCAGAAGAAAGGTGTATTTCTTTACACTACACATCTCTCTCAGGCAATAATTACAAAATTATGTCAATTACCTCTTCTGAAAACTTTGAAAAAGCCGCACTTTTGAAGTCAAAACTGATAGAATTCTAATCTAATTGTTTAGCTATGCATATGGGAAATATCTGGCTGCAAATTCCTCACTCTGATAGACTGTGTTGGAAACGCTGTCACTGCCTGCTTGCACAGTGTGACCTAGTGGGCAGAATTATCTTGGCCACTCTCTAAAGTCTCACTGCCTGGGCACAGATGAGTGATCTGACTTTGGAGCAAGCTGCTTCCATGGTAACTCTTATCTATGTTCATTTTGTCTGTTTATTTTATTAGTGGCTTTTTGGGCGCAGGTTGACTTTCTCTGTATGGTTTTTAAAGTTCCCAGTGCTCTGAAGCAGATGGCATGGTGGCTGGGCTAGCGTGGTATTGCCCCTGTGGCAGTATGCCCCAACCTGCAACAGTTTGCAGTGAGGTTGCAACAATCAAAGATGTTACTTAGAAGTCTCCCCTCTGCCAAGGTACCTCTTCCCCCAGCTGAATCACTGGACTCACCTGGGGACATACTTTTCATCCTACTGAAATGCAGGCATAAGAGATACCTTGCCCTCTCCAGCTGTAGCCAAGTCACAGTAGAGCTGCCTTAGTGTGTGTGTGATTCAGCGAATATTTGGAGAGCTCCAGAGCTCCAACCATCTGTACACATGCAGATACACAAGTAGATGGAAAGCTTCCAAAGGAAGTTCCCTTTCAATCCCCATAAAATTCCCTAGACCCAGCCAGCAATTTGAGCTTGGTGCCAGAGAAATGGAGGATTTCCTTCAAATTCTCTACCTGGCTTAATTTAATTTGCTGCCTGGTAGAAGACCCAAAGAGGCTGCAAAAAAAAAAGCACTGGGTCATGGGATTTCCCAATCTAAATGTAATGATAAACCCAGACTGACTCCCTTCTTTCTGTGGTATCTATTGTGCTTTGTCCCAAAAGGGAAATATGGTTTGCCAGCACAGAGGCAGCATACACTGTAAACAATGACAAGAATAAAGATAAATATTATGCACATTCATTGCATGCAATCCTAAACACAAACGTCCCTACTGAGTAAAACAGAAAAGAAAATTTTAATTTTTTTTTTAAACTGAGGATCTGCTGGGTCTTTTAACCCATTCTTTTCCCAATTGTGCAATTTACAATAACATAAAACAGTATTTCACTTCATACAGTATAAGTACTCTTTAAGTAGAATCTTCTCTTTCATATAACAATGAAACAAAATAACAATGAAATTGTTTTCATTGACTAGTTTCTCAGCACAGTTCCTCAGTAATGACTCATTTTCAGAATGCAGTGGTACAATTACTCAGCATGTGCACTTCAGCTTTCCTTTAACTTTGAACTTTTCTAATCAACTCATCTGACATGGGTTTCATTTCCTATTATTCATACTGACGGGGTAAGTATAGGTTCATGTTCTACCTCAGAGTGCCAAGAATTCTGGTTTTTAATGTGTACCCTCAACAAATAATGTAGCAACGCTCGCCATGCAGAACACCACTTTATTCAAATTCTTAATGGTGTAACATAGGACATATTTCCAAATCATTATGCTTTCATTATGTGCTTACTTGTCAAACAAAAGTAAGCTGGAAATTATCATTTTCTTATAAAAATCAGATTTCTATCCTGAAGGGTAAACCAAAAAAGTCTATTAAGATCCTGACCTAATAGGACTAATTTCCAGAGGGGTAGTAAAACCATAACCATAACCCTATGGAAGCCAGCTTAACCTGACCCAAAAATCTCTTATAACAGTTGCTCCCAAAGTGGCACTGCACCAAGGTAAGCCAGGATACTCACAGCCCTCAAAAATTCCACTTCCTTCTGAAGTAGTAACCCGGGCTGCAACTTCTGATGAAGTGAACTCTGGGTTAGTTTGGCTGATAACAAAAAACAGTTGTGTGGGATGCATGTTTTTTCATTATGCCCTGTTTTCCTCTCATTTGAAAAAGCAAAATATGCTAGTTTTCATTTTTACAGAAGCATTGCTCTTGATCATTTTCTTGGTATGAAGCCTCTTCATTCAACACAGTACTAACATTCAGCAGTTGGCCTCTGTTCTTCCTAGTTTTTTATGGATACTAAGCAGCATAGAGTATATGAGAATATACTCGGCAACTTCTTTGTTAAAACGAGTAGGCATGCATACTCAGAATTCTGGTTGTTTAAAATATTAAGACTGTGAATAAAACAGGTTGCATCTAAAGTCTACATGCACCCACAGAGAACTCATGCTTTGGTCTTTTGTGCTTGCATTATTATTTACATTTGCTTGAAACCTTCACATATTCTGAACTGAGTTCAGTATGCAGTACCTTGCTGATGCATTAATATTTAAAGATAAAACCTCTAATTTCTGCTATTGTTTTATTATTATTATTAACGCATTGCTATTAATAATACATTATCAGGAGGATATTCTTTGGTCACAGAAGATATGGAAACTGACGCAACAACAGGTTGTAAAATAAGCAATAAGAGTGTAGAGCCAGGACAAAACCATAAATAGTTCATTTGGAGCTGGAGTATAAATATCCTGTCAAACACACTGGTTCTTCATATGTGCATGACTGATCACCTAAGTCTGGGGCTTGCCTGAAAGTTAAAGAATAGGCTGAAGCATATAAAATAGAAATGAAGGCTAAGCCAGCAATTATTTAAATAAGTGCTTTAGCAGAAACACAAAAAGTTATTTGAACATGAGTTCTATCTGACCACAAATAATATGTGGCAGCAAACAGGGCATTTTACATTGGATAAGAATCAAGCATCACAGGCACGTCTCGGAGCTATAAGCTTACACGTAATAGGTCTACTGCACCTCTAAAAAGCAAGTTCTTAATTTGTATTTTCCATAGGTATTGTAGAAGCATGTGTAGATCCAGCAAAATATAACCCATCATTAACCAGGAATTTTTCTTTTGTGTGCTTGCGCTACCGTGACTATTTTGGATCCCGGCCTACATTGGTCACACTAAGAGGCATTCAGGGATTTACACGTTACTTAAATTCCAGTTTTCATTTACATAAACAGAGCTGGCGTGGGAACAGCCCCACACATATCCAAAATGCAGCATTGGTTCAATCCCCACAAGGAGAAACTCTCAAGCAGCCAAATGCCCCATGGCTATGAGGAGGACTGCAGAGAGGAATGCAGCTTCTTTCTCTCCAGACCTACTTCTCTGCAGCCTCCCCAGCTCAGAGCTGTAGCAGCTCCCCTCTGACTTGTCCAGGATGGGCTTCATCCTAATGAAAAATATCTAATGAAAACTCAACTAAACATTCAGACTTATGGTTTTTCATTAGACTGAATTGTTGCTATCCAGCCAACCCCACTGGAGTAAGCTGAAATGCTTATGTGTGGGCTGCAATTTTCCACTGCTGAGGTCAAAATCAGATTTCTGCTATTTTCCCATCTACGTCCCTCAATGTCTGGATGAGCTGGCTTTAACTCACAATAGCATATTAGGTAATTACTCTAGGAGAACTCTGGTTTAAAGCTGTCAGAACCAGTGCCTAAACTGCCTCCCACTGGCATAAGCAAATGCATGTGTGAGGTAAGAAATGACTGAGGCTGCAGCCACTGGGCTAAGCCTCAGCTGCTCCTGGGCTAACAGAGATGACAAAGTTCAGGTTAATCCATGTCACTCAGGAAATGACAGCAGCCTCCCTTTTTGCATGCTTGATTGGGTCAGGTAGACAGTTTAGTATTTTAAACACCTTTCTAGCCTATGTGTTTTGTACCATCTTTGTACATAAGGAAATACAGTTTTTCCTTGGATAAAATACTTTTTTCGGTCTTCATAATAATCCTATACCTTAAGTGCTCCAGATTTGACATGGAAATTTGGCATGAAAATACCTTTTTTGGAGAGGCAGGATATAATCTTATTCTGAATAAATTGATTTTGTATGAGCAAGCTGGAGACTGAGAACATGCAGTAGATTTTTTCCCCACTAAGTTGATGCATACAGTGGTAAAACAATGTGCAGTGATACAGCTGATTTGAGTAAAATGAAAAAGATCCTTAAGTGTTGCATCTTTTAAGCTCAACATTTACTCTTTTGGGTGTGCCAGGAAGAGGCTGTGAAATAATTTCTATCCAACCTGAGCAACTGTATTTAGAGCATACATCTTTCTACAGCTTAAAATTGCACTGTGTGTCTGAAAGTCAACTTTACAATTCTATTAAATACTTTTCAGCTTAGTTTATGCTAACATGACACTTGCATTAGAGGCATTCCCAGTGAGTGTGGACAATAATGCAGATCTTCAAAGCTGGTACAAGGTAAAATACTATTTTCTGAGAAATTACTGAAATACGTGTTTTAGGATGTAACCTAAAACATTAGGCCACGGCATTGAAATAATGAAATTAAGTAATGCACCAGAAACTGATATGTCCAGCATGGCTTGGCTCCTATAGAAATGCATCTAGATGCTGTCTAAGAACAGTCAGACTATTGAAGTTAATTTTCCTATAGATGTGCGTCTGCTGCTTCTTTACAGCTCTTCCTGGGATAATCCAGTTTGCCCTCACAGACTCTACAACACTGTCCCAGACAAGACATGGGAAAGCTGCTAGACAGTAAGTCTTTGCTGATCAGCTGCAAGCTGCTGCCAAACAGCACACATGAACTGAACTCTACCCGCCTTACCCTTACAGGTTATAGGTGCTCTGTTACTCAACTGCCAGCATTTATGAACATATTAAGTATTTCACTGGCTTTGAGACATCATCTTCTTTTTAATCTGTTTGATTCGAAAACCTGGTTGAACTCAATAGGTTCAAAAATCATTAAGGGGAAGAGACAGTAGAGTTGCCTAAAATATAGTGAAAAATGGGAAATATTTTATGGATATCTACTCAACAAAAATCAACAGCCTGGAATGTGCTAGCTAGTCAGCATCTCAAGCCAGCTGCCTCCTAAGTGAAATCTGAGTTATTGTTTGAATATCCGCAATTGTTTTGGAATCCAGATAACAGAGACACCACCTTTTTCTGTATGTATTTGATACTGCAACAAGCACTGCTGGTCAGGGCAATGTACTGGATCCTTTGGCTGCTAAAAGAAGGAAGCAGAATTCCTTTTGATTCCACTTCCCTTGACTGGAAATGGTCTGTACCTACAGGCAGCCAACACATGGGACAAATGCCACCTATTTTCAAATTCTGACCAGGGTTATGGATGACATCTCAGGCAGTCTTCATTCCTTGCTTTCATTTGCTGTCATAAACCTGTGGGTTTTTTCTTCTGAGGCCTGGAAATGTGCAAAAATGTGTGTGAAACAGGTCACAGCTTTGTGTCAGAGTCCAACAAGCCATCTGTGAGCTGGCCATCAGTCTGCATGGCCCACAACAGCTGCCTGTCTTCTAGTGAGTGGCTGGGACCAAGCCTATGGTCATCCATGCTGCTTCATTTCTATTATGCTCCTTGGCACATTTTGGTCACGTGCTTACTATAAGTCGCCCAGGCGCTTTTCAAGGAATAGAGCTGGAGAGGGACTCTTTGTTAGGGAGCGTAGTGACAAGACAAGGGGTAAGGGTTTTAAATTGGAAGAGGGGAGATTTAGATTAGATATTAGGCTGAATTTTTTTCCTGTGAGGATGGTGAGGCACTGGAACAGGTTGCCCAGGGAAGCTGTAGATGCCCCATCCCTGGAAGTGTTCAAGGCCAGGCTGGATGGGACTTTGAGCAGCCTGGTGTAGTGGGAGGTGTCCCTGCCCATGGCAGGGGGGTTGGAACTCCATGATCTTTAAGTTCCCTTCCAACTCTAACCAGTCTATGATTCTATGAATAGATTGGAGCAGAGGCAGTCCCCAGATGGCAGTAGGGACAAGACAGAGGGAAGAGAATTCTGCCATAGAGACAGGAGCACGCTATCTACTTGGTCTCAGAAAACAGTGCCTGGTCACTTTATTTATTAGTATAGACTTAAATCAGTTGGCCTGCCCACTGCTATCAGCTGAGGCAGAGCCCTGATGCTACCATTTGTGCAGCCATGCTCCCCATGCTATCAACCAGAAAGGAAGTGGCGTAGGAGCAGCTGTGAACAGTGACTCTGTTTCCCTCAAGGCAAAGAAAATATTCATTTGCCTAGATCTACCACAGTTACTGCTGCTTTGTTCCAGTGAATGGTTATAAAGGCTGAATTTAAGTCTGGCCTGTTAGGCAAACATAGTAAATTAAAACTGCATGTGCAGTCTTAGCTTTAGCATTTAGATGGTTCAACATTTTTCAACTATGAAGCTTACCATTTCACATGAGTGGATTTCTAATACTATGTCTCTGTATATATGTGTACATCTACTCTTGGGCTGCTGAAAAGATTTTCTTAGAAGATATTTTTAACAAGATACAGATTTCTTACCAAATGTGCTCATTATTGATGAGAAAAACAGAAACAGATAACAGGACAAATAAAAAAGAAAGATAAATTGTTTAGCCTTCAATAAAACACTTAGATTTCTTTCATTCTTTTGCTAATTGTAGTGTGGGAATTATTTATATTTTTTTTTCAAGAGAAGCTCCCATCCCCCAAACTATCCTTTTTTTATTATTTTTGTTGATGCCATTGAAATATATGGCTTTGCTCTCTTATATTGACAACAACAAAAAAAAAAAATAAAAAAAAAAGAAAGCATAGGGAACATCGGAGGGGAAAAAACAACAACATTTTGACATTTCTCGTGCAAACTAAATTACTTCTTCAGCCAGCCAAAATAGGCACCCAGGAACATGCTGATTCTTTTCAAATTGTAGTAGATAGAGGTACTTAATCACCGCTTTAAGTAGAAAATGGGCACCAAGGGAATTTTTCATGGTGTGATTTAGCTATACGCAAATCTGTTATGTACTGTAGTGTGGAGGGACCCAGGAGCTGAACCCTGTAGAGCTTGTCAAGGGATTAGGTAACAATGAAGATTTAAGAGTCAGGACAAAGCCAGATGTAGGTGGGGAATAATATCCTGGTCAATATATCCTCTGGTGTAGACAGATAGATAAACATGTAGATAAAACTTCCTACAGCAAGGCTCAAGCAAAATGCACCACAGGCAAGGAACTGAAGAGAGACTCCCACAAGACTCTGACAGCTTTTTCCCTTTTTCTTCCTCTTTACTGAATATTTATTGTATTAGAAGCGTCATGGCGAAACCTCAAGACTGAGCCATTGTGAACCCAAACCTTCAGGGGATGCAATTTGTAATAATTCTCATCACTAACGTGAACCCCACTGAGCTAGTGGGTGCATGCCAGTTAGTAAATAATTTATATGTGTGGGCTAAAAGCAATACTGCTGTAGAGGATATGCATCTGGCCTTTTTTATAAACAAACTCAAGGTGTAAATAAATTGCAGCTTCATGTACTCATAGAGTCTGTATTATGCATCATAAAAAGGTCTACATTAAGATATAGCCTGTCATCCTCCAAATATATGCATCAATTTCTACCATGCTCATAATGGCTCAGTTACTACCTGTAAAGTAGCTATAGTAAAATTTCGCCGAGCTTCCAGGATGTGAAGAAACAGTTTATGTTCTCACCCTTGGACTCCTCTGCCTCGGGATGGGTGGCTTTTTGTACAGAAAAGTTCCCCTAAACCACCTGAGACAGATGAGAGGTTGATATGGGGATGGGAGAGCCAGCACGGAGAACCAAATGGGATCGAAGTGCATTATAAAAACACAGCATCACAGATATTTTGCTCAGAGGGAGAAGAGCTGTAAGTACACTTTGGATGAAGCAGGAAAGCTTTGCGTACTTTAACCTGTGTGTTAGGAAGCTCTGAACACCAGCATGTTGATTCACTCAATGCTAGAGCAAGACACTTGCTTTGGGGAGAGAGTCTTAGGTAGCCCCAAAGACTCTTAGGAGCACCAAAAGGAAAATCAGGCAAAGTTCTGCAGCAGAATGTTTTGCTCAAAAGGATAAGTCACAACAAAACTTTCATGATGAGAGGTGATCAGGATCTCTACTGAGTTTTTATTTTTTAAATCTGAACTGGAGGAAAAAATACAGTAAACCATATTGGTTAGAGTACTCCCACCAGATAAAATTGACCTATCACGTTTGAGGTGAAGCAAAGATTTAGGTCAAGGTTTCCCAGGTGTCCTAGATCCTGGCTTTTCAGCCTCTCCATGCCAAAGGTCTCTCACCATCTGGACAAAACAGAGTAGCTCCAGTATAGGTGACTACACCTGCAAATCACTACAAAGCAACCGCTGTCAGTCACCTGGGTGCACTGGGCAAGGGTGGGATCCTCCAATCCTATCTGGAGGGATGTAAAATACATTAGGCCAAGATAAGTTATCCAGAGGGTGATTAGATGTCTCCCTTAGGATGGGGTAAACTGATCTCCAGAGATACATATCTCTCTTCAATAAGGAAGCTTTTCTGACTAACAAAGAGGAATTAATCCCATCCATATGTGTTAGAACCCTTCAGGACTAACAGTCCCTTTAGACCTGATTTGGGAGAAACACACACCTCACACGTGCCAAACAACTGACTGAGCAGTGACTCTAGGGCTTCCTCCCAAATTTCATTAAAAATTTCAGCTAGTGTCACAGTCACCTCCATACAAAGCTGAAACACTAAGAACTTTACACAGGACAGGAAAATCATTCCCCAATTATCTGTATTGAACAGTGTCCTGAGAAATGTTGATCTTGAAGCGCACACTAAAACAAATCAAAGCAATAATCCTCCTTCGGTTTTGTACCACATGCTGAGCTCTGCATGTATCACTGGGTGTGAAAATTGACTCCCCATGTCAGTGGCTCAAAAACCAAGTATTTCAGTCCTTTGCCTCAGTTTGTCACCTTAAAATCAATGAGATGATAATACGCCTTTCTCTCCTTTATCCTTCATTTTGTCCTTTGCAGACTGTAAGTTTCTGGGAATTTCTTTACTATATTGCAAAGGCACTCCTAATTAGGTATCTATGTAATACACAGGAATAATTACAATTATTAGCAATATCGCAGTTCATTAGATTTACTGAGTTCTGGCCCATTAGTTGATAGGAAACAGTTCCTTTAAAAATGCAAAGTCGAAATTATTTTTTACTCTACTTTTTGGTTGTTTCACTGGGGAATTTCTGCACTGCAGACTGAGGGAAGACTTGTGTTTGCCTGGCTTATGCTCTGAGCCGAAAGCCCCATGAAGTCCCATGACTCTGATGGGACAGGTTCAAGCCCAAGGTACAAGTGATACCGAGAACTAGGGTACCCTGATACAGGCTCAGTCTAGTAGTTTTATGAACAGGTGGGTTTTGGAGTAGGAATGCCCAGTTTTCTGCCAGATTCGAGGCCTGGCAACAAGGCTTATGTTTTTGCAAAAGCTAACGTATGTGTTGCAGCTTTAAGTCTTGAAATATTTAGGACTTGGGTTGGCTGGAACAAAATCTATCTGCACCAGATGAATCCTGAGACAGTGATGACAGAACTTTCAATGTAGGTGGTCAAATAGCAGAAGGCACACTGCATCCTAGACGGCACCCTTTGTCCTAGACGAAGTGCTGTTGGGGAGGGTGAACTGCTGGGACAGAAAAGCAGGCAGCACAGTGGAGCCAGCGTCATGAAGATCAGGAGTGCAAAAAGTAGTACAGCACAGTTTGCACAGAGCAGCAAACCCAACTGTGTGCTTGAGGAAGGATACGTCCCTGAGCAGTGTGACAGGCTGATGCCTCTCAGCTGAGCTCTGCATCTCATGGGGACTAAAGATCAGGCCTGACCAGCACTCCAGGGATGCCGATCAGCTGTGGAGGATTCTTCATGAGTGCAGGACACATGATTACTTTTTATGTGCAAGATACCCTAATTATCCTGTAGGGATTCATTTCAGGTTACAGATTTTTTATTGAAAACCATTTAATTTTCAGTGGCTGTCACTTGAAGTGGACAAAGTAGAGGAACACAGGAAAATTACCTAGCACAGATCCAGACCCTTCATCATTTGCATGCACTCATATAATATAATTTTTATCGTCTGCTCATACAGAATGGCAGTATAACTTCTAATATGTATAGAATACAGTGTGTTGCTAGTGTCAAACCATTAATAATAGTATGAACAAATATAAAATTTTATATTATACCTGTACTCATTTTCCACATAAAATAAATAGCAAATATTTACGTACAAGTGTGTGACCCAATATTACAGTACTGAACTTTTATAGGCAATAACCCAAATATCCACAGTTACTGTAGTAAAGAGCAGAAAAACAAACAAATAAAAAAAGATTCCAAGACTTTGGGGAGAGGATATAAATTCATAGGCTTCAGGGCATAAAACAGTCTGTGGATTTTCCCTGTGGGCAAGTTGTCTGTGTAACAACCTATTGCAGAGTTTCTGGTGTACTCATCTGAAGCTAGCCAATTTTACAAACAGTTTATTGAAGGAGGTGGACAACTTGTCTGATCCAGTATGTCCTCTGTGTACTCACATGAAAAATGACACCCTTTTATATTATGCCTACTCTACTATGAGCAGTTTTGTCTGCTGTAACACTGTACTCCATCCTTTTCCTAATGTAAATTAATTCAACCGATGGATAAGGTTTCTTTTTCTATATATTTTTCCCTCTTCCTATTTCTCTCCGCATTGCAGAGGACTAAAATGCCATCTCCTTCCACTGCAGGCAGACACTACATCTGGGATATAATACCTGTGGCTCAGCAGAGTGCCCTCAGTACAGTTGGCAGTACTGGAGGGACAGAAAAAGTGACAAGCCACAAGCCCCTGCTCGGATTTCCCCCTACCACTGGGTGACACAGCTGAGCTTCCTCTTCATCTGCCCGATGATTGTGACTACAGGGATTTTCCATGAGAAGGTGGCTTGAATCAAAATGGTAACTGCATCTCACTACATGAGCCCCATCTGAGGGGGACAACATTTCAGAGCGTTTGAGCAGAAGCCATGAGCCCACTACCTCAGAAGAGGGCAAGATTTATTTTTCCAGTGTCTATGCAACTTGTTTTATGTGGACTTTTGGGGCATGGTAGCTGTACTCTGAGGTCCCCAACAGTACTATATGTTGACATGGTCCACTTAGATTGTCACACATACCTTGCACTTATTCCCTCCACCCCTGTGAGAATGTGGACCCAGGCAGGGAACCCAAAGGGATCCATATCCCAATCTTAAGGGGAGGGTGCAAGTTACAAAGTAAGGGTATCCAGCCTTCCTCTCAAGGGGTCTCCACTGTAAGAGAGGTCCTTTCTCCTCAAAAGAGGTGGGGGAGAGGGAGGGCTGGGGAATCAGCACTATTACAGGTCTTTAACGCTATATTTATTGCTTTGATTTTGGGTATCTCAGTGTGAAGCCAGTGAAAGCTGCAGGAATTCAGGATGTTGGAAAATCAGACTCAGCTGGTTTTAAATTAACTATCCAGGGCAAAAAGCTTCTCTGGAAAAATTTTATTCCAGTTCTGTACATAAGTTTTCTTGCCAACCATTTTTATTTAAAGGTATAACAGCACTTTCCCATCACAATCATGTTAGTACATCTATTGGTTTTGGTGAACATGGAACCCTGTTCTCTGTATTGCTGGTTAGTAACTTTTGCTACATCTCAAATTTTCTGGGTTTATTTGCATGGAGGTAGTATAAATCACCGGTCCTGGGATTTTCCTATTATGCTCCACAGAAGCACAGTAGGTAATTATGGCTGTGGTGAGGGGGAGATTTGTCAGTGATGGCTGGTGAGTGGATTGTCCCAAGTCACCTGGTCCTAAACCCACAGGAGCCTTGGTCATAGCCCATCCCTTGGTCCCACATAAACGTATAAGCTCTATCTCCCACTATGATATCCAAGCTGTAAATACCTCTGGGTACAGGGCAATTTTCACAGCAGAACTAGTTTTTGGATGGAGAACTGACAGAAGTTTTCAATGCTAGTCCAAATAAGTTTGGAAACTACTGAATTATAGGACAACTCACAGTTTAGCAAGCTGTTGCCTGAGGACTTTTCAGAAAAAAAAAAAAAAAAAAAGGAAAGAAAAAACAGAAGAAAAAAGAAGAGCAAAATAAAAGCATATGAGTTTATGCTAAAATGGTCCTCTGACTTGGGGCACTTAAATTTTAACTCAGAGTAGAGATTGTGGGAACTCAGAATTTTTGCAAAGCAAACCCAAACCCAGTGTCTCACACTGACCACCCAAAGTCAGAAACTGCTTCTGACACTTTTTGCTTTTATTTTGTGTATGAGTTATTAAACTGCTATGAATTACCCATTCATCTTCAGGCTTTTAAACGGAGTTTGAAAGACTGTACATTCTGTACAATACAGAAAAATGAGATTATGCAGATGGAAAATACTTCTCTGCTGCAGTTTTCTCTAAGATGCCTTAGAAACACTAAGCATCCAGTCCCTGTGCAGAATGCAGCTGGTTATCATTCAGGTTCTTCTTGAGGGTTGGTACAGGGAGGTGTTATATGCGTGGAGATAGGAGTATCTGAGGTTTCCACCAAGAGGCAGTAATTCCAGGAAGCGGCACTCACAGGAAGGTGTGGTGCTCCTTCCAGCGGTGATATTAATGCTTGCCAATTTGCTTGAATGTCACTGCCTTTCATGATTGCTTTCCCCCTCCCTGAGAACTTCTATGCAGTTGGACAAACATTTATGTTAGGACTAATAACACATAGTTTTACATCTCACCAGTAAGATCTTCAGGGGCCTTTCTCGCAGCTACTCTGCTGATAACCAAAGTTTGCTGAATCTGTTATTAAGTAATATACATTAATTCAATAATCCACCAGACATTAGGACTGTAAGCAGCTTTCTGTATTAGCTGTTATGGATGTCCGTGAAACTTTATCACATGACAGTTTTCAGTCTCAGTGAGCTACCCCAGGTCAGCAAGTAAAAGGCAGTAACAAAGCAAAGCTAAACATGTAACAAATTCAATGAGCATCTATTATCAGCCTGATTACACACTGCACCACACAGAGTCCTAATGATTTCAGTGAGGCTCCATGCAGCATAAGGAGTCTCCCATGCAGATTAGTTTACAAGATCAGGGTCTCCATATGGAACATCTCCTCCCTCCACCCCTTCCTGTTCTCTATAGAACAGCGTAAAACAAAGGCCTGCCTTTTTTGCTTATTTGCAAGGTTTTAGCTGTTGGTAGGCTTGTACAATGATTTAAATAATAATACCTAAGAAAATAATTCTCAGTGCTACTTCAAACCTATCTTGGCTTTTCTTACTTTGGTCACTGGCTGAAATCTTCTCTGTCCAGTCATCATTTTAATGCATTCCTGCTGCCACAGTGTTATGTATAGAAGCCTGAATTCAAACCATTCGGTTCCCAGACATAGTTTTGTGGAGTGGAAGGGCTGGGTGTGTAATATTAAGAGAAAAAAATCAAATGTCAGAAACTTCATATTGATACTTTGATCAGAAGCAACATGAGACTGAAAGTTTTTGAACAACAAACCATTTGAGAGTGTGTAACATGCTTGTGAAAATATTCATAGCATAATTAGATAAATAACAGATCCAGTGTCTATTTTTACTTTCCCTTGATGAGAAGCTTTGCAGGAGAGACTGCTGGTAGTTAATTCTCCCTAACAACAATCTGTGTAATCACAAACCCCAATTAGCTGTGCCTGTTCTATGCTATACAAACTATTTCCTTAGCGCTTCACATCACTACTTTGTAATTAGCTTTCATCTACACGAGCTTTGACTAAAAAAATATAAAAGAGTGTAAGTGATTGTACTGCCACTCAGTATTCTGCGAAATAATCGCTAGCGATTTCAATCAGATTAATTTTATCACCCGTATTAAGGAAAATTACCTCCCTCTTCACTCTCTACAGCTGAGGGCTATTTCATTTCCTGAGATGTTCATAAAAGCATAATATAAAGCAATCTGTAATTGTAAATATCCTTCCCTAATAACTTTGAGATATTTCCTTAATACATCTTTACATTTGGAGTTTCCGTTCCATAAAATACAGTAACAAGTGCTCTATTATGTTTTAAGTGTGTGCTGTTAAGCTGGACAACTTAGCGCTGTCCTTCCTGTTTTTACATAGGGTTATATTTAACTTGCAGATAATGGGAACAAGGTTTAAAAGTGATGGAGCGGAATAATGGCGTTACAGCAATAATATATCTTGCCTTTGTGAGGAATAGAACTTTACGGCCTATTTCAGGTCAGCCAACACCAATTCCATTTTTCACAGCCTGACAACTTTCACCTTCACCCACACTCCAGATGGGTATTAAAAACTACTTTCCAAATAAGACTGAGGTTTGGCTAAACCCATACTCTACACCTGGGGAGAGCCCTTCTGATACTTAAAATCCAGATAAAATAATATAAAGTAAAATAAAAACTGGCAGCCTGCAATAGCCACATGCCACTGTCTCATGTGGTGAACCTTTCAGGTATTCACAGAGCAAAGTAGGCTGCTCAGGTCCTGCAGGAGGGGTCATCTTGGAGGAATTCCTGCTGCAATGCTTGTGTGCTCAACTTCTGCAGAGAGGACATGGCATTATCACAGATTTAGTATGTGGTTTATGGGAAATGTAGGGTGTATGCTAGGAGAATCACAGCAGCCTGATATATCACCATCACCAAGATTCATTAAGGCGTTCAGGCCACCAGCACTTTTCACTGCCTACAGATTTAGATGATGTACATGTGGGATAGCTTGTGTGGGAAGTTCCCACCCAGAGCAGCTGGAAACACAGCCAACCATTCCTTGAATCGTTCAGACTACTATTTTTATCTGCGAGCATTGGTCTTGAATACATGTGTATTCTGAAAAATGAAAAATTAAAAAAACCAAAACCAACCCAAAAGTAGTGGGAGACCAAAGTATATTTCTACCTATGGTGACTAAAGTACATTTTCAGAATAATGCATGTATGTGTTGTGTCCTTTACAAAACTTTGCCCCAGCATCTTCAGCTTTACCACAGGGTACAAGGTGGGTGATAAAGAAAGCACGGCACTTACACCAGGACAAAAACATCCCAAAGCTGTTTGAACCTGCCCCTGTTCTCCTCAGAAAGCAGTCTTTCGAAGGTAAAGGCATCTCATAATTTAAGCAGCCTCCTTTATACATGCTCTGTACTTTGCTTAGCTGGCTTATCCCTTCGACTCTCTCACTCACTCCTAATTACTGCAGCTGTCATGCTGAAGAGATCACTAAAATGTGATAAAGACCAAGATAGGCACAGGAGCATCCCTGCTGGAGAGGGAAAGTCTTTCTGCCTGATGCAGTGGGGTCCAAATTGTTCCCAAATAACAAAGCCCCAGGGGGAAATAATGTGTTTGCACAGAAAATCACATGGTTTTCTCCAGCACACTGTGAAAGGCTGTACATTGTCGTACGTCCCTTGGCACTTTGAGGCTCTGTAACTGTGTGAGATGAAGAATAACATGGTGTATCTTAGAATCTTATGAATGGGATGGGAGTTGTTGGAGAGGTGATACTGTTTTTCAGTGTCATGGTGTCAGGATATGGAGGATGTTACAGATAACAGCTGGCTGGAATTAAATGTATTGTATTCACCCTTCTTTCTACAGAAGCAAGATAAACTTTCCAACCTTTTAAGCAGGCACAGAAAGAAGTTTGTTCTCATCTAGAGCAACACCTTGACTGCTTGCAAACATAGGGCGTGCCAGGTAGGCTACAAGGGGTTCATTTCCTTTGCTGTTCATTCAAGATGGAGTACAGATATTTAACCTCCTCTCTTTCTCAGTATACATGTTTCTACAATAGTAGAAGAGACTGAAGACCAGACTATACACCGCACTTGATCATGACAGAGATCCTAAAGACATGTCAGAAAGTGATTTTCGATGGATCACCTGAGTCTCTGCAGGAATCCCTGTGCCTGAACCCTTCCCAAGGATGTTGCCAAGAAAAAGGCCTGGAGCTGACATATCCCCACACAGCACGGGTATTCCAGGCAGAAGTGCCATTTCCAGGTGGTTTTTGTTTTTTTTTTTTTCTGCTTAAGAAGTACTCAGGGATAGGGGCACATCAGGTAGAAACACTGAATCCCCTGGGGAAAATGAGGCAGAATCACTGCAAGAAGAAATGCTCAAGCTTATACATGTCCAGAAAAACTCAAACATATGCTGAGTTTTCATTTTCTCATGCTAAAATTTCCACTTCTGAGAAGGCTGGCTAACAGACAAACTCACCTATTACAGTCATACAAATGTTGCATCGCTACTGTTTTATACCATCAGGAAATAAAATGAAACCAGTAAAAATTCAGTATCGCTGGCAAATATCTGAAACTCTTTTTATGTGGAATGAGGATATAGCTAGGGCTGAAAGAACATGTGTTTTCAGTCCCACTGAAAATTTCACTGTCTTCATATTTGCTTTTATCCCAGTTTGGAACAGAAAGTCAGACATTGACTACTGAAACTTCTTAAAATCACAAAGTTCAGAAATGTCAAAACATGCCACGTTAGTATTTTAGATCTAAAGGAAATGCTGAATATTAGAAAAATGCAACACTGAATTACATTTTTTGAATGAAACCAAAGCATTTCATTTTAACTCAGTTCAATACTGATGTAAATCCCTCTGAAATGATCTTGATACCTCACAGGAGCTGGAGTTTAGGTGTCCAGTATTGTTAATTTTTTGCCATGGATAGATTTTCCGACTGTGCCACAGGTAATAAGGATCTCCAGGTTCGTCCCAAAAAAGACATCCAGTTGCATCTTGTGAAATGTAATCCAGCTAAGGAGATGTTTCTGCATTGGTCACCAGGATGTTAGGCACAACAACACTGAAGGACAACACAGAAAAATGTTGAACAGATCTGAAACAAAATATTTAGTTTAGTTCGAGAAGCTAAAGCGTTTTGAATTTTGTTGATCCAATCCCAAGAGGGAAACACTTTTTCAGATTTCTAAAGGCTGGAGACGTAGTTGTTTGATGTTATACTGAATGACATGTATTTGTACATTGGACATTCATACAGCTGTTCTGGACTTCACCAGGGTAAAACAATAAGCTTTACAGAGTAGTTAAACTGTACCACTTTATCATTATAGTTTAGAATATTTTGAGTCATTTTACCGAGATAAAGTTAGCTAAGATAATGACAAGTTTTCGGACCATTATAAATACATATTGCTGTCACACTTAAGCTAGAAGATAATTAATGTAGAGCCAGCTGCTACTAATATACTCCACTAAGACTTGTTAATATAAGGCTCTAATAAAGTTGTTAATACTGATAATGCCATACAGCATTTAAAACTGTTGCAAAATTTTCCTTAGAATTGTCTCCTTATTATGAAGGGGTTTGTTACATTTTGGGCTTCTTTTTATAATTAACCTCCAACAGCATATACATCATGTTATGTGTCATAAGTAAAGTCAGCCCTTGCCTCAAGGGTCCTGCAGTTTAAAAGGCAAAACCAAGAAAGTCAGTATGTGTTGGAAATCTAAACCAAGTAGGATTCATTGTTTGCCTTAAAAGAGAAGCTGGAGACACAGTCAAGTACAGGACTTCATTGTTTGTATGCACACTGCAGACAAATAAGAAAAGATAGTCTTTGTCCTGAAGAGCTTGAATTAAAATAATATAGTTCTAGAGGAAAGTATATCTTAACAAAATTGCTTTTTGCTTATAAGAGGCTCTTCTTTCTGCTTTTCACTCAAACCCAAGAAAACCTGCAGTAGCAATGGGCATTTAAAGATACAATCAAAACCTCTTGAAATCTGTGGAAATTACGGAGTATGCTCTTAAAAACTGAAAACCAGTTACCCAGATGTCTGAGGAATATCCTACTGTAAATGAAAGGGAGGCATTCTCTGCTAATTCACTCACTCTTACAATAAAGCTAACTGAAAATGAGAATAGTTCTGATCACCAGAGTCAGAAATTGGTATTCCAACAGTTTCATAACAGAAATTGGTTTGCCTCCATTTTACTAAATTATACTGTTCAGTAGTTAGAAACTCATTTTATAAGCAAATACGTACTTACCTATTTTTTAAGGCTCTGACCCGCTGCTCATCTTAATGGCTTATAACTAAGAGTGTTCCAACTGGTTGATACCATCTGTCTGAATCTGCTAGACAAAAGGGTAGCGGACTAGATCTGTGGCTCTAGCTCATTTAGTTTATAGTCAAGAAACTGTGACATTAGTCTTCAGTATGGAACACTGTTGAAATATTAGGAAAGCCAAATGATTGTTTTTTCTTTAAAAGAAAAAAAAAAAAAAGAAAAAGCAGTGAGTAATTAAACAGGAATAAAAAGGAATGACATGGCAGCTGTGGACTGTGTTATTTTCTAGTCCCTAGACAGGGACAGGCATTGAAATAGACTGTCTTCTGGGAATTCAAAAAGAGGCACAGAAGGGGAAAAGTAGGTTTCTGAGTGCCCAAAGTTAAAACCATCTCACTAAAATAAAGGCAACAGGGAAGGGGAGTAGGTGGCTGCTCTGAATTGTGTCTGGGGACCGGATCTGTACGCTTGCATGTCGTAGCTGTGGATGGTCCTGTGGTTGGTTCCCATGTGAATTCGAGGTACATGATCACCTCCAATAAGTGGAAAAGACTGTCAGTGATAGACAGAAAAATCCTCTCTGCCGCAGGAGGTGTCAGAAGACCATTCAGCACACGGATGCTAACTGCCTTCAGGCACAGGCAAAAGGCAAGTTTGTGTCAGTGACCAACATAGTTTCTGACATGCAATGCCCATGACACTGAATATTAAGGGTAAGGGAGATCAATGCCTTATTTTATAGACCTCAAGGTTTATACTCTAAAAGCCTGTTTAGAACATGGTTTTCACCCAAAGAGTTAAACACTGACTAAAACCTTTTTAACATAAAGGGTCCAATTTGCTAATGATTTGTGTCCATGCACAAATCAACTTAATAGCACTATTTCTGGAAATATTACAAGCAGGGAGATAAGTTTCACATTCATCAAAGCTGTTTAAACCCATTTGGAGCCTTTTTTTTTTTTTTTTTTTTTTTTTTTTTTTTAACTTTTAAAAAAT
>VZRU01016832.1:140061-157228 GCA_013398155.1 Pedionomus torquatus | reverse complement strand
TTCCACCCTCTATAGGCCTCCTTTTTGGTTCAGAGCTTGCCTAGCAGGTCCTTGTTCATCCCCACAGGCCTTCTGGCTATTTTGCGCATTTTCTTTTTTTTTCTTAATTACTCCTGTACTAATATTAATCTCACATCCACTTTATGTCTTACACTGAGGGAAAGGAACGGAGAACAAGGGGTAATTGAGATAACTTCATTTATTTTGACCAGGCCGAATGGGACAATAAACCCCTGAAAATGTTTTTTTCTGATTTTATTTGGACTTCTTCCCATTAAAAGAACATGTATAGATTGTCATACCTCTGCTACCATGCAAGCACATATAAAGAGAAACAGACACACACATTCTCCTATGTAGAATTACATAGGAAATAGAACTTGTGCTCTAGATTCCTCTCCTCTCATTCCACAAATCCTTCCTTTCTTCTTCTTCTCTCTCCCTCTTTCTCTCTCTCTCTCTCTCTCTCGTTTTCTTCTCTAGTTCTTGAATCAGAAAATGCCATGATGCTTAACGCTTAGCATTACCATGTGTTTAGATGACCATAATTAATATTTAGGTCTGGAATTATGTACATATGTTCACAGATGTACAATACTGGTGACATCACTTAGTAATGGAAAGTTAAAAAATACTTTTTTCTTTTTGTTTCCCTTGAGATGTATGCCAGGCATTATTGGTTGTAGCTGTTCTGAGCCTCCGTTTCAGTGTCCCAGTATTAGAACCAATAATTACATCAAAGTGAAAGAAGAGAGATTTGATGTAAATTGGTGCAAGTAAATTGCAAGGCTCCAAGTAAAGGAGTTTTAAAACACCCTGCTATTGTATACTGAGCACATGTTTTTTGAATTCTTTCTAATGCCCCACCCAGTCACCATTATAATTACTGAAAGAAATCTGAAAGCAAATAGTGATCTTTGGCAGGTTTGGCTGTAGTGGTGTTTTTATAGGAATCTGGTCTGGAAAGGCATTGATTTTTCTGTACATGGCAACATGATTTAATGTAACAACTTGATAAGACACAGTTTAATATAAAGCGATGGCTTGGAACTCAAGTATTATGGGGATGAGATGTGATGTGAAGAGAGGAAAAACTAAATAAAGGGGAAGAGAGGAGAAGGAAAAGGAAAGAGTCAAAAAAATTACTGAGAAGCAGTAAAATGAAGTCTTGCCTAGAATTCTATTATTATGTTGTAAATAATTACATAAATAATAGAATTAATTATAAACTTAGTTATATTATATATTATTGTATTATGTAAAATATTGTTTTGCTTATTACTGCTTTCAAAATAACTAGCAGCATATTAAATACATATATTTACTCAAATGCAAATGAGATGTATTTCCACATTTATGAAAGTTTAGGAGATTTCAGCAGAGGTGGGATTTTCTTCCTGGTTTTGATGTATGATGTTTTGAGATCAGTAGCAAAGGTTAAGATTTTGTGCATTTCTTTAGAAGCTTCTTGGCTACACTGGAAATGACCATTTTCATTAAAGAAAACCAGGCAGGTTAAACCAGAATCCAGGATTTTCATGACATTTGTGTCAGTATCTGCAGCAATTAATTAGATTCAAAGTGGTTAACAAAAATATTTACACTTCTTAGTGCAATGCTGGGACAACATAGCCACAGAACAGACCAAAGTTTACCTGAGGGATGCTTCTCTTTTGAGATGGATTAACAAATTGAAGTGTGTTATTCTGATAAATTCTGCACTGGCTCTAGTGTCACAGTTGTTCATCGTAGACATACCTTAACAAACCTTAAGACAGTGAATATAAGCACTGCAATAAATCTTCTGGAGCAGACAAATCTTTTCATGCTGAAGTGAAGACCACAGTGCAGTGTTTCCACAGTGTAGTGCAGCATCGCATGACCTATATCCAGTACTTGAAGCAATCAGACTGCAAAAGCCTGAAGCTACATCACCCAGAAAGTTAACTATCACTTACAACATAGTACCTCATTCGAAGTTGAATTGAAGATTGTTATATTATGCTGTGTTTTAGAGGATAGGTATGCCAGCCTAAAGTTTGACATCTCCATTTAGCCATGACAGGTCAGAAAGAGAATGTACAAATCAAAGCAAACTTACTCTCAATACTTTCTCTCAATGTCTTAATCAGTGAATATGATATCCAAACCTTGATAACAGCCTTGCCAAACGCTGAACAATCAAGCAATACTGCAATTGTTCTGAAGTTACTCTGCGGTCCATATGGTAGCATGCACCAGCATAATGGCAGCAGCACCAGAAATTTGAAAAAAGTTAAAATGTTAGCCATGCTTTTAAAGATCTTGAAGATGTCTAATACAATGTTAGGAACTTTTCATTGTTGTTGTTTTTCCAACATTACCAGACTTCATGTATAAATTTAAAGCTAGCATTGTATGGGATACAATCAACTGGTATGTGTGTTGTAATTCTTTTTGTAGAAGCCATCAAAGTTGGTCAGTGTTTACATGGACAATTTTGTGATTTTTAGCTTGTGGAGCAATTCTGTTTTTAGTAAAGTGCCACCAAACAAGGGTCAATACATTTGAAAATTCAAAATCATTATAATCAAAATCATTATGATCAAAATCATTAGAAAATTACAACATTTTCACAAAGGCACTAAAATAGCTGGATTGTTTTTCTGCAAACTGACGAATTAGTTTAGTGGCTCTGATAATGCCCTGTTGTAGCTTTTAAAGCACCTATTCATTAAAACTATTTAAACTGTTACGATGAATAATGATGTAATGAATTTATGATATAGTGAACAATGAGACATTGAAAAAAAATTAAATATAAAAAAATGAAATCTATCCCTTTGTTTAAAAGTTGCATCCACCCTTCAAAAGAGAGATTAAATAGCATTCCAGACTCCAATAATTTGACTTATTTTGATTGAGAGTTGTCTGAAGTTAGGATGGAGCCTATGAAGTCTGTCAATAATGAACTAAAGTGTGGGGAGTAGGGAAGAGAAGAAAGAGGAACTCAGAGTAAGGCTATGTTTTGCTCAGATCTTAGAATTTCTCAATTTCTTCTCTGAAAAGAGGTGTAAACTGAATAAACACTGTATTAAATACAGAGAGGTCATTCTGAAAAAATTCCAAATTAATAACAATTTGTTTCATTTCTAAAGCATGGTGAGAGTTCTTATTTCAATGATATGATAAGGATTTCTAGGTATGTCTTCCTTTGTTGTTGTTTCCTTCTGGTCTCAGATATCTGGCAGATTATACTGAAGTTTAAACAAAAATATTTCTAAAGTATTGCTGTTTCTGAATTTTAAAATTTATCTTCCAGCTAATGGTTTCCTTCTGCTTGTGCTTCCAAGGCTTAAATAGAATATACTGCTATTCAAAATCTTTGGTTTTCTCTACTGTTTCTAGCATTTCTTCCACATCTTTCTAGCACATTTTCCTTTAGCCAAAGTTACAATTTCCGCATAAAGAAATACATCTTGTCAAGTTACACAATGAAATTTCAATTAAAGAGAAAGAAGAACCAATAAGACAATCTTTTTTCCTATTTTTGACTTAATAAAATCTGCTGGGATCAGAACTGACGTACTAACAGGCAAGATAAAAGTGTATGCAGCAGTAGGGGTAAGAATTACAGCAAGTCTACTTGGAAGTTAGTTGAGTGGATGCATAGAAAAGGATGTATTGTAACAGCCTTAGTTCAGAAAGCAAACAAGATTTAGATAAATCCTTGATGTGGAGGCTGGATGACATCCTCCAACAAAAAAAGGGCACTGGAATCTTAATGGAAAGGGTGTAATTTCCACTGGGAACAAGTAAGAGCTTATGGGAACAATTACAATGACGGAATTAAATTAGTATGGTGAAGTACTGTTTATAGATAAAATTGTTAGAGAATTACTCAGTGTTCCCTGTAAACTCCTAGGAAAAAGATGAAACTTTTTCATATGATTTCCTACTGTCTTTCCCTTCTCATTATTTTGATAGTTTTGGAGCTCTATTACATCTTTCTATTATACTACATCTCAGAAAATATGAAAAAGATCTTTGCTTTTGTACTAAAGACATAGCTGTTTTGCTAAGGAAATACTGACTGACAACTTGATCAGCATGCATTGCCTCTTCAGGTGTAATGCCACACCTGCAATGAAATTTAGTTTATTGTGCTTAGTTTTCTCTGCTTAGTAGTGACATTAGTGAGCTATTCTATAAGAGCTTTACAAGGCAATGCAAGGGAAGTTATAGTGTAAAACATGGCCTACTAAGGGAGTTTAAAAATATCGTACAGCTAAGAAAATTTATTCTGTCTGTAACTACCAGTAAAATACTGTTATCAATCAATCAGTAAATAAAGAATAACATTATTTACTGAGTACAAATTGGATTTCTTTGCTAAAGAGCTTGTCCTGGTTTGAGGTAAAATGAACCAATTTTCTGTTTTACAATTTTAGTTTCTTAGCTGGGCCTCTTCTAAGTAACTAAACTTTGAAATTAACAGCACATTGTTCAGAACTGTCCTGTCTCACAGTGATAAGACCTGATTATATCAAGGAATGGTTTGCAGAGAGGCCCTTGCTTATACTTACTGCTATAACAGCTGAGGTCAGGTAATTTTGTTATTTGGAGGGTCAGAAGTGGAAAAGCATCAAGGGGTCACATCTGCAGGGACAGGACAGGTGACCCAAAACTGACCAACAGGGGTATTCCATCCCATCAGCATTATGCTCAGTATAAAAGCTGAGGGATCAAAGGGTCAACCCTCTTTCTTCAATGGCTGACGTCCAAGGAGGACCCTGCCTGTTCGTCTGCCTTTGATCCTGATCCAACTGTTCCTGACTCCAGATCTGGAATCCAGCTCCTGTTGATCACCGAGTCCTGTCTGGCTCTTTTCCTGGTGTCTGCTGGTAACGTGGTCGTCATCATGGGAGCTTGATACGGTTTTGTATATACTGTATACTTTTTTTCCCCTTTTTTAAGTTTTCTAAACTCCTGAATCTCTTTAATCTTTTCCTCACCTTTTTTTTTTTGTTTGTTTGTTTTTTGTTTGTTTGTTTGGGGTTGGTTTTGTTTGTGTTTTTGTTTTTGTTTTGGTTTTGGTTTTGTAGAATTAATAAAAGAGTAAAAGGAAATCCTAGTTTCTCTTTTTCTGTGCTCTCCCACTGGAGCTGTGTGGTTATTAGAAATTGACAGATTTTTTCGGAAGAGATAGTTCTCCAATCTAATTTCCACATTCTGAAGTTTCTAGAAAGTATGTGAGCTACTAAGGCTACAGAGAATAGATCCAAAGCTATAAGTCCCCAAACCATAATTAATGTCTGGCTATACTAATTTTGTTTGTGTGGAGTGGTAAGCAAGAAGTAAGCTGGTAGGTATGCTATGTCTTTTCCTAAACCCTACAAATTATTTTTATTTTTTTCATCATCAAATTTCCTGGATTTTAATGCCTAAAAGCCCTGAGCCAATAGGAATCTATTACAGAGTTTTCAGATCTACTTGGAATTTTCAGATCTCCCATGGTCTTGAATTCCATAATGTATCCTGTAGTCTGACTCGACAAGAACAAAAATGAACACAGAACTTTGGCAACAAAGAGCAGAGAACAGTGGTTAGTAAAAGTGGTTAGGCTTTGGAAAACTAATTCTGTGATGGCATAGACAGTCATTTTTCTCTTCATTCTCTTTACTATAACATGATGCATCGGTTTTGGCTTGGATATGACTAATTTTCTTCGTAGAAGCTAGTACAGGGATATGTTTAGGCCAGGATGGATGGGACTTTGAGCAACCTGGTTTAGTGGGAAGTGTCCCTGCACGTGGCAAGGGGGATGGAACTCAATGACCTTTAAAGTCCCTTCCAACTCTGACCATTCTTTGATTCTATGATTCTGTCTTGAATTTGTGATGAAATCAGTGTTGATAATAAAGAAATATTTCTGTTATTGCTGAACTTAAACAAACTCAGTGCATTTTTTAATCCTCACACTGCACCACCAGTGAGCAGGCTTGTGGTGCACCATAAAAGGTTGGGAGGGAACAGAGCCAGGACCAATAACCCCAAGTGATTAAATCATAGAAGCATAGAATGGTTAAAGTTGGAAAGAACCTTAAAGATCATTGAGTTCCAACCCCCATGCCTTAGGCAGGANGACCAATAACCCCAAGTGATTAAATCATAGAAGCATAGAATGGTTAAAGTTGGAAAGAACCTTAAAGATCATTGAGTTCCAACCCCCATGCCTTAGGCAGGAGCACCTCGTTCTAGAACAGGTTGCTCTAAGCCCCATCCAGCCTGACCTTAAAATGGGGCAGCCACAACTTCTCTGGGCAACCTGTTCCAGTGCCTCACCACACTCACAAGAAAGAATTTCTTCCTAATATCCAATCCAAATCTCCCCTCTTCCAATTTAAAACCCTTACCCCTTGTCCTATCACTACATTTCCTGACAAAGAGTCCCTCTCCATCTCTCCTGTAGGCTCCCTTCAGATACTGGAAGGTTTTATAAGGTCTCCCCAGAGCCTTCTCTTCTTCAGGCTGAATAACCCCAGCTCTCTCAGCTTGTCTTCATGAGATAGGTGCTCCACCCCTCTAATCATCTACGTGGCCCTCTGCTGGACCCATTCCAACAGGTCCATGTCCTTTCTAGGTTGAGAACTCCAGAACTGGACACAGTACTCCAGGTGTGGTCTCACAAGTGCAGAGTAGAGGGGCAGAATCACCTCCCATGACCTGCTGGTCACTCTTCTTTTGATGCAGCCCAGGATACAGTTGGCTTTCTGGGTTGCCAGCACACACTGCCTGCTCATGTTGAGCTTCTCTACAGTCCCAGTACTGACCCTTGTGGGACACCACTCATCACTGTCTGCCACTTGGACATTGAGCCATTGACCAACACATACTTTGAGCGCAGCTACCCAGCCAGTTCCTCATCCACTGCGTGGGAATGAACAATAGATGTTATCTGCCTGGATTTATGCAAAGCATCTGACACTGTCCCTCATGACATCCTAATCTCAACTGGAAAGTCATAAGAAGTGGATGGATGGCTGCATAATACTTCAGATGCAGTGATCCAGCCAATTCCTTATCCATCAAATAGTCCATCCATCAAGCCTTTGTCTCACCATTTTAGCAACAAATATGTTGTGTAGAACCATATCAAGCATCTTGCAGAATTCACAATAGATGACATCAGCTGTTCTTCCTTTGTCCACCAATGCAGTCACTCCTCCACAGAAGGCTACCAGATTAGCAAGGCAGGATTTGCCATTTGTGAAGCCATGCTGGCTGTCTCTAATCACCTCCCTGTTGCTTATATGCTTTAATATGTTTTCCAGGAACATCTGTTCCACAGTCTGACAACACACAGAAATGAGGCTGACTGATTGGTAGTTTTCAGTATCCTCCTCCTTTCTACCCTTTTTAAAAATGTTTCCATTTTTCCAGTCACAGGGGACTTCACCTGGCTGTCATGGCTTTTGAACTATTTTACTGAGCAACTTAGGGACTACAACAGGAAATTGCGTCAGGAGACTGGGATGCAGCATATGGACATAAGTATGTTCTGACAGTCTAAAATTTGATATTCTCTTATAATGGGTGGAACTTCTTTTTCCCAGTCCCAGCCCTGAGATTCAGGGACTTAAGAGATATGGGCAGAGCAATTACTGGTGAAAACTGAGGCAAAACTGTTGTTTTATTTGTTTGCCTTACCCATGTCAGTTGTTACCAGATCCCCTGTCTTATTTATGATGGAAGCTACTATTTATTTCATCTTCCTTTCCTGACTAATGTACATGTAGAAGCCCTTATTATTACTCTGTACATCCCTTCCCGAGTTTAACTGCATCTACATTTGTTCCTTAACTTTCTTGATCTCATGCCTCCATCTCAACTAGTATCCCTATAGTATTCCAAGGATGTGTGTCCCTGCTCCCACTGCCTATGATCTCTTCACAACAGAAAGGTGAACCAAACTTTTATTTTCCAATCCCACTGTGAAAGACAGAAGACGAGGTGATTAAGAGATGAGGCTATTTTAAGATCTGACAATTGTCAGATTAGTAGCTACATTTTTTTGCTTTTACTTGAAATCAACCCATGAGAAGGAATTTATTTCCTTTTGCAGTTCAGTAGAGCTCCTGAGCATCCCACATGAATTTCAGAAGTAAGTAAGAGATGCTAGGTAATTTGCTAATTTGTGCAGTGTGTGGATTTCTTGATGGAATTTGAAATAGCATTTGGAAAGATCATTCTTGTCATAATCTGGAAATAAAACAATGTAATGGAGATTATATTTTTATTTGTGAGTATTGCTCATTAGAAGTTGGAGAAAGAACAGTAATTCACTTAGATATACTATCTAGTATTGGATTGAATTGATGTGTAATTGTATGAATTGGTGCTGTATATTGCAATTATTCATTAATTTGTGGAAACCACAAAACACAGGCTATATGCAGACTTTTTCCTACTGCTGCAATACAAGCACTTTTTACTTTACACTAAAGATTTTTATGTGACTTATAAATCTCCTCCAGGGGGTGTGGTTATCATAAAATAATCACACCCTTGGGGGATTAAAAACACTTATCTCTGGATCATGACTTGTAATACCCCAGGGGTGTGATTATCTCAGGAAACCCACTCTCTCTGTCATGCCTAATTGCTTAATTATTACAGTGGCGAGTTCACGTTACTATCCAAGAGCGAAGGTTGTGTCAGCATTTCTCTCAGAAATTTCTGTTTTCAGAAATCTGCCATGAAAATTTGCTGCAGGCTGAAACCTGGGAAAAAAANGCATTTTCCCTGGGAAAGCCATTCCATTGTTCCTATGGGATAAATTGAGAAATAGAGAGATCAGAGACAAAAATTTTAGTGCCTGCTGATTTTAACCAATGATGTTTGAAAGCTAATGACCTTGGATGCCATAATCAGCCAAGAAGTATGGATCCATTGAAAAAGACTATGCACCTGTCTGTAAGAGCTGAGCACACTCAGCTTCGGTGGAAATCATTTTTATCTTATAATAGGCAGGGAAAAAAAAAAAAAAAAAAAAAGACACCCAAAAAGCCCCCACCATTCTGCCTGGAAGCAAAAATCTCTGCCAGATTTCTAAAAATTAGCTTGATTATACTTTAACAATGTCAATAAGAAATAGAAGTTAACTATATGTGTTTATGTAATAGCTGACTTTCAGTCAAGGTCCTCACATTGAGTTAAATTGAGTCAAATGTAATAAAATTTCTTTAAAAATATTTATAAATATGTATGCACTTAAATTGTGCAATGACTCACACAGTGTTTTGGTGATTCCATGATTCCTTGATAAAGGTGTACAGTGTTCAATTATCTATCTGAAAGTTTTTTACCACTTCAATAAAAATCAAGAAAGGATCAAATTTAATAAGGTGTATTACTGATGAATCCAACCCAGCTTCTACTCAATGAGCACAGTGCTAATCATAAGTAGGAAGAGAAATTCTTAACCAAATTCATAGAATAATTGATAACATGGATCAAGAGACATAAATTTTTATTTGGACAAGTTTCAAAATTTAGATATATCTAGTGATTCTCTTTAAAAGCCTTGCCAGTTTGTATTTGCAGAGGTGGAGGTGGGAATTACTGCTGGCTTTATTTTTTAATCTAAGGGCAAATAGAAGCTCAGCACTCAATATATTGGTGTTTTTGTCCCATAGCTTAAGTACATCTAAAGTAACAATAATAATAGTAACAGTACAATATTTTTCATAATTTCAGTAATTGAAATTGTTCTTCCTATTTTACTTGAAAACTTAAATTAAAAATATTTATTTAATATGCTTGTGTAAGTTTTATTGATTAACGTGTAGTTTTTGCCAAATAGAATTTAAGGCACATGATACATATTATTGCCTCATTTTTACTTGAAGAACATAAAAAAATCCAAACTGAAAATAACTGTATTTTAAAATATATTATATACACTAAGTGTGGAAGTGGACAGTCTACAGAGATTCTGGAAATTAATCAATACTATAATTCTTTTTTTTTTTTTTTCTTACAGAATAAAATTTAAAATTGATCACCAGGTTATGCATTTTATGAACTTTATGCACGATTCAAGAAGCAGACAAGCAAAACACTATCTTTCAGTCTATGGTGTCATGACACAACAGGACCTGAACTGATTGGAATGGGAAGTCATTATTTGCAATTTAAAGGATTTTTAAAGAATATTTTATTGCTTTTCTTAAGAACGTAAGTAATAACTATGTTATGTATTTTTCTCTAAACTAGATATGGCTGGAGAGACCTTACCATGTACAATGGAACCTCTCAAAAGCCACAGCTTGTAATCCATCCTGACATATATGCTAATACAGTACATATCATGTAAGCAACATGCAAATTTATAACCTTTACTTTTGTGTCATAGGATGTTACTGACAGCACCAGGCAAAATATATAAAGAAAAAGGAAAACCTAGGAGTAGGCTGTGGGTAACTCAGATACCTCACCTGGCAAACCAGATAATAGTCTCAGAAGAAAAAATTGTTCCCCAGAGAGAAATGTGAGGAAAAAAAAAGGTGGATTACATTGATGAACTATAGGTTCTCCAGGTATGTTGTGAAACAGAGTTCACAGTTCATAGCTACCAGCTGATAAATAGCAAACTATGTTAAAAGCCTAAAAAATAATCCAAGAAACATGAAGGAGTAGGCAGAAATAAAAAGAGCAGGTAGAAATAAAAAATTACAACTGATTAAAACTTGTTACATTTTTATATATTTTTGCATTTGATGAGATTAATTAAAACATTAATTTCATGGGGGCAATTTAGTCAAGTTTACAGAAGGTGTCTGTCTGCCATTAAAGAGGAATGTCTAGCTCAGTAGAAGAAATTCTGAGTTTCAGTAGATCTCTCAATGCAGTAAGACTGTTCCATCATTGTATGCCAAATTTTCTACTTCAGTACTGCGTTCATTTTCAAATGACAAGAGTGAGTTTAACCATGTGAAGTACTGGCATACTTTGCTTCAAAGAAATATTTCATTGTGTACAGATTTTACCACATGTTAAGAATTTAATCCTTCTGGCCTGCAGATGCAGACTCCAGAAAAGAAGAGAAAATGCTGTGGATGACTGGCAGTGCAATACTTGCTTGATACTGTGAACAAAGACAATTCAATCTGATTGTTTTGTTGTTTTATTTCTCTTTTCTGCTTTATTGTTCCCCACCCAGCATTCTAATTTTTACAGTATCTTCCACCTGGCAATATTACAGTAATATTACAGAAGTATTGACAGCCAATGGGTATTGAACAGTGAGGAAAAACAGCTGGTGTTTTTTATTATGGTGTTCAAGATGGTTTATAAACAGGGAAAAAAAACTTCAAGAACATGTACAGTCACTAAGTGAAATAATGGAAAGTGTAAAATGCAGGATACATTTCTGCTTCAATGAAGGCTTTTTGTTATGTACCATTAGAAAAACAAGAGGGAGATTGGGATATATGATGCATAAGATGAGAAGATAAAATACATATCTGATATAAATTAAACCATGGATCATATAAAGATTAAGGAATGATATAAATAGGGAGGAATAAAGGAGCTTGACATTTCATACTAGGCACATTAGTTAATGGATAGAGGGATACCATATGGTGCCACTGTAGAATGAAAGATGAAGATTTCTTGCCACTGTCTCACAATTATAGTCAAAGCATGTTTGGATTATGTCCATCCAAGAAGAAATTCCATTTATAATGACTTAGAGTGCTTGCTGTCTGGTTTTGATAATAGATAACCTGACAACTTCTGACATCAATTCTGAAATGTTTTTGGGGTTGTTTTTGTGTGCATAATAGGGAAGCAAAGAATGTTAAAGAGCAGTGGGACTGAAAGAGTTGCAAATCATAGCAAGAAAAATGCAGAGAGAACCAGGGAGTAGAAGACAAGGACAGAAGGCAAGAGAAAAAGAAATTTTTCCTTTGTGTGAGCAATAAAAGAGACAAATAAATAATCACACTCCACAGGTAACCAGCACTGGTATAGCACTTCAATTTTTAATCAACTTCTTTGATGTAACTTTTAATCAATTTTGGCAACATGAGTTGGATGTTTCAGAAACACAACTGGATGGCTGCACTCCAGAGTTGTGGTCAATGCCTTAGTGTGCAAGTGGCAGCAAGTGACAAGCGGTGTTCCTCAAGGCTCAGAACTGAGACCAGTATTATTTAATATCTTTTTTGGAGACATGGATAGTGGGACACCTCCCACCCCTGGTGGTGCTTAAGGCCAGGCTGGATTGGATTTGAACAACCTGCTTTAGTGGGAGGTGTCCTTACCCATGTCAGGGGCATTGGAAGTCAACAATCTTTGGGATCCCTTATTTGCATTAATATTAACCTTCCAAGACCAAATTTATGACAGCTCTGACAGCTTGGTGCCCACTCATGGATGTAGAAAGCTAATGTTAAACATGAATTTTAACTTTTTTTTTTTTTTCAAGGTGTTTTTTTTATATTTTTGCTTTTTTTTTTTGTTCTTTTTTAAATGGAAAAATACTTTTGATCTTCATAGGTTAATTATTGGGAGTCCGTTTTCATCTCTAGGCAGTAGTTTGCCAAATAACAAATATGCACTTAAATTTGAGTATGGTTTTGACTTTGATATTCTTGGGCAGCTTTTAAGTTCAATTTCTAATCTTTCTGCTGCAAATATTTTCAAATTGCTCTGCATGGATGTTTTTGGAAAGCCCTTTTCTACATCCTACACATACTTTCAGAAGTCCTTCCTCTTTTGAGGATCACTCAATACAGAAAGAAAGAATAGGACAATTCCATCTCACACAGCCTGGCTGATAACTGCTTAATTCACACAGAGAATATGGATAATTTGTCATGATAATTAAAAAGACTCTGAAGGAGAAAATGAATATTTAAATACAGAAAGATAATAAAAAGTAGAATTTAGCAGAAATGTTGGTCATATTTACATGGCATTTTTTTCCCCCAAGCATTAGAAATTCAGCTGTACTGAAGAAAATGGTCAAAACACAAGTGGAGTTACACGATGGATGTTTTTTAATCCAGAAATTCAAGAAGCTTATGTTGTCATTGGTGTCGTGGTTTCAGCCAAACCCTGAGCGACAGATGACCCCCACCCCCCTCCCTTTTCCCCCCTTTTGGGTAAAGAGAGGAGAGGAAGGAGTTAAAGAGATTCAAGAGTTTAGAACAAGCTAAACTACTTTAATGAAAATATAAGCAGCACAATAAACAGGAAATATAGGAAAAAAAAAGGAAAAAGGGAGTATACAGTAAACACAAAACCGTATCAAGCTCCCAGGACGACGACCACGTCACCAGCAGGCCTCAGGAAAAGTCCCAAACCGGACCCGGCGACCGACAGGAGCTGGGCTTCAGATCCGGAGCCAGGAACGCCGAGATCGGGATCAGAGGCAGATGAACAGGCAGGGCCCTCCTTGGACGTCAGCCATCAAAGACGAAGGGGAAAGAAGAGGCGGAAAGAAGAGCCGGAACGAAGAAGCGGAGAGACTTGACCTGTTGATCCTTCAGCTTTTATAGGGGGGGCATGATGCTGATGGGATGGAATACCCCTGTTGGTCAGTCCTGGGTCACCTGTCCTGTCCGCTCCTCCTTGAAGGCGGGACCCTCCGACGGGCGAACGACGAAAATTATCTGACCTTGGTTCTTCCAGCAATAAGTCTAAACAAGGGCCTCTCTGCATACCATCCCCCGGTACAGTCAGGTCTTATCACTGCGAGATGGAACAGCTCCGCACAATGTGCTGTTAATTTCAGAGTCCAGCTAACTAGGAGAGGCCTAGCTAAGAAAGCAAAACTGTAAAACAGAAAATTAGTTCATTTTACCTCAAACCAGGACAATTGGGTAGACCTGTTCTCCATTTTCACTTGCTGCTGTCTCTAGCAGCTTCTTCTTAGATCATTTGCTTGTAAACAATACCTCTGTGGAAGAAAACGGACAAACACATATAACAAGTGCTGTTCAGGTGCAGGGGTATAGTATCCTGCTCACTGGAAAGAACCGGGTCTCAATCATCAGAAAAGGTTGAGCTGCTCTATTCCTTTAATGACTGAAGATAACAGTACTTGGCACCTCCCTTGTGTTACTGGCATGTGAGCCAGGCAGAAAGAGCTATAAACCTGTAAACTTAAAAATAGAAGTTCTTACATGTTTCTGAGCCTTTACCAACTGAAATTGAAGTTTTCTAATTAAAAAAACCCTGACATATTATCCAGAAGGTACTGCCCAAGATATTCAAGAACATGTCAGTAGCTGATGTTTTCTTTCTTCCATCAATAACACATGCTAAAACAAAAACAAAAACAAAAAAAAAAAGGAAAATAAATTTATGGATAGTGATTAGAATTATTCTGACTGTTATTTCCAGAACAGCTTCTTTCCCCTAAGTAAAGGAGACTTAATTGCTTACTTTATCAAAATTATCTGTCACTAGTACAGAGCTAAACCCAGTTTGCAGGTTTGTTGTTAGAAGGGTAGATTAAACAGTCAAAGAAATGAATTTATGTTTTAAATGTATTTCTTGCTTATTATAATTTTCTCTAAATTCGTAGAACTTTATTACTAGTGGCTGCTATACCAAAGAGAGCTGTGAACTTATTTATTACCTTTCCTTAGTAAGGAAGAGAACACTCTTTTCTCTCTGTCTCTCACTTCTTCTTTTTTTTTTTTTCTTTTTGGAGTGCTTTTGTTTGTTTGATTGATTGTGGGTTTTTTTGTTTTATTTTTTGTTTTTCTTGTTTATGTGTGTGTCTCGGTACATAGAAATTTCAGATAGATACATATTGTGCATGTTCAGATTAAATTGGCAGTTTTTGGCAATCTTATGTAATTCTACTTCTGAAAGAGCTTGTGAGAACAAAACATAGTTTAGAGAATATTAATCTACATTATCAGCACAAGTTTATGAAATTTTATTTTATTAAAATGCTTATAAAGCATTATAACTTTGTCATTTTGCTCCAATTTAGCACATCTGACCTTGTGTCTGACATTAGCTATGTAGTTTCTTATTCTTAATGAATTTGGGAAAATACATAACATAAATAATGGCAGTCTGTCTTTATGAAGGGAGCCTATTTGACCAGGAGTTGTAATAACAATGTTAATGAGGCAGGAATTTTTGTTTCTATATACATGCTAAGAAATCTTACATGTATTTCAAATATGCGATTTCCTGTCCTTTCTGTGATGAAGACAACATTTACCTGAGAAAATATTAATGTGTTTAAATCTCTGTCTAAGTGACAGTCTTCCTGTGAAATAGAATGGGATGGGGCAGATCAAATGGTAGGAGGGGTAAGCTGGGAATGTGAGCTGTAGTGCTGGTGTATGTAACCTCTGAGTTTTATTCCATTCCAGTAGACTGTGTTAGAAACAATATATGAAAAATGTGCTGACATTTTAAAAGTGCTGCTGAATTCAAGGAGTCCTCATCTAGATGACACCATTCCATTCACTTTTGTCAGTTACAGGAAATGAACCAAAATCATAGTGTTGACCCAGTGCTCTTTCTATTACCTTTTACTAGGCAGAATGAGTCAAATCTTGCCAAGGATATTTGCTTTCCCACTTAACTGTAGAAAGGCTTTTCTTTCTTGAGTCTTGGTGTTTCAAAGGGTCCTGAGGACTCTCTTGTCACCAAAGACAAATATGACAAAGACAATGGTACTTGTGGAGGACCTCAGAGTGAATTTCGATTATGTCAAATAGCCCTATGCTTTTTGAATGACTTTTTAGGGAAGGTTGTGGTTCTGTTTGTTTGTTTGTTTTTTTTGTTTTTTTTTTTCAAATGGCAGCTGCAGTAAGAACTCAAAAAATTTGCAGATGATGTATTGCGAGTGACAGGCTTTATATAATAATTTATCCTTCCTGGCAGGAAGGAATTCTACAAGTGCCACCACTTATTACAATTGTCACAGTTCATAGAGCTTATAGTCAGAGGGAGCTTCTGGGTCAGTTGGTGCAAGACTCAACCCATGTATTAGATTTCCCCACGTAACATCTACCGTCTCTTTAAATGCATCCCATGGAGCATTAGTGACTTCCTTGTCGCTGACAGTATTAACCCACAGATATATAACTTGAATTTCTTCTGTCAAGGTATTTCTTTTTGGCATGATTCCAAATTTAAGCTACTGGTTTCCTGAAAACCCCACTCCCCACCCAAGCCCCAACCCCCAGAATTTGGGTGATGTTTTTTATAAGCATTTATGGTGAAATAAATGAGCACCACTCTATTCTTTTTAAAATAGAACCAAGCTGAACATAATAGATAGCTTCATAGTCAATGGTAAATAGTAAATATATTTTACTAATAGTAAAGGCTTTTGGGGCTGTAGTTTCATGAAATTCAGTACTAAAGTCTCCTGCTTTCATTGGCAGTATCTGTGAAAATAATGTCAGTTCACAACAAATGCAAGGTTCATCAAGTTCTTCTACAACTGACATAAGATAAAAGAGGCCAGAGACACTAACCTAGTCAACTGGAATTCACAGTGAGAGTTACTTGTGCCTTGGAGAACTAGTGCTCAGGAAAGCTCTAAGAATTTTGTTTGGAAGGGCCTTTATTTGGCAGGATACAAGAAATACCCTGGATGTCTGATAACCCATCAGGTTTTTCCAGATTTAGAGTCCATTATGCTAAGATTTTCGAAGCCAAACAGTTTATTTGACCAGTTTACCATCGTATTTAGTCTGTGCTTAACTCTGCTATCTTTTCTTCCTATCTTTTTTTTAAGCCTCTTCTACAGTTACATTTGATGGAGTGTAGCATGTTAACCATCCTTCATGTTTACATCCTTTCTAATTTGTTGGCATCCTTCCGTGGAAGAAAATTTGATGTGAGTTAATGTTGTATAAGAAACACCTTGTTTTACAGAGCTTTAAGACTGAAGTGCTTTCATTGCAAGTCTTGAATCTCCTGCAGACTGCCAAAGAAGAATCCATACTTCATGAACCTGCTTTGTCTGATCTGTTGTCTGATTTATCTTGTATCAGTTCAAAGTAGGAGCTTTTTTTTCAAGCTTTTGACTGATTTAACAATTGCTATATGGAATATTTTGAGGTTTTCCTTTCTTTCTTTCTTTCTTTCTTTCTTTCTTTCTTTCTTTCTTTCTTTCTTTCTTTCTTTCTTTCTT
>VZRU01016832.1:99840-130969 GCA_013398155.1 Pedionomus torquatus | reverse complement strand
CTTCCCTTCCCTTCCCTTCCCTTCCCTTTCCATTAAAAATGTATTTTGATCTGAGGCTCATAAGTCCTTATTAATATCAATTTTTCAAAATTCAAAGTTTTTGATAAATTCTCACTAGATTTTTTTTTTTTTTAAAATTTAAGTATCCAGCATTATAAATGTCATTGTTTATTTCCGCAGGACATTCCTGCAATCTGTAATCTGTTTTCCAGTTTTCCTGTGATGTAACTAATTATTTAGCTGCATATTTGAATGAATTTGCCACAGCCTTTGTAGCTATTATTTCATCATCAGAACCACTGATCTTGGAAGTCATCTACAGATGCTATGTATTTATTACAGCTGGCCTTTCTGCACAATGTTCTTAAAATAATTGTTATGATAATAAAAAATAATCCTTTGGACTTTGTTTTGGTTCAGAATTTCAGAGCTCCCTTTTACCATTCATAAAGGAAGACTATACTATAGTTTTTGGCATTCTTACTATGCAAATACTTTTAAGTACTTCCTAATCCATAACTATCCTGAACCACACAGAGTTCTCTTGTTTCATTCTGAGATCATAGACAACATAAATAATCTTTAAGGTTATCCTAAATCCTCAGAACGAACACACAGATAGTGCAGGGGTTCATCTAATAACAAGGTCTGGTGATTTATGTGTATGCCCCAGCTCGCTGGTGAGAGGCTCTGATTCTGTTCAAGGAGACACATTTGAAAACTTCTGTGACAACATTGGAAGAGAGTTTTTAAATTATGTATTTGTAGTGTCAATCTTCTTCAGGGTTTTTGAAGAAAGCAGTCAATCAGTGATCTAAATCACAAAAAAAAGTGAGCTTTGCTGTGTCCCTGAGTTGCTACAGCATCTTCTCCTGAGGATATCTTTGCCATTTTTTTACAGCAAAATCAGAATCTGTGAGATGTTCCTTGGATGTGAGTCTCATGAGCTCTCTGTCACTGCAGGCTTCTATGTAAGATCAGATAACCGAAGAACTGCAGGTTTGTTTTCCACTTGATACTGACTTGACCAACTGACTGACCTGGCACCATCTGACAGGCAGCGGTACAACCACCACTGCTCCAGAAAAAGGAGGTCTGTAGAACTGGGCAGCTTGTAAGTGCATCTTTTGCTTATCAATAGTTCAATGACATAAGGTATAGTAAATGTAAACTTTAATGACAGTACACCAATAAATTTCTACAGTAAAAAAAATAAATATGAAGGCATATTTTTATGGGAATACATATATTTCTTGTTGGAAAAAAATGTACGGGTTGAGCTCCTACTGACTGAAAGGGATTGTTACAGACAAACATGAAACACCTTGGTAAGAAACATCATGGCTCTTCAGACTAGGTTTTGGATTAACTGCTTATGTTTATGTGAATAGCAATAGCTGAGAACTTGCAAGTGCTACTTATTGCAGCAATGAACACGCTGCTTCAAGTGAAGAAAACATTGCTACACTTGCCTGGACAAATCCCAAAGCTTTTTACAAAGATTCCCTTTTCATTCTATGCCCTTCATCTCAATGTATAGCTGAGTATGTAATTGACAGTGTTTTTTTTTTCCTCATCTGGTGCTTGCTAACATTATATAAATATATGTTTGACTTGGCAATCTACAATCTTTCTATATACAGTAGTTAACACACTTCAGTGATTTAATCTCACTAGTAGAGTGCCACAGTGTATAATAAAAGAAGGAAATCCTTTCATGCTGACAAAAATCTAGACTTATGCATATCAAGATTTTCTGTCACATAAATAAAACTTAACAATTTTTCCCTCTCAACATGCTTTATAAATCCACTTGCTTTTTGTAATAATTAAAAGAATCAAACTAAACAAACAAGCAAAAACCCCAAACTCAAACCTGTTCAGGTTCTTTCTTTGTAGAAAGGGACTGAAAGTAAATTATCTGGAGCTCTATATGTTGCTGTATTTTTACAATAATGCTGTAAAAGCTTTTTAGTTAATTCTATATTAATTCCTGGAATCTTATCTTTTTTCTCTTTTGCTTTCATTTGTTAAAACCAGCATATTTCTGTAACTACAGTAGCAAACTCTGCCTACACATCTGGCTTATACCTACCTTTCACACTGTGACCTCAGAAATCTGTATTTATAATACTTCATCATGTTCCATGTCATCTATTATAATTCATGATGTTTATACTTCCTGAATTTCATGTCTGACTAGGCTACTTTTATGTTTTAGGACATATGAAACATCCTTATCTCTGACTGGATTTCTATCCATTTTATAAGCTAATTTAAAATTTCTCTCTTGGTTCAAAACAATGAATTTACTGCACCCTTCTATAATTTCCTCACTCATTTTTTTCTTCTCTCTTCGATCTGCATCCTGATTTTCTGTTTTGCATTTTCCCTGTCACTCTCCACAGCTAATTGTCACCTCTTAGATATGCAACAATGTTCAGAAAATCTTTTTTTCATTCTTCTTTTTAAGAAGTAGTTTTCTGGTTTGCTGGCCACTTTTTTCTCAGAAACACAGAAGTCAAAACTGTCAGTGACATCGTACTAATGTAGGGTAAGTCATGAGTTACTCTTAATGTAAAGTCACTGTTAATGGCTAATCCTACTAATGACTCAGAAACACACTCATGACTGTGTTACTGCTGGGCATCTGTAAAGATTAATACTTCTAATAAATCTGATCTTGAAAAAAGATAGCTTCATTCTAGGGCATTCTAGTAGCAGTGGTAGTGGGGACAAAAAAAGGAGAGTGAGGAATGGGGGAGGCAGAGAGAGAGAGACAGAAAAATATCACATAAAGCAATTTTTTTTAACATACAGAAGGGATGAAACCATTTCAACAGCTCATATTTGCTTTGTTCAAATGACATTTTTATATTGCTACCTCAGAATGACAGATTGCTGTACATCCTAGCATATTACTATTGTTGATGTCCTCTCACTATTACATTGAGGCTTTCAGTTCAAAACCAAAGTTTTACTATGGTATATTTTCTACAATGACTACTAAAGCATGTTCAGAAACAGCTATCCTCAAATTTCATTCTTTGCAAAATATGCAATAAGTTTTGTCTCATAATAACACACTGGAAACAAAAAAAATAAATTCTCTATTTCTCATAATTTTATTCTTCTTCTGTCTGCGCATAAGAACAAATGCACCTCTGTACGTGTTTGTACCAACCAGAGATTTGAAGTGTTGCCACAAACTATTACTACAACATGTCAAAAAAATATCTGCTAAAAACCACTGTAGATGAAAAGGAGAACATCATACATGAGCTTGGGAATATTTCTCCAGTAATAAAGAAATGTCATCATCTCAATATTTTTCAAGAAATTTAGGGACTAGAAAAGGCAATATCAACTGTACTTATACTTACAGGTTTTCCACTGTAGCTCTAACAACATGGGCATATCATTGCACTATACTTTCAGCATAAACAAGGCCATAATATATAAACAGTTGACCAACTACATTGTGCATGTTGGCGCTGATGACATTAAAATCTCTTAACAAATGTTAATCCTGTATTTGATCATATCAGAATGGGCACTGTGTACTGTGCAATAAAGCACTGAATAAAGCAATTTTGCTTACATAATTTGTTTGTTTGGACTAAAGCAAATGGGAGTGCTTTAATTCTTACTTGCTTTTGTTTAGGTAAACAGATAAGCTTTCTAAGGGCTCAGCAGTATAGTATGATTGATAATAAACATTCTTTGTTTTAGGAGATAAATATATTTATTTTATATATTTGGTATATGTCAAATAATTATTTCTTAAAAATCAGCAAATTTTTATTTCACAAAACCTTTTTAGAAATGTGAATATATGCTTGACTTTCATGACCTTCATAGAAAAGTTGCTTTAGAGTTGTTGCAATCCATGGACTAGTTGAGACACTTTGTTGGGAAACAGCAAAACTTGAATGAGTAACTAATAACCTTAAAGGATGCATGGCATTTGGATAGCATCCTGGTTACTAGTGTCTTCCCCCTTTAAAGGTAAAAAGTAAAGGAAAATAAAAAGAAAAATGCAAGAAAAAATGTTAATAGCTTACCACTTGGGACCACATGGTTTCTGTTCTACATCTAGATAAAAGGTCCTCACATCTGAAGCAAAGGAAGACAGTTATTCAGCAATAAAAATGTTAAAGGGAGGCCTGAAAAACCAGAGTACCTAAAGCTGTGTTATTCATCTTATAGCCCATCAGCCAGTCACAGGCCAGCAAGTATCAAGAAGTGTGTAGGGAATTACTACTAAAGATGCCAAATGCTACAAGACATCATGGGAATCATACATCTTCATTCATTTTTCAAGCGTGCCAAACACTGGTCAGAAGGAACAACATGAGAATAAACAAAATCCGGTAAACTCTGACCTTCCAAAGTTTGATGAGATTTCTGCCTAATAATAGGTGAACACTGATGTTACGGATTGCTCTCAGCTTTTTTCCAACTGAATTTAGATGAGGCCATATTTATAAATTAATGCTTGACTAAGCAAATGAATTCATGGTAAAATGTCCAGATTTTTAGTGACATATTTGATATGGGGTCATGAAGTGCTACAAAGAAAATGCAATTTTAATTACTTTGAAAATAATCACAGACTGGACAGGCTACAGCCTATGAAAAAATAATTGTATGTCAGAAACTGGCATATGTCTGTGTTTTAAAGAGAATCTCTATGCTACAACACTCAGGACCGTAAGTGAGTGGGAAACTGACTGAGTATGAGAGAATTTTCTTACAAATGAATGAACCACTGTCACTCACATTCAGGTTCTGATTGAAATTAGACAAAAATCAACTAGAAGGTCTTCCATTATCTGGCAGACTGAAACAGAGGTTGCATGGTGACTGAAGACCAAAGAAGATCAAGAATGCTCCCACACAATGACACTGTGTTCAAGGTACAAGTACATATTCATTGCAGCCGCAAGGTCCGGTCAATTATCCCTAACCAGCAATTTCTAACTAGTCTCAGTAAAGTTTTAAAAGCTCCATATTCATATATGGCGATTAGAAGAGATAATATGGAAAACACTCTTCTGATGCCATACGTAGCACAAAGCTTCCCAGTGTTATCAGAACTTTAACAATTAAAAATAATAGTTTTATCTGATTGCCAGATGACACAGAATTGTAGATATCTCTCCACACAATATTGAAATTAATGAGGTGCAGCAATTCATTCATCCACATGCTTATCAGTGATCTTTAAGAAAGACACTAATTCCCTTAAGGAAGTTATTTTATGTAAGAACCAAAGTTAGTTTCTTTTAAGGAATCTTGACTGTCAGAGATAGGACCTACCATATGAAGAACATCAAGCTTGTAAGGTTTTGTTACACATTTAACATGCTTGGAAACCATACTAGAAAAAGAAGGATAGCTTTCTGCATTTACCACATGATAAGATCCATTAATTCACATATTCATATGACATATGAGGATGACATATTCAATTAGGATGTGTTAACTGAGAGTTTAAGTCACTATTTTGGGCAGAGCAGTCCAGAAACTCTCCCTAAGCTCAAACTTGAAGTGAGTATGCTTTTATTAGAGACTAAATTTAAGGATTTGTATGCAGGCACATGAAAAATACAGTCTTCATGTTCTTTTGAAGAATTTTCCTTTATTTCCCCAGAAAACATTCCCTATACCATTACTTAAAGAATCTGAGCTTGAGAGCCATATGAATAACTGAATGTGTTTAACATCCATATGTAAACTCCTTACAAATGTTTTTTTTTTTCGCCTTTCACAGCATAAGAAACTTTGAGTGTTTTAATTGTTCTGAATACATACTATTGGCTTTAGTGTTTCATCATTTATCTTGTGTTTCTGTAAGGTACGAAATACCCACTGGTGACTGTTTTCTGCCTGCATGAATGCCAACTACTTGTGACTGACATGTAAAGGCTGTAACTCTGAATTTCTTATTATACTATAACCAACAAACAGAAGAAGATTTATGTGGGAATATAAAGCATTTCCTATATGATAGCTGGATGAAATAAGCATGTTATTTGATTTTTCTAGTAAATGAATCTGTCATGACCTAATGGGTTCATGATATAGTTCTTCTGTAACTGAAGTCAGCCAGGCTTTCACCAGACTACCTAAGTGTCAGGTTTTGTAAGCAGACCAAGAATATTTTTGACATCCTAAACTGATTCCAACTCAGTTCTTCAACAGAGTAGGTTTTAGTTCTTTGCTTTGCATCCTTCTGGACCACTGTCCTTTTCTTTCCCTCTGCATGGGAATGGGTTAGACATGAGGATTGAAACAGCCTGATGTGCTCTCCAGCCATCTCTCTGATCTGTATAATGCATCCAAATACTGTGCAGTCTAGAAGTGGTCTAGGGACATTTTGAACCTGAATGTAGACATTCAAGTTCAGATATGAACTATGTGCTTCCAAAGCTAATTATGACTACAGGTTCCTCATTATTACTCTCAGCTTGACAGCTATTCTCCAGAAGCTAAATGCCAAGGAAAAATAATAATTGATGGGTTTTAACATTGGGCAGACAGTAATAACACATAAGAAGCAATGATACAAGTCAAAGGGCATGGAAACTCACTGATGCTGTCCCATTGATATTGGTAGACAAACCTGGGATTGATGCTAATCAGGAAGAAAAAAAAATAATAACCTCCTTTCCCACTCCTCAACCCCAGCCTGCATATGATGTTGTTCTTGGTTAAATAAAAGTGCATTTCATATAACAAGGAGTACTTAGAAGTGCTTGTGAGCCCACTTGCAAAACCGTGAAGAATCAGATTAAATATCTGTGATGTTTGCACTGTAATCTGGATATTCTCAGCAATGTTAAATAACATTAACAATTTTTGACTACAATTCTTAATAAAAATTATAAAATTAGATATTAAATATTGGAAGATGTCATCATTTGAGCTACAGAAAAACATACATGTTTATGATTAATTCTTATATGTTATTATCAGTTCATGCAAATGTTCCTTCACTGCCATTCAAATACAAAAATATGAAGCGTGGTTAAGAACTGTAGTAAGATTAATACATGAAGTCATAGAAGGGCAATGATACATATGAAATATTTAAGCAACTGCTGTTCTTCTTTGATTAGTTTGCTCTGATGAGCCTTGAGTAACTAAACAATGAGTTATATGTCCATTCTGTGGCTTCTGTTGTTACTTAGAAGTTGTCTATTCTTGAGCCTTGCTTACATATATCTCTCTGACTTGCTACACATTCTCCATGTTAGACCCTTTTCCAAGTTTTTTTTTTTCAGGTCTTCTCATTCCCAGATTTATCTGCTAGGTAGAAGTCTGTGATATTTATAGTAATAACTAATTTATTTTTTTTTCAACTTGGTATTTCTCAGTGACATCATCTATTTCTGTATTGAGCTTCTAGCATAAAGGCCATCACAGAGCATTTCAAAAGTAGCAGCAATTAGGTATTGAAACTTCTGAAAGGCTACCTAAATGTCTTATGAAAAATTTTAAAACAATAGCAAAGTTCCTATATTTCCCTCTGGTGGATATTTATAGCATTCTCTAGAGAAAAAGTAAGTAGCAGCTGAAAACTTTGTTATCCTCTGAGCTTCTCAGAAATGAAGAAAAGGAACTTTACAGTGAAATGATAGAAAAACATCTTTTTTTTTTTTTTCTGAATTTCTGTTTTTTACTAATACCACCCTTCATGGTCAAACTCTAAAGAATGTATTGGAGTATGGAAGTAGTGAGTTTCAGAATCTTTTTTGTATTCTCCATGCTTACTTACAGGCAAAGTTATGAATTTGTTTAACAATTTAAAGTAACTTTTGCATGAATTTTCATCATAACAATACTACAAAAATTAAGTAATTTGAAAAACAAATACTTTGACAGTCATGGCAGATGCAAAAGATCTGAGTGGGGACTGAGTAGTTAAAAGGGCTGGAAAATGGAACAGAAGTATGAGATAAAATTGGAAGATATTATATTTACTGTGTGGGCTTTCATTAAGTCCAAGAAAGAAAATAGACACACAGACTGGACTGCCTCATTGGCAAATCTGGACTCTCACATGGAACTTTACCTTGGGAATTTTGTGTGGATAATGCCAACTAAACACCAGGAAGTGAGTGTAAGTTAAGGGAGAGAGCAGAGTTTCCATGAATGACTATCTTTTAAATATTTAATTGGCTTCCTAAGAGGTCAAATTTTCTGTGATCAGATTGTCTATTTAAGTTTGATTTGACTTCTTGTAAAACTCCTGTTTGAAAATACATCTTTTTTTAACAGTTAGTCTTCAAGCAAATGAAAATGTAAAAGATGTAAAAAATGTAAACCAAACGAAAATAGTAAGCTATAAAGACAACTTGGGTAACAGTGAATTCTATGGAAGAGTTCATTCACCAAAGACACAACATCAAGAACAAAATCGAAATAATACAGTTTAACTAAGGCAAATAAAAAATACTAATGCAAAATCTCTTTTCATTCAGAATAAAATAAGAAATTTTGATATGTTTGTTACACTGCATACTTTCAATTAAGAAAAAGATTGGTTAACATACAGGAACAGTCTTTTGGCAAAAAGAGATAAATTGTATAAATCATATAGGAATAGCATTTATTCCATTAAATCATCTAAAACATAACACATAATATAGCTCAATTGTAAGGGGTTGTAATTTTTATCTATGTTCATTTTTCAACTTAAATAAGCTATTTTCTTGCCATGTGAGACATAATTATAATTACTTATATCTCTTTCTGCATTAATAATGCTTTGAGATCTACAGCAAGGGTTTTTGGCTTCTGCAACACTGACATCAAGGAGGGGAAAAATAGTATTTTTGCTATAAGTCAGTTAACTAGGAGTCTGATGCTTTCAAAGAAAAAAAGCTGGCCTGCTTCAGCAGTGAATAATAGAAAAACACAGACAGTGATGACATGAAATTGCACAGGTCTAAAATTAAGGTCTACAGTGGTATTCCTATGTAGGTAATCCAAGTGATGGAATTTTGAGTACAGGTGTCTAGACTTTACTGAAGGAACAATAAACCATAGTTTACCCATTATCAAAAGTTCTTTAGTTCAACTTATATGTTCTGTTTACATACATCTGTGTAAATTGGCATTGCATAAGAGTTAGGGAAATGCCTTTGTTTGTTCAAATGCATCCAATCAACAACTAGAGAGAATAGCACATGACTTAGCAACTAACCATGTAACCTCAACTCTCCTGCAGAAGGATCCCACAAATACATTGGGCACTGGATGTATGCATGCAACTTTTCCACTATATGGAAATACTAAGTGTTATAATTAGGTTATTATTAAGGAATGTTTTGTAAATATCAAGAAAAAATAGTATTAATCAGTAATTTCTTTTCCCTGATTATGCCAGACAAGTCTAATATTTACACATAACAAGTCAGACATGAATTTTTTTGAATAGCAGTGGAGCACATCAGATCCCTGTTGTATTGTGTAGCTGAAAACTGCAAAACAAGTATGAAATTTTCCAGCGCCACCTATTGTCAGGTAGGAGAAATGAACGTCTGTTTTACTGAAAACAGATCAAAATGTGTGTATTGAAGCTGTTTCTTACACAAAAGGCTTTCAAGTGATTTTTGATAATCTACCTATTTCTATCTGAGGTTAAGAGTGTTGCTGTCAGCTGAGGTATCCCAGACAGAAGAGAAAATACCTGCTTCCTCTCTGAGTTCTTCCCTATGAGTATCAAATAAACATGGGCCACAAGGCCTAGCCTGTTAATCTTTTTAATGTTAATTTAGAGACTCAGACATAAACAATATCATTCTAACTTGCCTGCTTGCAAAGCTATCAATAAATAAAGATGACTAAAAAGAAATTGTGCCCATCCTGATGCTGCTGAAATGTTAAGGATGGATATTTTTCAGCACAATCTGGAGAAACCTCATTAAAGGAAAATGTGCTTTACTTCAAGTGAGAAAACATCAAAATTTGTTCACTGGGCAGATTCTTATTCCTGCTGAAGTTCCATCTAAACATGAGGAGGAACTTCTTCATTTTGAGGGTGGAAGAGTACTGGAAAAGGCTGCCCAGAAGCGTGGTGGGTATCTCTGGACACATTCAAAACCCACCTGGACAAGTTTGTGTGCAGCCTGCTCTAGGAGGACCTGCTTTGGCAGGGGGCTTGGACTAGATGACCTCCAGAGGTCCCTTCCAACCCCAAATCATTCTGTGATTCTGTGATTTTGTCTTTCTATTCTGCACTGGGTAGTAAAAATTAAGCACAAGACAGAATATGTCTTCCAGGCACTGAATGTACACGTGCTAAAAGAAAGAGAAACTAGTAATGTATTCTGACAGCATTTACACAGTATTTCCATTATATTTGTACACTGAATTCAGAGAATGTTAAGACTGAAAATTCAGGCACTAGGTTTAGGATAGTACACTGTTTAAACAGCCCAATTAAGTTTTCAGTTGGATGTTTCTTGTGGGTCATTACAATTAGAATCACATGTGAGAATGAAAGCATATTTTTTCTAAGATTTGGAAATTTGGCTGCATTCAGTGGTAGAATGAAAGCATTACATTTTAAATTCTATCAGAGTGTGTGTTTTTAAACTTACACATGAAAAGTCACAGCAAACTAAATAAACACCTAGCAAGTCAAAATGGTAGGTTTTGACAATATGACATTTTCCTATCATTCTTATAATGCTGGCAAAATTCAACCAATTTTTAAAGGACTTTCCATTTTTACCAAATTGCCTATGCTACAGAATACAGTTCTGTTTACTTTCTAGTCAGCGACAATACCAGAAATCCTTCGGAGGTAGTCACGATGAGTAACACACTAAAGAATGAATGCTACATTGCCTCTGCCAAGCTTGGTAGCCAAGCAATTATCTGCCAAGCTGGGTAGTGAGCAATCACTCAAAATGTCCATGGTTGACCACCCTGTGTTCCTCATTTGCTTGGCACTGAGAGACCTGTGATCTGACATCCAGCAGTGTTGTAGCATGGCATAGGAACATAGTAAACACTTCCTTCTCAGTATACCCTCCAAACATAAAAGTTTTTAAATTCTTATCTTAGCCAATATTTCCAGTCTTTATAGTTTCGGAAACACAACCAAGACAACTGGATTCAGTGACCTCACACATTAGATCTCCAGGAGTATAAGGCTCTGGTAGACACTGCTGCACAGTGTGCCATAATGCCATCAAACTATAAAGGGATAGAACCCACCTGTACTTCTGGAGTAATCAGTTCTGTTTTACCTCAAACGTGGACACAGGGAGGTCCCAACAGAAACAGAAGTGAGCCTAACTGGGAATGAATAGGAAAAGCACTCCATTGTGACTAGCCCAGAGTCTCTGTGCATTGTTGGCAAAGACTACCGCAGGAGAAGGTATTTCAAGGACCCAAAAGGGTCCTGGTGGGTTTTTGGTATAGCCACTGTTGATGTGGAGGAAATTAAACAATTATCTACCTTGCCTGGTCTCTCTGAAGACCCTTCTATTGTGGGGTTGCTGAGTGGCAAGGAATAACAGCTGCCAATTGCTACCACAGCTGATCATTGGTGGCAACATTGCATCAGTCAAGACTCCCCAATTCCCATTTATAACCTAATGCATCAGCTGGAGAGCCAAGTGATCAACAAAACTCATTCACCTTTTAACAGTTACATACAGTCAGTGGGAAAGCCTAACAGAGAGTGGAGATTAGTGGTAGACTAATCATTTAGTTATGGCCTGAATGAAGTTATACCACCACTGAGTGTTACCATGCAGAATGTGCTGGAACTTGAGTACAAACTGGAGCCCAAGGCAGCTAAGTGGTATACTATAGTTGACATCACTTCTCAGTCCCTTCAGCAGCAGAGTGCAGGCCACAGTTTATCTGCACCAGGAAGGGCCCCCACTACATTTGGAACTGACTGCCTCAGCATGGAAACACAGCTCTAGCATTTGTCATGGGCTTGATCCAGACTGCATTGGAACACAGTGAAACTCTAGAACATTTCCAATACATTGATGACATCATCATGTGGGTCAATACAGTAGAAGAGATTTTTGAGAAAGGGAAGGAAATAATTCAAATCCTTCTGAGATACAGTTTTGCCATAAAAAAAAATAAGGTCAAAGGACCTGCACAGGAGATCCAGTTTTAAGAAATAAAATGGCAAGATGGATGCCAACAGACCTGAATGAGTGTAATCAACAAAATAACAGCTGTGTCTCCACCAACTAGTAAAAAGGAAAGATAAGCTTTCTTAGGCATGCACACAAGTGAACTTCATGAAGTTCAGCCAGGCCAAGTGCAAGGTGCTGTACCTGGGTCCCAGCAATCTCATGCACAAATACAGGCTAGATGGAGAAAGGATTGAGAGAAGCCCTGAGAGTAGGACTTGGGGGTGTTGATGGATGAGAAGCTCAACACCAGCCAGCAATGTGCACTGGTAGCTCAGAAAGCCAACCATATCCTGGGTTGCATCAAAACAAGTGTGTCCAGCAGCTCAAAGGAGGTGATTCTGCCGCTCTACTCTGCTGTCAGAAGACTCAGTTTGGAGTACTGTGTCCACCTTTGGAGTCCTCAACACAGGAAAGATACAGACCTGTTTGAGTGAGTCCAAAGGAGGGTCACAAAGATGATCAGATGGCTGGAACATCTTTCCTGTGAAGAGGGAGGCTGAGGGAGTTGTTTAGACTAAAGAGAAGTCTGCAGGGAGACTTTAGAGCAGCCTTTCAATACCTAAAGGGGGCCTATGGAAAGATGAAGAGGGACTTTTTGTCAGGGAGCTTTACTTTACTCCTGTTCTTTTGATTTTCATTTTTATCCTTTCCTAAGTGAAGCAATTTTTCAGTGTATCTCTTCTGTATTGGAGTGATTGATAGTGGTGTGGGTTGGTTTTCTGGGCCAGTAGCCACAGTGCTCCTTGTGGTGGTTTGAGTAGCTACAGCACTCATTTTGTGGGTTGGAATAGCTGCAGTACCTGTCCTATGGACTGGAGTAGTTGCAGTTCTCATTGCAGTTTTTGGAATAGTCTGCCCACATACACACCAATATTTAGCCAACAGCAAGACCCTCAACCACACTCAGGGTAAAGAATTCTTCCTTACACTACTTGCTCTCAGTTGCTAGGTACTCCAACATTTAGCGATCTAATTATTTCAGACTCCTTTGCTTTTCCTGCTGTTCTGTATGCTTTCACTTAAAGCATTTAAAGCAATCAGTTCAGCTTGTCTTTGATGCACTGGATTTCTAATAAGTCAACTATGATCTTATGAATCAAATCACTTGTTCTTGACCAAACATTTGCTGTTTTCTGTTTTGTTAAATCAACATTTTGCTTTCAAACTTTGCACAATTTGAAGTTTAACTCTGTACTGCTAGGTTCATTTTTACTTCCTTTATCCTACAGCTGCCACACAGTTCTGATGTTTTCAGATAAGGTCAGTTGAATACCCAATACTAGATGGCTTATTCAGTTATGTAAAAGAGTGAAGAAAGTGCAAGCACAGCAGGACTGTGGCTGCTGAGCAGTGAAGACAAACTACTCTCAGGTAGAGGTTAGAGTTTTAGAGGTACAGGATAGAAATAGGTATGTATGCCCAGGAGGGATATAGGAAAGAACTGCAGAGTCATGATATTTCAACTTTTGGGAACATCTATAGCTGCCTTTCACCTTGGTGAACTGCCTTGTTGAGCAGTTGTTTAGGTTAGACCACTGTGGTTGATTAGACATAAAGACACGAAGACATTGACTAACATGCTGCGGGACAAAGCTGTTGTAGATAACAAGCTTAGGATGTGGTAAAACTAGTTGTCTGCCTCTCAAAGCTGTATGACAGAGTTGTGATCCTCTTTAACCAGAAGGTGATTTTTTTTGCTTAAATTTACATTTGCAATGCAATACATTATTATGCTATTCTAAGTGGCCTGGGTTTGAAGTCTTTATCTGTTTAAAGATTATGAATATTAAGTGTCAGTGATTTGCAGAGAATCTTTTGTGCGGCTGGAAGAAATACAGCAAGTAATGAGGAAATGAGACAGGAAAGAGGTTCAAATAACTCTTGCAGCAACCAATCAGAGTCACTGGAGAAAAGTTCCTAGTTAATATTCAAAGTCATTAGTCATAGAATGTTAAGAAGAGATGCTGCAATTTGAGAGTCCAATCACAATCCATCCAAGGTCTGAAATGGAAAAGGACAAGATGGTTAAGAAAGAAATAGCTCTAACTAAAGATCTGTATATTCACACAACTGGAGACAAGGAAACAATCCTTTTATTTTTCCAAATACTGTGATATGTTTGTGTTGAGAGAAGATGAAAGGTTAAGGAGATCCTTCAGAAAAGGAGTAGATGATCTTGTATAATATGGGGTAGCTAGTTGGAAGCTATTGTTCATATTCAGCCAATCATTAGTTTTTACATTTTTTGTCAGCTAGGCAAATTCTTTTGGGTCAGCATGTATTTTTGTTTAGGTGAAGAAACTGGACATTAAAGGAAGGGCCTGTAAATGATTGCTGAGATTTTTAGTAGACTGATGAATGAGTTTGCTAATTTACTTCAAATTTATAGTCATTTAAGCTGTCCTGTGTACTTTCCTGCAACTTTTATTTGTGTAGGTCTGATTGAGCATTGAAGGGTTTCATCACTTTATAATGATGAAATTAAATGTGTACATTTAATACTCCATAATGAATATTGGTTTACTTTATTTGTTTTAATTCAGTAAGCTGTGAGCTGAAAGCAATGCTCGCTATTAACACTTCATCACCCTTTTACTTCTGTGCATCCTACAGTTTCCTGTATGTACTGTACTTGTAAAGCTATGTAAGACCCTTACTTCAGTGCACCAACCAGGTACTGTATTTTACCTGCCAGCTGAGTAACAGTTTTACAAAGACAAAACAGTAGCTATGGATTCATAAGATCTCACATTCTTCGGACAGAAGTGTAACCTGATAAATACTAGAGTTACCTTAAATATAATAATAGAATATAATGACAATTTCTTTAGGGCATGTAGGGTACTACACCACTGCAATTCAGAGTATGGGTCAGATCCACTGTATAGAACTGCTAAATAAACACATTTATTCTGCTGTTACAGTTCCATGTTAGAACTGCTTACACGTCATATTAAATTATAACTTCAACTAATATCAACTAAACATTCAACTAAACAAATTAAGCAGTGTGACATATATCCTGTAGTAGCGATTAAGTGTTTCAGATAATGTTGTTTTGAAGTCCCAAAAAGTTCAATGAAACAATTCTGAACATTTAATTACCTTATTAATTTCTATATTTTACCTCTTTCAACATTTTTTATATGCATGCACCCTTCTACAGGGACAAATTAGACTTGACTCTGTTCAATAATATAAAGTGGAAGAAGAAAAGGCTATCTGTTCATGTTTGTCTCCTGAAGAGAGGAAGTCTGTTTTATATTCACTTCCATCCTTGAAGATGGTACGAGTATGTGTATGTAGACCAGGAATAGGTAATTACTCTCTTACCTTGAGGAAAGAAGAAATGACTAAGCAATTGACAAAGTGTATGATCCCTACTTCTATTGAAACAGCTGTCCTGAGGGAGCTCAAAATTTTAATGTGAATATATCAAGAATTCTTTCATACTACCCAAAACTCTTCCTAGATAACTTTTGTTATTCAAAATAGAGCTACTGTGTCTTTCTTTTTTAAAATGTTGGAAATGGAATTAAAAACTATTTCCCTGCTTTGATTCAACTCAAACAAGCTCTCATTCCATTTTGTTGATTAGCTGTAAAAAGGCAATGTAACACTTTGAATGCCCAATGCTTATGTCAATAGTCAACTAGACTAGTGACATAATCACCTAGAATGCACAAAGTACTGCTCTACCTAGGGATGATGGGATCTTCATGTCAGTGGAAAAAATGAGTAGAGCAGAACTTGCTTTTGTTTAGCAGGGTTTCCATATACCCTCAAACATAATTCACGAATGTGACTGTTCACTCGGCTCCTACTTAGATTTTGACTAATACAGCTCATGCTGAGGCCTGATGTATGCTGGGAGGGACATCATCAGGTCAAAGCAAGAGCACCAGGTAGGCAAGACAGGTGACCAGAAACAGATAAAAGACTATTATGCAGCCATTTTCACCTGCAAGTTGCTGTCTCCTGCAGCTATCTTCTTTGCATACTGGTTGTCTGGCCCTTTTTGTTGGAATCTGCTGACTCATAGAAATGGTTTAGAACAAACTTCCATTCTGGAAGGTTTAAAAGTGTCAGCTTACCCAAAAAGCTTTTGAGGCTGACTCAACAGCAGCTGGACTGCTGAGGTTTTGTGCTTCGTGGTGTGATATACTGGGTACCTGCACCATGACTGAGCTAGGGAACTGTTCTGCTCAGAGGTGTACAAGGTATGAGTTATAAATGAAGAAACCTCATGACTTAGTGAAGGAACTCATGTGATAGACTAGTCTGTTCAAAGGAGATTGAGTACTTGTTTGTTGTGTGTGATATATCTCTTACAGAGCTTATAAAATAAAATTTAATTTACAGAATACATTGTACTGTAAAAATAAGAGATCCAAATGCACTGTGACAATAAAAAAGAAAAAAAAAAAGAAGGTATTAAATAGATAAGTTGGTCTCTGAATATCTCCTCTAGTTCTTCCATCACTTACTGTTCTCACTTTCTTTGGGCTTCCAGCTGTGTTTAACTGTCAGAGTAGAAAGGTGAATATCCATCAAATATGAACAGAAAGGCTGAAGGTGAGTTGTTCTGTACCTAAACCTAAACCTCATGGTTTATAGCCACACTCTGAGGTAATTCAGCTAAGATTGGACTTATGCAGAGCAATATTTTTTAAAACACCTGAAGGACTCTAGTCATTAACTTCCTCATTTAGCAATTTAGACTGCAGGCATTTTTCTGTCTTAAAACATTTTGGGGTTCTCCACTCAGATTGCAGTATTTCGCTCTCCATTCACCTACCACAGTGCTTTTACTAAGGGACTTTCGTTGGCTTGAGAGTTGCAGTGGCAGGATCAGCAGCAATGGCAGTTTGGCCCTGGATGAAGAGTTTTTTTAACTTAGATTAGGAGACGCTAGGGAGCTGAGTCACTGAAATTGTCTCCTGCTTCCAGATGCTTCAAACAGGTGGAGAGTAGAGCTGAATGAAGTGCTTATATTTAGCTAAGGTGCTGGCTTAATGGATGAAAAGAAAGAAAGATAAATAGCAATAACTATGTCTAAAAAGAAGAAAACCAGCAGTCAAAGTAGGCTGTCAGTACTTTAGTATGAAGGGGAAAAAAATGCCTGTTATTAAACAAGAGATCTCATTTGATTTTTTAAAGCTGTGTAATCCTTAGTAGGAAATACTACTGTACTTAAGGCAGATAAGGAAACAGATAGTAGAGAATGATTTTGCCAAAAGTTAACTTTCATACAACACATTATTTTCCTCTTAACTGAAGCCCCTTGTGTCATCTAATGGTTTTTATATTAGATAAATATTAAGCAATGACAGTAAGTTAAACAGAAAAGAAAAGAATGTTAAAAATGATGCACCTGAGAACTGATCGTTTCACAGGTTGTGTGAGAAATTTGAACGATACATTTGCAATTGTTAAACAGCTTATGTTGGACAGACTAAGAACATACTTTAGGGCTACGTGACTCTTTGGGTTTTGCATAGGAAAATGCAAAAAATTTCTCTTAGGCTCATTTTGAATTATCTGGAACTTAGCTGGGACAGCCAAAGTGTAAAAAAGTTACTTCTTCAAGATATTTCTGGCTGTTTTTATTTTATTTTCAATTTCTCCAGAAAGCTCAGGATCTAAGGAATGATCCCAGATCGGGTGGTCACTTCATTCAATATGACAAAGAATGGGAGTCATCTAAACAGTCATATCACAGATATACTTATGCACGCATTCTATATTGACAAGATTTCTGGAGGAAGATGCAGACACAGAGTGCCTGCCTTGGGCCTGAGGAAGCATGCAACATTTGGGAACTCAAGAAAACATTGAGGTTTATTTATTCTCTTCTCCTAACCATGTGCTTATGTACACTATGCTTAGACTGCTAAATGATTCTTTGGCAAGGCTGAGGTTCTGCAGTAAATTATTGCCTCCACAATGAGGCAAGGCTATGGAGGGAAAACACCTCAGTAAATATTTTCTTCTTAGGAAGCTCCTCTGTAGGAGCTTTTGTGTAGGAACAGTATTCTCATTTATTGCATTTTGATTCTTCAGAAGGCATGTCTCTGCAATGATGTTTCTATCATATATTTTTGTTTGAAAGAGCCTGTGGATTTAATCAACAAACCCCCCCCATGTATTGAAAAATGACATATAACAACATACTTAGGCATACTGCTTTTTCTACCCAGGTGAATAAAAAGTAGTTTTTTAACATGACCACATGTATTTAAATCAACCTATCATACTGCCAAAAAATATTAATGCCTGGTGCTTGCATATTCTTTCAAATCAATTCTTTAGATTGTCGTTTTATTTATAAATGTTAAACAATGAGTCAATATTCCCTGAAAGCTGACTCTTGATTTTGAAAACCACATACACATCCCATTAATGTTGTGGAGTCTATGCTAGGAAACTACAATAAGTTTGAAGACAATGAAGTGCAAGCAAATACTCTAAGAAGCCAAAAATAATTATTATTTGTAGCACAACAAGATTGTTTTTATTAAGCATATGAATTTAAAGCTACTCAATGTTCATGGTGTGACTTTACCTGTATTTTTGAGGGAATAGACATGAAATGCAGTATTTATATACAGATTTATTTGAGTTGGACACACATTTACTCAGGAAAGTTACAAAGTGTTCTGAAATTTTTGTTAGTGGTGGGATGAAATTGTTTTTTTTACAGTTTTAAGTCTATGTTTGTGCCATCAAGGCTAGTAATAATCTAAATCAGAACTTAAATAAAAGCGTTCTATTACATGATCTATTGGAACAGTTTAGCCTAAAAAGGAATTTTGACTTCTTCCATAAACACTTCCATATTAAGCAGAAATATCAGGTTGGAAGATTGTATACCCATGTTTCAGAAACAAGCACCCATTCTCTTAACCAATATTCTTATTCACATGGAAGGCTTTTCATTCATGTAAATGTTTATTACGTATTTCATAGGAACACTTATTTTATCTGCCTGCTACTCAAAATAAATTGCCAGTTTGCAAGCAGAGGGAACCTGTTTTCAGTTTATTTTACATATTTCAATTAGTTCTGTGAAACAGTGGAAAATACGTAGCTGAAAAAATCCCTCCACAAAACCCTAACACTTTATGTTTAAAAAAAAAACATAATTAAAAACATTGTTGTTAAATATCAGTTTAACAATGAATAATCTACTTTGCTTACCTATATCATTATCTGATCTCATCTAGGACATACATCATGTATTCAAAAGTATTTATAAGCCAAAATGCTACTGGAAAAGTGACTTACTGCTCCCTGCTTTTCGTATTAATATTTACATTGGAACAAGTTGCTGCCAAGATATTAGACAGACAGCTCTTCACCTAATCTGTAAAATCCTGAGTTACTTTGCAAGATTTGAAGTGCCTGCAGTGCATTGTGAGTACCTGGTGAGCTCTAGTGAGATTATATACAGCAGTACATTGTAGAATACAGCCATGTTTTACTTGAAAACCTGCCAAAATAATAATAGCAGAACCAAGTTTCCATGAATTCTAAATAATGTCTGAATATCATGCCTACAGCTTCATAGCTGATTCCTAGTACAAGAAGCAAAATCATTCAACATTTTGGGTTTTTTTCATTTCTTGATCCCAACAGTGTGTGAGATCAATGATTTAAAATAGCCAGTTTATGATGGCTGTTCAAGGACACAGTATTCTTTATAATAATGTTAAAGGTTTGACATACTCAATACGTAATGAAATTCAGAGGTTAACCTGGAGGATCATGTCTTATACCTCTAGATTTTACCTACATTTTCAAAGTAGTAATCTAGTTCTTAAACTATGTGTCTTAGATACCTTATTGTTACTTACCATTGCAAGCTCACATAGAACATGCAATATTACTTTTCACATAGCACACACTGAAACTTCTAGACTATTAAAACTGTTTTAAGATAGTCTTTCTGAACTTTCATTTTCAAAGCATTTCAATATAGCAAAAAATAGGAAATCTTCCTGTAAATAATTGGGTTTTAAAAAACCCAGAATTGTGGCTTTATCTTTGTATAGTAAGAAGAAAGGGTAACATGGAAGTACTTCCACATTTTTCTGATTTTCTTGCTTTCCAGAAATTATGCTGAGGAAGAAAATTTTAGGCACCATTCTTTGGCTTGAGTGTATCTGACACAGTGCCCATCGACATTATTTTGAAAATAGTTGTGTTTAGACCTGTTTTCATCAAGACGTGTAAGGTATTATGGAAGACAAACAGCTGTTAAAAGATGGGAAAAAGATTTTCAAACTCTTTTTGTTAATTTTTTTTTCCAAATCTGACATAACCTATGCTGATATTAGTACATGAATCCTTTATACTCAGAATATTTTGCATGACATTTTATAACACATCATACTGAACAATCCAAAGCAAAGGGTACAAAATGTACCCCAGATCCTTGGGGACTGTAAACCCCAGATTTATTTCCTTGGATCCATGTGCCTTCATGCAAATTTACTAGTGATTGACACCTAGGTGAACAAAAAGATTTTAGTTTCTTTACTGTTGATTTAAGAAATGAAGAAATACTCTGGTTTTCTTATGAGTTGAATTCAGAAGTCTTTCTATTCAAAGACATCCTGCCAAAGATACTTATAAAATCCCCAAAGTCCTCAGTGTTTTTCTGAAACATAATAGATGGAATGATTAGGACATTGTGCTGTTCTCAGTAGTCTATTTCCCCTCCATTTGCTGATGTCACACTGAGGTGTCAATTAAAGATGATATGTGCAAATCATTTAGGGTCATAAAGAGATAAAAGAAAAGGTTACAAAACACGAGGTCATAGCTTGACAATTAAAGAGGCAATAAATGAAGAAGATTTATGGAGGGAAATTAGAGCAGATAGAAATGGAAAGCCCTGATTAATTCCTTCATTTAAACACATTCTGCTTAGATGAGACAAAGCAACTCTGTAGAGTTAAACAGTACACTTTTATGCACATTACCTGACTTGTATGACAAATTGTTTAGCTGCAAACAGTGGAGCTCATTCTGAGTTTGAAAGGTACATTAACAATGGATAACTGTTCTCCTGAATAAGCTGAGATTCTTACATAAGGAAAAAGGCAGAGATAACGTAATACCTACACTAGAAAATATAGTGTCAAAGAGATCAGTTATCAAGCAGCCATTTGTCCCTTCTGCTCTCATAAATGTGGAAGAAGCTAAGAAATGCCACCCAAAGATTAGAAACTGGAGAAGATAAGTGACATCAAGAAAAGGAGACAAATTCCTTTCTACAGTCCAAGATAACTTGGCTAAATGAGAGGGAGTCTCATTTGATCCTTGTTGACTTTCAATCAGGTAAACTGGCAGATATGTTCTATTCCATACACCCACAAATTCTTAACTTAAACAAAGACGTGTTCACAAGAAAGACGTAAAGCTGAGGTTTGACTTGTCAGAGCCTTCTAACAGACAGAATCATAGAAGGGTGAGCAGAGGAATCTTAACTAGATCAAGTTGCCCTGTCCAAAAAGTCTGTCCTCACCTCTCATATAAGCTCCCTTTAAGTACCGAAAGGCTGAAATGAGGGCCACCCAGAACCTTCTGTTCTCTAGGCTGACCAACACCAACTCTAGCCTTTCCTTATAAAAGAGGTGTTCCTTCCCTCTGATCATTTTTGTGACCCTCCTTTGAACTCGTTCCAACAGGTTTGAATCCTTCTTTTCTTTGGGGGCTCCAACTGGACACAGTACTCCACTTGAGAGAAGCAGAGTGGAGTAGAGTGGTAGAAACACTTCCTTCGAGCTGCTCACCACACTTCTTTTCATGCAGTCAAGGATGCAGTTGGCTTTCTGGGCTACAAGCATATATTGCCAGGTCATATTGAGCTTCTCATCCACCAACACCCCTATGTCCTTCTCTTCGAGGCTTCTCTCAGTCCCTTCATTTCCCAGCCTTTATTGATACTGTGGGTTCATTAGGTTAAATTAACTGGTTAAGTTAGATGCCTTAACATCTTCACACTCCTCTGTAAGCACTGTGAGAAGAGTTTTGACATCTGCCTTCCAAAGGTGAAAGGAAACTACTGAGAATTAATTTCCCACAGCTTTTGTATTTGAGCATCAGCTGGCCAGAGCTGGAGGAGAGCCCTGAAAGCTGTTCCCTGCAGTTTGTATATGGGACTGGATCCCACCAGGGCCTCTCTGAATTCTTTACTACCTTCCTGTGGAATTAGTCCCCTTCCCACTGGCAGGCTGCTATTCCCACCTAGAGAGGAAAATCAGATTTGTCTTTAGTAAACAATCTTAAACAGATCATGGCAAAGTTTGGAGCCAGAAGAAATATTTTTAGTTAGACTGATTGAGTTAACTGATAAAAACACAAAAACATTTTTGTTTTGAGTACAGAACCTCTTCTTAGTACCCAATCAGCTGATTCAAAGAAAGCCATTTACCCTCCAAATAAAATTTGGCTCTATGACATCTTTAGGCCATGTTGACTGTTACGATATCATTAATAGAAAGCAAAGAAACACTTGCATGTAGAAAAGTCACTCTGCCTGAAAGTAACCTGTACTGAAAATATCAGTTATCACAGATATGATACAATTTCTCTGTTGTCTTACAGTTTAGGGAACATGATTGATTGTAGAAATGTAAATTAATGGATTGCGATGAGTTCTTTTTCCCCTTCCTCTCAAATATGTTTTGTGGGATATATCCTCAATATGTTATTTTACTTAAGTTACATAAACATTGGAGTCCAAGACATTTGATGGCTAATGGGAGGCACCACTGAATTCGCCATCCTACACATAAGCATATCAATCAACTTCTGGTTTAAATTCTACATGCAGTTGTTATTTTACATTATTTCTAGAATTTCTCAGTCAATTTAATAACTCCTTAATGGAGGTTGGTGTAATTATGGATTTTTGCCAGAGCTGGGGTCCCCAGAAGACATGGAAACTATTATAGAACCTATAAGGGAAATACAAAGATCTGTGTTAAGAAAATAATTTTTAAAAAGTGAAAAAAAAAGTAAAATTCACTTACATAAAAATACCTGTATAATGTATGCATATATATGTTAAATAAACACACAGGTATATACAGATATATATACAGGCAGATACAGATATACATGTATGTGCGTGTATATGTATATGTGTTTATCTTTTTATATACATCTATGATGTGCATACATTTTAATATGGACTGGATATTTTTTCTTTTCCTCATAAAACCCAGTTCTTCTATTTAAGAGCAGTCAAGGAGGGAAAGGTTTTCAGAGAAATTTTTAACCCTGAAGCTTGAGCCTTTTCTTTTTTCTCCCTCCAGCTCTTCTGCAACAGATAACAAGCCATGAGCATGTCTTTAAGAACTCTCCAGGTAGCCGACAGTGAGAGCTTTCAAGCCGCTCTGTTCATGTCCTAGAGCTGGCGTGTGACTTTTCCTGTCTCTCTTGTCACCTGAACACCAATTTTGCTCTTTCGTTCTGATGAATTTCAACCACTTGTGAATAGGACTTTGCCCTTCTGGGATCTTTCCAATTACCCCTCCTTCCCTCTGCCCCTCCCATTTTATAGCAAACCCAACTGCAGTATTTGAAGCCATTGACACTGTTTCAGCACATATTCACTTCTGTGCACAGAAAATTCCTTTGGGTCAAGAGTAAAACCCACTGCTTCTTTTTGATACTAAAGAGAGTTCTTAAACTCTGCAGAAACTCTGCAATTTCTAAAGTCAGGGCAGAAAAAGTTATTCAGTGCTTTCTGCCAAAAGTCAAAATGTAAAAGAACAGGACTCTATTGGATATTCAGAATCTATTTTTCCTACATGCTTTAAAACCTATATCGCACCTATAGCATACCCAATATGATCATAATTAATTAAACTAAATATAGGCTGTATTTATTCACCAAAAGAACTTATTTTTGCAAGAGTGAGATGAAACACGTTAAAGAACTTGGAGTCTGCAGTAGATGACCACAGGAAGTTATGTTACCATTTCAATTTCTGTAATTTTTGTTTTGCTCCTTGTGATAGTTGGGAGTCACTCTAGGACAAAACTTTTAACTCGGTCATTCTCAGGGTCCATGATTTATATATACATGTCAGAAAGAGAAATAGCAATGCAAAAGTTCATTGGTATAAACTGCAGTATCAGGATTATAGCAAACATACATATTAGGTATATCACTAAGTGGAATATAAAATGAGAAGAATAAGTTTTATAGGATTGCCCTTTCTTCATATTAAGTGGATGGAAAGCTATGGGTCAGGGTCTGAACTTTTTACTTGTAATTACTTGAGCGAGAGCCAGTTCAGTTACTGCCATGAGTAATGACTTATTGAATCTAGTTCATAACTAATTGACATTTGCCACCTTGAAGCTTCCCTCTATACATGGTAAAAATCGTCACACATCAACCAAAACAGATTGCCATGGGGATGTTTTTGGCAAAGATGATGAAACCCTTCACAAGTCAAGATAGCAGCAACTGGTATGAGCTATGGAACTCTGGGGAAATCCAGACAGGATTAAGAGGGTTTTTTTTTTGGATTTTGACCCATTTCTACTTAACATAATAAAACCAGCATTTCTTTCTGATTATAGCTTTGCTTTCAAAGACATTGGCTAACATTTCAAATCAAATCTTCTTGATGAAACTTAAACTCTAGTCAATCCAATTGACCAAGGCATAAAGGCATCATAACACGCCAGCAGTCAGCCCTACTTCTATTACTATCAGTTTACCAAAGCTTTCCAGGTATTAATAGTATCTGGCAATTATGGATTTAGACAGGCTTGGCTTCTTGAGATAGAAGGAAACACAAGGAGTTACAGGTTACTAATCACAAGGAAATACAAGGACAATCAAAGTGACTCGCCAAATAAGTGAGCTTTGACTGATTTTCCTGACCTTGCTACTCATAAATGACATGAGATTAGGACATGGAAATTCTGGATTAGTTTTTTATCTACTCTATGAGCTCTGGCTCATCAATAACACATTCAGACTTCTGCTTGGATTTTACAAGTGTAGATTAAGCACTCTTCCTTTGAGTTCTGTGCATAGTCTCTTTGAGTTCTGTATCAGTGAAATAAATTCCTTTAAACAAATTTATATCCAACAGGAAGCATACATTTAATTTCTCTGAGTTTCCTAATATAAAATGATACTGCAGATGAATAAATAGCTTCCCATCACAACCAATATTTTCAATATAAGGCAACTTCACATCTTTTGCATCTTCTCACTGGAGGACTATTTGCCCAGATTTGTGAAACACAGATGTATAGAATATACCAACATGCATTCTGAATTAAATAAGTAAGAAAAGAAAAATTACTAAGGACCAAATATTCTGTTGAAGCTCATGAGTCATTCTGTATTGAGCTAGAAGTGCTGAGTATTTACATTAAAGCACAGGGATGTTCATCTTGTTTTTACCAGAGGTGATCTCGATGTTTCTTTCAGTTTGTCCACGTCTCTGATAAGACAACCAGCAGGAGTTTACTGTTTCTAGACTAACAACAGAGGAAATAGAAATATTACAACTGCTGCTCTGCTTGTGGCAGTCAATTTGAAATACTGCATTTCAGAGTCCCACCTTGAGCTTTCAATTGCTATCCCCACTAAATCAGACAATAAGAATTTCAATGGGGTTGTATTAGCTTTACAAAAAGAAAAAAAAAAATAATCAGTGCAAACAATTTGGGGGTACAGGGATGAATGCTTTTATTCACCTTTTTTTCCTAAAATCTGTGAAATTGGTGGGCTTTGTATTTATAGAGCAGACTTTTTTTTCTTGCTAATTTGATGTATTTTATTCTTATGAGGTTCCTAAAGCTGTTCATTTGGGACTCTTGCCTGTGCTTTGAAAAGACCTCTTCCTTCCATTTTTTGGTAGAACACCTGCCATGAAAATCTGTGCTTGGTAGACCAATGCAGTTTCCATATCCCTGACAAAAGCTTCATCCTTTCGATGTACTGTTGAGCTACCAGTTTTCTTTTTTCACCCTTCTTTTAAGGGTTACCCTTACAAGCAACTACTGTGCAGCTATACTGTACTATATGTTAGTGCACTGTTAGTATTTTCACATTAGACACTCTGGTATGATATGCTAGAGATCAAGTTTTTTTCTGGGCTCTTCAGTGTGTTGTCTTCTCAAGGCATTCTGTTAATAATTTGAAACTGATCCTGTGGCAGGATAAGCATTTTGCAGTGTTTGGAAATGCACAAGTTATAATTAGAACAGCAGCAGAAAAGAGCACCTGGAATGAAAAAAGCTGTCTTAAATTGGTGCTTAAAATTCTTCTGGTGCCCTTTCCTTCACTAAAATCTAATTATACCTAGTTATTTCATAGCATGTTTTTGCATGCTTGCAAGATTGTCTTGTTAGTTCCTGTTTCTTGGTAGAGCTAAGAATGGCATTACTGGAACACTTGCTATATAGTAGTATCTTCTAAAGGAACAGCTAGTACCTCTAAGCTGTGAAAACATGAAATATAGTTCAAGAAAGCATTTAGCATAGGGGTGAAGTTGATAGTTTAATATAGCAAATGATCTAACACATGACTTAGACACAGCAGTATCCATAGGTTTCTTAAAAAGATGTCTCTGACATGATACAAGTTTGAAATTCATAGTAATTATTTTATGTGCTTAGTGCACATTTAGAATATATATTATGACAACACTTCTTTTGGATGTTTAGCACACATTTAGATTATATTTTATAAGAAGTACTGATATGGGATGAGAAATACTGCTATTCCTCATTAAGGAAGAGGGACTGGGGCTGTAGAACATGCAGAGTGTAGGATAAAGAGATTTGATTGTGATATGAGGAAAGGAATAGTGTACTTGGATATGCAAGCATGACTAAATGAGAGAGGAAGCAATGTAAGACAGATCTACTAAATTACCCCAACAAATAAAAATTTGCTTTGCCTGTCTTGGGTGGAGGGGTGTGGGGGTGTTTGGTTTGTGGTGGTATTTTTTTCTTTGAGGAAGTGATTGGGATTTTTTATTTGTTTGTTTGGTTTTTTTTTTTAAAAAAAAGTGTTACAAGAAAAAAAGACACTAGAAGCAGAAAGGGAGGTGAAAAACTTTATAGCCAGCAGCTTGAGGCTAGGGTGGGAAATAAAGCAGGTAGAAAGAGAAATTGAAACTGTAAACCGTGAACAAGGTCGAGCTGTACAGGAAGTGCACCTTAAAGCTGTATTGGAAGCAGCGCTTCCTAGCTGAGAGACTGGGGTTAAATAAGAGCAGCGTATTAAGAAGGATCTGCATGTGGTGAATATACTTTCTAGATTAGACCAAGATTTAAAATCCCGTTCAGAAGAGCTGGTTTCTGTATCAACTGCTTCAATTGTAGATGCGTTACATGCAAGTCTGTCTGTCAGTGAGAGGTGCTCCGGGTCTTGAACTTCATGAAAGAGCCAGAGATGTTGGTAAAATAAAATCTAGTGCCTGTGGACTGAAGGATCTAAAGACTCTCACAGTGGGAATAGCAATGAGGGGATGTCCAAATAGAAACACTCACACAGAACATGGTTTGGTTGTGTGCTCTGAGGGTTTCAGCACTGCCCACTTGAGCTGGGTTGGATGAGTAAGAATGCAATTAATGAATAAAGGCCATATGTCCTTTACAACTGTACAAAGTACTCTAAAAAGCCTACTGGAGGCAATGCTGCAGCCTTGTACTTGAGGAGGAGATAATTTATTTCTGTTATGCTTAATCTGTGCTTTCACACCAGATGACTTCTTAATGAAATTCATGAATATTCACAGTTGTTACATCAAAATACCACATTTTAAATACTGCTGTTTAAATTACAAAGTCAAGCAACATAATTTGGGCAAAAAAGCAGGTTAAAGAACATGGTTGCAAACTTAATTTGGCTTCTTTCTGACTACAAAAAAAAAAGAATACATTCTTTAATTTAGTGGTACCTTGCCCTCTCCTGCAGTTTTGAACTTCCCAAACATGAAGAGTTTGTTATGGTAGCAGGCAAGCCAGTTTAGTTGCTTGGAATTTTTTCCATATTCAGAACTTTAGGGAGATTTTTATCCCTATCTCCATCCTGTCAAGGAATCATTCTGAAGGAGATAAACCTGCTTAATTTTTATATCTATGCACAGAAAAACATACCTGTATATGTGGCAGGATTTGAAAGAATACTTAAATATTGCAAAAAATTTCAAATCATTTCAATGTTATGAGCTTTGTGTGTTAGAGATGCCAGGGTTTCATGGGTCTGCTGAGGGAATGAATGCTCATGCCAGCATCTGTAGATGTTCTTATTGCTTGCTGTTCTCTGTGATGAATTTGAGCAAAACATATTCCAAAGTAATATGGGAATTGTTGGATAATTTTTCAAGTAAATTTGTGCACAGGCTTAAATGTTCAGAGTTAAGTAACATATTTGTCTCCAGCAAATGTGTCTTTGCAAATAAGTATAATGGTTTCTAAGAAAATAACAGAAATGTCATTCATGAACATGACATTACCTCAGAGTAAACTGTATTGTTTCTATGGCTGGTACATTTTAACATTGAAACCTTTGTTGGAGCTGGCTAGTGCAAATTATTTGATATGATATAATTTCTTGTCTTGTGTGTGCTTTATTATCTCTGTCTGATGAATACATTGGAATAATGGGTTTCTCAGGTTATTCAGTAGCATCTAAATTTATTTTTTGAAAGAAGGAGATCTTCAGATGCTTTTAGATCGTCTAAGCATCAAAGTACAGTGAAACCATAGGATTAACATGAAGTTATCATTGTTTTGTAGATTTCAAGATGTATAACAGGACAACCTGTGATTCCAACCAAATTTACCAAATTTAACCAAAGTTAATTTGGGTTATCCCATTCTATTGAATAAGATCAGAATTCAGCTATGTATTGTTTATAAATGTAAATGTTTTGGACAGCAGTATTGCATCTAATGAGACAATTCTCCAGTAACTCCTTTCAAAACTTCAGTCATGTTTTTTCAAAAGAGCAGCAGGAAATAGCAAGCTGTCTTCTAAAAACCAGCAGAATAATTCAAACTATTTCTGTTGATGTGAGTGTATAAATTAGAATATCAGAGTTGTTTTCTTCTGCCTCAAAGCCACATAATAGCAAAAGGTATAATGAAATACAAATGTTATTTTAACCTTAAAGCCCAAATCATAGTATGAATTTTCTAGAGATTAATTGCATGGAAACACCATTTTAAGATAGTGTCCTTGTTTTCTTCTAAACTGTCTTGAAATGAAAGGTAGTGGTTGATTAGAATCTCCTATTTAATTCAGCTAGAGCTATCAATTGTTAATCAAGAGTACTAGGTTATCAGCTGGTGACCTTTTTTGCTTGTTTGGTGTGCTGTTCTTGAAAAGATGACATGAACTGCAGAGTACGCAACAGTTAACGATCGCTATTTTAAGAGTTAACAGTGGCTGTAACAGTAAATTCTTGTAGCAGTCTGATTTTGAAATTAATTACACTCTTGCTTACTATAATTAGAATATTGTGTGGGCATTTCCTTGGCATTCTAAGTAAAATGACCGGGACAAGATATTTCGACTGTCTACATACTGCATGGTTCAAGAAAGGACATCTGTAAATATTTTCATCATTTCTAGATCAAGAATAAAGCGTGATTATGAGACTAGAGATTCAGATTTGGGTTCCTTAATAATGGTGTTGAGGACTTACACTCAAAATTTGTAGCACCATTAATTCTTAGTGTATAACTTAAAAGATGAAGTATAAGGTACAAAGACTGTGAAGTATAAAACTTTATGGCATTTTGTTAGAGCTGACAGCAGAATGTCTCTCTGAGAGGCCTGATAATGAAGTTCCTTTCAAAATTAATGTTTACAGTCCCTGTTATATTATTTATGGGATAACTCACAAGAACCCCATGGGAAAAATACTGTTAAGTTGAATAATTATTCATAGTGAAATCCCTATTAATTCTTAACACTTAGTGCTGTGGGTACAATAACCATGGCGCCTATATTAGGCTGATTTTAAAATCATGCATGCTAGAGTAATGAAGGGAACATTTAATAACAATAAGTAGGTTAACAAAAGCATTTATTCTTCAGAAGGACTGTCATACTCTCAAGCCATTACAAACTGTCTAAAAGAGAGAGATGGGACCAGTTTCAGAATTTTGACTCTGGGGTAATTCCATTCACTTTAATGGTCCCCTGGGCCAAATAAATTATTAGCGAGGTAAGAGCAAATGAAAAAGATCCAGAACATTATAAAAGTCATGCCAGTTGAGAGTATATATTATATTGGAGGTAATCATGCAGTATAGTGGGTTTCATACACTCAATTTCTTCTCCCTTTCTCATAAACGTTTTGGGAGAGATTACTTTTGTTTTCTTCTGCTCGCAAACTTGTCTGATTTTCTTTTGATGAATACAAACATTTTATCCAGTTTCATTAGTCCAAGGCAAGTCCTTAAAAATATAGCTTCATATATGTGAAAAATACATAGCTTCATATATGTGAGTATATGCAAGTATATTAACATATGTATCCTGCAAAAATTATACACAAAAATATCTCTGCCTCCAAATGTCTTTTCCAAGTTACCATTCTACTCTTTTCTGATGTAGAACTGGAAGCCTGTTCTGAATATTTTGGGAAAGTCATAGAATCATAGAATTGTAGAATTGTCTAGGTTGGAAGAGACCTTTGAAATCATCTAGCCCAACAATCAACCTAATTGATAAAAAATGACAAACCATAACTAAACTACATTACCAAGCACTATGTCAATTTGTCTTTTAAATACCTCCAGGGATGGTGCTTTTAACACTTCCTTGGGCATTCCATTCCAATGCTTAATAACCCTTTCAGTATAAATATTGTTCCTAATATCCAATCTGAACCTCCCATGGTGCAATTTATTTCCTCTTGTCTTATCGCCTGTGACTTGGG
>VZRU01016832.1:54091-76317 GCA_013398155.1 Pedionomus torquatus | reverse complement strand
AGGGAAAAGAAAAAAAGGAAAAAAAAAGGCTGCCCAGTCATGGAAAGTAAAAACCCAGACACTCACAGATTAATCGTCTGACAACCTGTGCCTGCAGAGTAGTAATGACAGGACCCATACTGAAATGGAGGAAAGTCAAAAAATTGAGTGAGGCACTCAGTTTAAAAATATTGGATACAACCATGACATTTGAGGTAGTGAAAAACTGAGGTCTTTTATTTTTCAACTGAAATTTTCTTGCTACTTCTACTGTTTTTACTTGCCCAAAGAATTCATTTTGATCTTTTAAATCATGTTATGCATTAAGAAAAAAAAAGCACATAATTAATGAAACTCATCAACTTGTTTTACTTTTATTTCATATATTCCCATTTGTGACATTGCTACACATGGACACAAGCTGACATGTTATGTAGCTTACAGATTTAATCAGCAGAATCCTATGACTCCTGCACACAAACACATAGTATGAAAGAGAAATGATATGCTCTTTCAGGCTGAAAAGATGTAGTGTTAAAAGAAAGAATCTCTTGCTACCTTCACAATGCACACTCTATACTCAATATAAACTATCATGGTCACCCCTAATACAGTTTGAAGACTGTTTCACATTTTTTNTTTATAAATATCCCTGTCTGCATACACTGTCACATACATGCATACATGTGAGAGAGAGAAAGAAGGATTATATATATATATGTATACATCTTTCTCCCAATGACTGCAAGGAAAGTTTTAATTCCCGCTACATAACGGTCCATTTGCCTGGAGTGTTTCAGAATGGTTCAATAATCACTAGCCATGTGTGCAGTTTGTTGAATTATTTAAGCTTATTTCCAGGGGGAAAAAGACAGGGAGGAAGGCAACTGATTCAATGCAAATGAAAAGCTTTTGAAGCTCCCTATGGTGAAGATGTGATTACAGTCAGGCAGTTAATAACCTAGACTTAGAAAAATCTGAAGGTTTTAAAACTGTCTGGCCAGTCAGTAAATGAGGTTTTTCCACACTATCGACCAACTGCCATGCATTGTAATGGTTTCAGATTTGTTTGGAGTGTGAGTGGACCCACAAATGAGGAAAGGACCCCCCTCCTTCATGATTAAGAAGAGCAGTTGGTAAATCTCAAAGGTTTTCTTCTGGATTTGTGCTTGAGCCTTCAGCCTTCAATTGCATACTTTCTTCTAAAGTCTTCAGAGATTACATCAAGCTGTCCAGCTCCACATTTTTGTAGGAAGAAGTTGGTTTATGTCATGCTTTCTCTCCAGAGTTGAAAGGATCCTTTTGCCTCCTCTCACTGTCCCCAGTGCTCCTTTTCTCCTGCTGCTTGGGACAGGCAAGTCCTGTTGCTGAATACCTTATACATTCGATATCTTCGAACAACTGTCATTGGAAGAAAAAGAAAAAAGCTGTAATCCACTCACAGTTCTAACTCTAAATGCATGTAAACAACTCTGAAGTGTTCCTAGTCCCTCAACAACAATAAAAGGTGTGTCTGTAATCTATGTACACTACATAGCGGCTGGCTCAAAGCTGTTTCAAAGGGGTGCTGTTAGCCAGCCACAAAGAACAGACCCTATTTATGGGCATCTCAGTGAAATTAAGCCACTGTAGAGTGAACTGCATCTCCAATGAGCTCCATTATAAATCATCTGTCTTGATCATCTTGTCCAGTGTGCAGCCGTGTGGAAAGGCATAAACACTTGCCATCTGTGCAAAATGGTAGGAAGAAGTGCAAAATACTGTCCATCCTTATGCTTCCTCCCAGTCAAGCAGCACCGCACTGTTGTGTGCTGCAGAGGACACTGAGGATGTGCTATCGTGGAAAAGGAGGGGGAACATTTCCTTTGACAAAGGCAGTGAGCCCACAGGAGCCTGGCCAATGTATACCCTTATGCCACACATGTAGCCCAGGGCTAAAGCAGCCACAGGCATCTTTAAATTTTCTGCCAGAAGGTTGGCAGCCAAGAAAACATGAGCAATATCAACTGACGGTTGTACCCGGGAGGAATGCTTTCCACATCCCGCCCTCCAGAACTGGCCCGCAGGGACATTGACCTCTATAAGTACTCCCTCAGTGACAAACTGGATGCTGATATCCTTGCACTTCTTGCTTCAATTTCCCCCAAAAGACAGCTGACAGGCACCCAGTCCCTTGAGAGGTGAATGCAGTCCTGGTGCTGTGGTTCTGTCTCCTAGACAATGGGGTGTGCTGTTTCTCTATGCCATGGATGACAAGGAACATGCGATGTTCTTTTAATAATTTTTATCCCTTTTTTCCCCCAGTTTTGGGGTAAATTTCCCAACTATGTTCGCTGCCTTAAAACCCTGTTAATCATTGCTGCTGTGTGTGTTGATTGAGGAGAGATAAATTGTTGTTATTAGCATTCAAAATTAACAATAGTATTTTTTGACTGAAAAGAGAGAAGCTTCTCCTTACTCTTTTGTTTATCCTACCTCTGAACATAGATGTTACCTAAAAGCAGAAATACAAATTTGTATTTACCAATACCCAACACTATACCTGAATTACATTTTATTTAGTAATACCCAACACTATACCTGAATTACATTTTATTGTTTCCAAATGCTTTATTTTCACTTTTTACCCTCTGTGTAAAGTTCAGCCTTGACACTTTTGGTTCCTCTGATTTCCTCGTGCTTTTACTATTAAGCAGATTATCCCTGTACTTTTCTCATGGCATCAGTAAAACATCAGACAACCTCTGAGGTCTTATCAATCTCCTGTGAATTTTGGTGCAGTTCACAAGGGACCTTCAACCTAGTTTTCATATGTGCAGTGAATAATTTTTTCTGGTCAGGTTATCTAATACAAGTTGCCCATCTTTTGCTATCTCTGTTTGAAACAGGCCAGTCAGGATAGCAGTCATCTATTCAATCGGTTTTAATTTGGGGAAAATAGTTGTGTTAATTGACAAAATTAGTCAGGTTTGAATCTTCTCAGGGAATATTTTCAGGTCCAGAAGAGTTTGGGAACTCAGTTAACAATAGCCATTTGTTTATGTTAAATATTTGGAATCAATTGACAATATGTATATGGATCACTCTTGGTGTCACTTTTCAGAGTCAGATAACTTTGCAGACAGCAAGACATTAGATGACCTTACATCTTGAGGTTTAAAAAGAGGATGACAAGAAAGAAGAGAAAGAAGCTTTGCACTGAAAATTTCCAAACAAAGGAGAAATATGCACCTTTAAAAGTACGGATGCTGTTTAGAAGACATTACATAACAAAGTGATTAGTTTATAAAGCTTTTTCTGCAAACTGGACATGAAAAGATAAAATACTTGAGTATTACAGTCTCTATTATATGTTGATGTTAAAAAGTGTATGATAAAATGGTCAACTGGAAAATCTGTCACATTGTAACTCCAGGAAGAGGCTTATGACATTTCAATTGAATCTTCTTTTACATGGTAGAAACGCAGTGATGAAATTTCTCCTGTCAATTTCATGTGAGCTAATGAGTTATTAAAACAAAATCCAAATCTTTAGGACAACAGATATTGGCATCAATTCTGGCAAAAGTGGACAAGAAAGCACTTTTCTTCTGGAAGTCACATGCTGAACCTTTCAAGTATAAAATACTAATGTGCAGAAGAGTTACCAAAACAGAAATCAGGCTATTTATGGTGGACTAATACTGAAGATAATGTGGAACTGGTGTGACTTGATGCCTTACAGAAAACAGAAGTCTTGTGACCTGGAGAAATGGGACCAAACAAAAAAAAATGTAACCTTGAATTCCAGTCATTCTATCTTTTAACTGCAAAATTACTTTATCTTTCTTTCCTCACTAAGCTGGGTTTTCAAAATATTTATATTTACTGAATTGTCTCAATATTTTTTAAATTCTGTAAAGTGCTGTGAAATAAAATGCAACTTATATTTAAAATAAATTGGCACTAAGTCCCTAAGCTTGTGACAAATATTACATGCTTTATGAAGTGCTGTGTCTACGAAGTTGTGCAAACTCAATAATTTTCTGTGGTACACCTTCACTAGTTTCACAGATTGTACTTGGGGTGGAAAACTACCTACTTGTATTGAGATAGTTAATAAATTCCAACATGCAGATTTTCCTGTGCAGCAGCTTGTGAAAGAAGGGCCATTTATGCAGAAAGAGTAAATTTTTTTTTTCCTCGTGTTGTTTTTCATTCCATAACAACAATTTACAGGAATATGTGTCTTTGAAACCACTTGGGGCTAGTAAGGATCCAAACCTTTGACTACATGCTGCATATATTTTGGGCAATACCAAGTTAAAGGGCTTGGGGTTTTGTTTGGTTGTTTTAGTTTATTTCGGTCTCTCCTGTTTATGAAATCTTAATTGTTTAATTTTGAGTGTGAAATCTGAAATGCATTTCCAATGTTTAAGTCTGAACATGAGTTTTTGACACTGCTGTTTTTTATTGCCCAGGCACATGCAAAGCTTGTAATGCAGGTAAAGCAAATGTTCATAAGCCTGTTTTTAGCAAAGCAGCCATAACAAACAAAAGACTTTTTTCTCCAGATAAGAAAAAGGTGTGAATTTTAGTTTCACAGAGAAATGGGCCAGGTGTGTTTTGAACTGAATCAAAACATTAATGCTTGAATAAAGACACAGTCCAGGGATTTGGTCAGAGAAGTAATCAAGCCTTCCTGATGAATAAAGCAAATAACTTCCAGATCTCAGACTAACTTGCTGTTAAATGTGGAATTGTTAGTATAAGATGTTCATTAAGAAAACAGAATCTTTGAGGCATGACTAAAACATGAATGATTTCTAGATTTCAAGAACTGATGGCATATCTACACAGATTTCTGTGCTTCATAAAAGAAAGCAATGAGCAAATTATATCTTTCAGGAATTGTTTTTCTAACAGGCGTAGCTGCCTGTGCTGCATTAAAAGCCCTGATTGTTGCTTTGTAAGGAAAGGAAGAGGCAAGCCTGCAAACCAACAAGGTATTCCAGTGATTTTTATATTAGCTCGTAATTAAATAATAGTTCATGTTGCCTTCTTCCACTGGGAATTACATCCTTTTCACCTCTCCTCTGCTAAAGCAGAGACATCCATTACGATGAGTAGCTACAACACTTGTCAGATCCAATCAGCTCCAAACGACTGAAGAGCAACTGACGTGTGCTCTCTTAAAGCATGGTTTCTTCTTCCCCAAAAGCCCACTGTCCTTTCACGTGCATGTAACAGTCAAAAGAGATCACATCACACAATGAAGAAAAACAGAAGCATATGGTACTAAGGGGCCTCTGCAGGAGATGGCTAAAATGCCAAGGCTCGCACATAAACAAAATATATGCAAAAATATGTATTCATATAGAATGCCAGATACAAGCAGATGACAAAAACAGCACAGAAAGGAAAATTTTTGCCATCATGACAGTTACCTCAGAGGTTTTTTTTTTCTTTTTTCTTAATTGTTGTCTAAAATGGTGCACAAAAAATAGCAAACACAGGCACTTACCTATGCATAAACAGTTGCAAAGTTCACTTTTCCAGTATAATATCAAGCCACATTTGATATTATACTTCATACCACATTTTGCCATGCCTATAGTGAGTTTCAACATGACAACTGAATTGCAAACTGTAAGTGACTACACTGGCAGATTTCTCCATCTCATTGATATTAAATAGTGTATGCAAAAGCGGGCAAGTAGATTTACTGCGTATTCTTAACCAGCATGTAATTCTCTCTTTCTCTGTCTCTTTTTCTGTCTCTCAGGGGACACATTGCTTATTGCTACTTCTAACCCAGATAACAGCACTTTCTGAACTAAGCAACCTATTAGGTGTGTTGCAAAGAAAATTAATGCACTGAGGATTCTTCTCTCTCCCCTTTAATTCCATATGTGTAAGGTACTTTTGCTGCAATAACTCTTGTCTTAAAGGACAATACATACCAAAAAAAATGCTTCTATTGTCATGTTCCCATAAACTGAGGCAGCAGCTGTTTCAGGAACACTGTGAAGTGTATAAACTGATAGTTACTGAGCTTGTTCTGTAAGACATGAATTGACTAGACCACTTAAAAAGTTGTTTGTTAAAGAATAAAATATTCATTTTGGTTTATAATTCCTTCACAAAGCATGTTTAAGGGAAACAGGGAATTTACAATGACAAGATTCACCAAGAGATATACTCTTTGATCCATAAAATTTATCTGAAAACATATTTAGCACCAATATTAGGTGATGTCATTGTTTAATTCCTGTAGAAAGACAGAGAAATTAACAAATTTATGATAGTTATAATTTTAGCAGAATCTGTAGTTTTCCTTATCTAAATTTATGAATCTTTATATCTAAAACGAATACACCTTTGAAAGCAAAACAGAATTCTCAACAGAATGAACACTGGGAAGGATCTTGATTCACTTACCACCGCTTAATACAAGAATGTATTAGATATTTTCTCTCTAATCATCAAAAAGATATACTCAGGTTTTTTTAGCAATGATCACTTATGTAATTCAGGATGTTAAAAAATGACTGCACTTTTAACAACCATCTGTGTTGATATGCACAGACTAAATTTCTTCCACTTAAAAAATTGCATAGATCTGAATATTTTTAAAATGGATTGAGACATCAATTGATTTTAATTTCAAGAAAATTTCCTGCCTTGCAAAGATGCATTGAATGGTGTAAGACTGTGTTCTAATCTGGACTTTCATCGAAACATTTCAATAGAACCAGGCTGTTAAAAAGCAGCTGTCCCAATGTCACAAGTTATGCAGTGAAAACATTATTTTAAAAAAAGAATGAGTAAATTGAATTCAGAATGTTCTGCATGCATTTATCAGTTTGCTAAATTCATTTTGTTACAACATACATTAGTAGCAAACCAATTTTTAAGAAAAAATAAAGTTGTAGAAATATAATGAAAAAATGTGAGATTTGGATTATTCTTCAATTCAAGTTGTCATTCAGCTCTGAAACTCTGTGACATTTATATAAGAGATGGATTTCAAATAGGGCAGGTATTTTTTGCTTCATCTGACAGGTGGTGATATATTCTGGTTAGAGTGTTCTTGATACAGAGGTTTATTTCCTATTTTCTATAAATACAGTATTTTGACAGAAATTGTAATTATGCTTCCATAATTTCCTTGTATTTATTAATTTTTTTTTATATCACAAAATGAAACAGGATGCTCCTGAATGTAATTACTAAGCAAGCTCAGAAATGTCAAGCATACTATGGAGGTGATACTATTAAACACAATGAAACTCAGAAAGATGGCAAAACATCCTCTCTAAGGAATTATTTCCATTGAAAGATGACAAAGTAAGAATGAGGAAAAAAACTGAAAAAGAAAATAATAACTAGTTTCTAATAGGTATCTACAGTACTAATGGAAGTATCTGCAAAAGATCACAGAGCTAGCTTCATCTTTCTCTTAATAGCACAAATAAATCAACTTTTGTACTCGATTGCCTTTTTCTTTAACATTTGAAACAAAAATAAGAAATATTCTTTGTCAATGATAAATATTTATCACTAATCCTGAGACTAGAAGAAAAATAGGGATAGTAGGTGCAGAAATAGCTTTTAATTTACATTTGTTAAGGAAAAAATAACCTAATATCCTTGAAATGGCTTCAAAAATTCACCCATATCTCAATTGGTCTGGTCACCTTTTTTACCTAATGTGAAGGTTAGTAAGCAGTGTGGGAAGCACCTCTTGGCATTGGCACAAGCAGATATGGCTGCCTTCTCTCTTCTGCTCTGAGGCATCCTGTACATTGTTGTCCCAGGTTTAGACCACTCCCATGGGAAATAATCTACTTTTGAAATGGTTATGTAAATTTGTGCAGTAAAATTAGAAGTTGCATATATAAAATGGAAACTGGCACTTTGTATGACAAAAGTATTTTTATCACACTCTTGCTGTCAAGCACTTACGATATAAAACACAGTTGATCCATAATAGAACTTTTCTCTGGCGAAGCATTCAGCTTCTAAAAGGACTCTGTAAGGTTTACTATGACAATGTTTTCTTCAGTACAAGAGGCAACTGTGGCATTTAAGAGTGGAGGCACTCGTTAAAAGAAAAGAAAACAAAACAAAACCCATCTTTCCTGGTAACATCAAGTTTATGGCATATCCAAATAAAATCTATTTTTATGTTTTCCTGAAAGCATCTTGTTCTTGCAGCCTGGGGAACTGGAAGGATTGTAACTATTTTTCAAATCTTATTAGTTAGATCCCTGGCAAGTGACAAAGATTCTGAGATCAAGGTAAATATAAGTGATAGAAATTTGTGACATGCAGGTCTTAAGTCCGCCTATTATAGCTTAGCTACCATGCAAACAGTAAGATGCAGTTTTTAGCACCTTCATATTAGTTTTTCAGATTTTTTACTTTACTGAGAGCAAAATTCAAAACACCTTCTTTTTGTACATAAAAGAGAACGTGCAAAGCACAAACATTGAAAATGTTACAGTTACAGGTATGGACTGAAACTACTTTAACCTTTATAATCCCCTCACAGCAAAACTATATGTGTTGTATGGCCATAGTTTAAAGAAATATAATAAATGTATGAGACTTATGTTTATGGTTCATAAATCTTAAGCAGGGAGGGACACACTTAAGGCATTTGTATTTGTCAGGTAACAGATATGGTGCTTCAGGGACTCAGTAAATCAAAAGGAAGCTAAAATAAAACCATCCTGAGTTTAAGCTACCACATAACAAGGATGTATTAAGTCCTATAAAATAAAAGAGTCAATCTTTTACACACTAATATGTATGGCAGCCTTCATTTGTAGTATGTAGATGACTTCTTTTCTCTTTCCAGCATGTACTCTCTAACATAGGAATATGGAGATAAGCGACAAGTGCTAAACCCTAAAGAAATGCTTGTGTAATGTTGATGTACACTTGAAAAATGGTTCACCAGAGGTCCTGGAGGTTTGGTTATTTGTCAGTTAGGCAGTTAGGTTTTTTCCCAAATTTAAATGATGTGGCATGTACAATTCAATATGAAACAGAGGGATAAGCGTGATCATGAGCTGGACTGACTGAGTATGGTTGCTCTGTTCCTTGTAGAGGCACCATATAATTTTGATTTATTTTGTTTCTAGATATTTGCAATCTTGGCTGCTACAGTTCTATTCAGAAATAATACTTCATTTTTCAAATTAATTTTACCTATTTACTGGGTTTTATTTTTCCTTTTCCAGTTCCAACCCTAATTCAGAAGTCTGCCAGAAACCAGACACTGGTTTGGGAATCAGCAACTCTATGAGATTTCAAGGTGTGCGTGTCACTGAATCAGACTGACTAATGGATTCTGATCTTATTGCAAATCACAAGACACTAAGAAATACAAGTGTGTCATATTGCAAAGAAACATCACAATTCTGGAGGGTTTTGAAAACATTGTAATACAGTTAGCAGTGTTTTCTTGTGACTAGTAAATTGGTAAACCAATTTACTTACAACCAAGAATGTTTTGATAATTTTCAGACCCAAGAACTACCAAAGAATCAACTGAAAATTTAAAATAATAGAAAATAAATATATATTGGCATAATCTTCCATTAATTTACACAGTCTATATATAATTTAATTGCTTTACTTTAAATTCAGCTGAAATGATCTAATATTCAGATTGAAATAAGTTGACAAAATATTGATGTTTTGAGGTGCTGAAACTTCAGGACTTAATTTAGTGTCTTACTACTGTGAGATATGGATCAAGAGTTAGTAGCTGCTAAACTGGATGCAGACTGACACTTTAGCATGACAAAAACAAATTAATTGCAGTGGAAATTCTCTGTTTCGCTACTAGCTAGCAACAAACCTCTATGAAATTACAGTATAAAACTATATTCTATTGTGTAAATCATATGTGATATATATATGGAAGTTGCCCAGTATGAAGATTACATTTAAATAACACGTAGTCTAAACTCACATCATCTATTTATATATTCATAGGGCCTCATCTGTAAGAGGAAAGGGAATATGTAATAACTATTTTTCAGTAGGTATTCAATCCAGCTGTTTGTACAGGGGGGTTTATTCTGAAACAAAAGCGCCCTTTCCTCTCAATTTGACAGTGGATTAAGCTAACCATGCAAAGACTTCCTTATTGTGGACTATACTTGGAGTTCAGACAGAATAATTAGAGTCATAGACTACCACTTTTCACAATATTTTCTGCCTAAAGAGGGGCTTTATTGTTAAGACAAAGACCTAGAAGTTTGCACCTCCTTGGCAGTCTCTTTAGCCCGTGTTGGCCGAGTTGTTCTCTGATGGCAGCTGCTCCGTGGTGCTCATCTGAAAAGTACTGGCTGTATTCGTCCCAGACACACAAGGTACTTCAGACTATACTGCATCACTTTGCTAGTTTGCACCATGTCTCTCAGGATCTCAGAAGTCCATGTTCTTACAGAAACCTTCAGTCAACACACCTCACTTCCACTTCATACAAAGTAAGATGGTGATATTTTATATTTTAAAGAGTTGTAAATCAACTTTAAAATCAAATAAAAAGAGGGGGGGGGGAAGGGGATTAGATATAAATAGCCATCTAAGGGGTTAAAAACGATTGGAACTATGGGGATCTTTTAAGGCAACAAAATAAAGAATAATTTATTCTAATTAAATATGTACAGATATTGTAGTTTCACACCCTCTTTCACTTGACAGGTAAATAGTTGAAGACAGAAGACTTATAGATTTTACATCCAGCCCATGAGGATTTGGACTGATTCCATGGAGCGGGTTCAGGTCAGCTAAGTCCTTTCCTTCAAAGGATCATTGGTGTCTCTGAGCATCGTTGAGAGCTTGTTCTGGCAGTAAGCCAGGCTTCAAAAGCCTTTCACTGTGCAGTCACTGACTCACTAATGGGCAACTGCAGGCTTTCTGATTTTCCCTTCGTTTCATGTGTTCATTTGACATAAATTTAATTAAACCAAATCTGGTGTTAAAGCAAGAAGAGATAAAAGTGATATGTCGCAAATTAAAGAACTGCAAATGATACAGGAAACATGACTTTTTTTTCTGTTTCTCTAAAATACTGTCAATTTTAGTAAGCTCACTACTTAAAGTCTGTAAAAAATGTACGGATATGCATTATTAAGAATAATGTACATCCAGGGTTAGATGAAGGTCTCAGCCCTATATTCTCTGTAGTAAAACCTTTCAGAGAATTCTTATACTTTCTTTCATACGCACACTTCAGGTAGTCACCTCTTCACAGGATACGAGACAAGTTTGCCCTTCTGCCAGCTACATATCCATAGTTGTTAGACAGCTCAAAAGCATACAACAGCAGAAACATGAAAAGATCACATATTAAATATAAAAAATCATCGTTTTTCAAAGGTCTCTTTTGGTTTTTACTTAAGGCTAAGGAGGTGAGAGTGAAAATGAAAAAGATCATGCTGTTAAAAAGGCTTCATTTAATTGCTTTGAATGTTGCTTTAGGAAACACTGAACTTTCTTCTTGTTCTTTTTAGAAGTCTTTTTTTAAAATTAAAAGAAAATTCAGACTGGAAATATACTAATGCAAACTGAAAGGATATTTGCAAGCTGCCTAGAGATGTGCTAAAGCAATCATATTCAATAGGGTTCCAGCACTGTCATTTCATAAGAACTATATATAAGTTCCTAGCAGTGAAAGCTTTAGCACTGCAGGAAAGAACATGAACAGTAGAAGGAGGATCTAATGACCAATGAGCAATTTTTGCTTATGTGATATATAAGCTGTGAATGTTTGATTCATGTATGGGAAAAATTCTGGTGGTCAAGGTGGTACAAACAGGAGTTAATTGATTTTACCATCAGCACTCTGGCCTCCTTTCCTTTTTAGATGGCTATGGGTGTCTTTTTTTTTTTTTTTTTCAGGGTAGGGAGGGGGGGGTCCAGTGACAATTCCTACAGCTAACCATGACTAAGCACAGAAGCCATGCATGTAAAGGAGGCCACATCACAAATGGCTATCTGTAAGGTCTCTTTGGCCATGTCTGTACTGTGGGTGAAGGTGTCTTTGTGGTGTTTTCCACAGCTGTCATCCCCAGCTGCACCCTGATTCCTGCTTGAAGCAAGATGAAGATATACATCACCCTTTGGCACTCTCTGTCGCCTGTAGCAGGAAAGCCTCAACACAGTCCACTGCCTGGGCAATCAGAGCTGATGAAAAAAAACTCTCTAGACTATAGATGAAGGCTCTCAGGGCAGGATCCTTTAACACCCTGTAATCCCCCTTATCTCTATTTCAAAGAGCATATAAGGCTTTTTTTTTTATGAGGAAAAAAGGAAGCAGCTTTGAGGAAAACAATCAGAAATGCTTTCTTTCGAGAAAATGTTCCCTTCCAGAAATGGTAAAAATGATGCAAACAAAGTACATAGAGTTGAACGTTATCTGAATAATACAAAGACTTTCTTCTGCCCACGTTGAAGGATACCCTTTCCTTCTTCTTAATGGGACAGAATTATATTGCAGCTATGTAAACCAAAGATTTTACTCAAAATCATGGAATTGCTTCATTTTTAAAATCTTATTTAACAATTAACTTCTAAAACTGGGAGTTGTTGAAGTCAAAGACAGATATTTTAGGAAACAAAAGTTTCATTCCATAGAATTTTTGTTAACACCAAACTGTATATGTGAAAATTAGGACATGTTTATGCTTGCATAATAGAAAAAAAAAAAGAAGGGAGGGGGGGAGAAAAGCTGTTTAATTTAAACAGACAACTTCCCATCAACCTAGTTCTCAATGGGGATAAATTTAGCATTTGACATAAGCAAAGACATTTAGGGTATACTTTTTTAAAGCAACTACTTCTGGGTTTGTGCCCAGCTCTTTTTGACTTGTATTACTTAATACAAGTCATTTTCTTAGGCACTTAAGAAAATCCTAATATGTTTTTCACAAGTCAAATACTACAAAGGGATTGAAAAAGGAGACTATGATAGAAAAATTAATTACAACACAGTGCTATCTTTGCCACAGACTGAAATACTGCAGTCACATAGTAGGGGAGAGTTGATGATCTGCTTTAGGAAAGTGCTATTTTTTATTACAATTCTAGCTTAACACTGCACCAATGGAGGCCCTAACAAAAGCATGCTGGGGAAGAAAGTGGCTATATAAGTTCCTCATAGTTCAAGAGCTCATTTACATACTGGGCATATGTCCATAAATCTGATAGTACGTACAAGTTACACTGTTGGATGTATTATAGTATGAACTTGGAAATTGATGCAGGTGAAGCTGTTTTCATGACCAGGTCTTCACCTACTATCAGTTATTGACAGTAAACCATGTAGAGACAGCAGGCAAAAACAACAACAGTCTACATATTGCTTCATCTTCTTTCACAATCTATTTTTAGACAAGCTTAGCAGAGTTAGGCGGAGGCACTCCAACATTTAAAAAGCTTACATTAATCCAGAAATGCTGCAGCTCCTTACAGACATTAAAAGGTAGAGGGCGTCATTATCAGACTGCTTTGCTTGCTGTATTTTCTCCACAGAAGGTAACAATACCAAGCTTGAAGGCCTTCATTGGAGCTATCTCAACTCTTTGGCTAGACTTTCTCTATCTCACTGTACCCCCTCACAGTAGCAAGTTCCTTAGAAACTAAAATTCTGACTAAAATTCTGGTAGACTTATAGAATGAAAGATATTAGATGAGAACTAGGTATTCTAATTTAGTTTCTGGATCCTGTCACAGATAGCTAATATGTAAACTTTATTTCCCTTAAATAGTAAAAGTAAAATCTGTGAAGGCTAGAAATGAGAGAACAAGTGAAGACTGGTTTATAGAAGAAGAAAAGAAAAAAAAAAGAGGTACACAAAGGGTGGCAGCAGTCAGGCAAGTTGAGATTAAAATAACTAATAAACACTAAAATTCTTGAAATATTGCCTAAAAATAATAAAAATTACATGAATTACTAATTTGTCTAGACTCTATCACATGGTGCTCAGTTCACGGGCAATAATCAAATCTGAAAAAAATATTCACATATTATGCCTCATATTTCAAATGCTCAAGTTGTCCTTTTATTCAGTAAGCATTCTCCAGGGCTGCTTCTGCTTTTACTGAATGTTGAAGGTCCCTGGGTACCTTCTGGAAAGAAGGTGCACATACAACACTACGGCTCTTAGTTCTTTGCAAAAATGTCTTCTAAATACAAACTACATATAATTTTCTACATAGACTCATTGCATATTTAGGTATTTCATCTTTACTTGCTTTCCTGGCATGTAAGTGGCTCACCCAATTAAGAAGGCTTTTAAGAGGGATAACAAACCAGCATTATTTCTGTGTTCACCTCTGCAATAAAAACTATGGCAGTCTATGTCAAGTGTTTGGGGATTTTTTTGATGAAAGACACTGTGTACTGCATAACAAGTGTAAAATATTATTATTGCTAGACAAAAGGTCTTTTTTTTTTTTTTTTTCCCCAATGGTTTCCATTTGTACTACTTTCAAATACATTTAATATTTTCCTATTTTCTCCTCCAGCTGAACAGCCCAGCTGTCCTGTCTCTTTGGCATTTATAATTCAAAGTGAAAGTCAATAATAAAAATGACTGAAACAGTTTGGCAAAAGAGTAAGGACGGGGAGTCTTCTGTGAAAGCTGCATATTTGCTGCCCTTTCAAGCCAAACACAGAGGGTATTTAGATCAAACTCACTGTCCCTGATCTTCAATATGTTCGTGACATTCTCACCTCCCCTTCAGCAGTGACACTGCAGCAGGTCTTCACCCATTGTGCTTAAACACAGCCTTTCAGTAAAACTCCTGCTCCTGCCCCTTGCCAGAAGGCATGATCTATTTTAAGGTTAGGTGGAGGTAGGCACTAGGGAGCTGTTACAGAACTGTGACATCAGGAGTGGGAAGCTAATGATTTATGGTAAAAACCAGACAAATGGTGTAAAGGAGCTTTAGAAAGTCTCGAGAGTTCATCCAAAGACACACACAGACTACCAGTTGCCTTAAACCCTAACCTAGAGTCAAAATAAAATTTGTGCCCAAGAAGACTCTGTATAACTTCCTCTCCGGAAGAGATGTTTTCTGTAGATATTGAATTTGGCTTAAAGATGTGCCCCTCTGAATTTTTTTACAGAATGAAAGCCTAAGATCTTGTGCAATGCGAGGAAAATCATTGGTTTTGAAGGATTTTGGATCAGGACTTTGTTAACTCCTGGTCTAAAGTAGGTGAGTTACTTCCCAAAGGCACATTACTTCACCAAGTGGAAATACCTGGCACGAGGAGTTTCAGGGAAGAGGAATGAGAAATGTTGCAAGTTTCTGTATGGATATGATAACAGACATCAAAATGTCCTGTTGAAACATATGCCATGATACCGTTAAAGTTGTCCAGGCTTTATGCAAGGAAGACAGTAATGTGTCCATAAATGTGATGGGAAAGAAACCTCATGTTTAAAATACCCATAATTCAGAACAAGTAGAGCAAATACACAGTAATCCTCTGAAGTTTCACAAATTACACTGTTATCACTGGCTTTCCTTGTCTCCTACTGTGTGGTTTAATCACTTGTCTTTAATTGGACCATAAAGATATCATGTCAAAGACTATGTTTTCCTGTATATGTTTGTACAGGACCTAGCACAGTAGTTCTTTGATCCTGCCTGGGACATTAATGGAATACTTCAGAATAATCTCCACATTATTTTCAGAATATCATATAGCCACCTGCGAAACCAGTCAGATAATGAATAGATCTGAATAATTTATTTTAAGCAAAAGGTTCTAATTAATCAGATAAATTACTAGCAATTAATAATTTAAAAAATCTAACTGTAGGGAGCAATCTTTCACTTGCAGGGGAATGAACCAGGTGACCCAAGATCTTCCTATTTTCTAATTCTCATCTCCTAGCAAATAAAAATTTTAAAAAGTCAGTGACAATTGAGGATTTCTACATAACCAAAGCATCATCTATACCCACAATTTTCCTGAAGGGAGAATGAGACACATGAGAAAGGGTACCATGGAGATTCCCAAAACAGAAAGTGGAAGCTGTGTGCCAGCATCTCTGGGGGGAAGGTTTATCCTTGATACATTTGAGAAAAGCAGCAAAGTTAGATTATATTCTTGCCCTCTCACCTCACACTGTAGCTCTATATGTAAGAAGCTCCATCCTCCAAAACTCCACATATAACAATCAATCAAACCTGAAATTATCACACACCTGCATACACAGCAGACCATTCCCATACACATGCTAACATTCTCGGATTTTGGTGATCGTGGTTTCCCCACCCACTTTCTCTGACTTGACAATAAGATATAAAATAAAGCATTTTGAATTGTGTATATTTGATTACTTCACATAATATAATATTTCCAAAGGCAAGTTTTGAACACATTTGTTTGATAAGAATTTTCGAACTGAAGGTTAAATTTTCTTTAGTGTAGTATCTGCTACAAATTATTCACTTAGCTTTAGTTAGTCTCAAAATACTGAGCTTCTCTGTATCTAGACTGGGAGCTGAACCCATCTGACAGATAAAGCAGTTCAACTGTGTTGATGAGCTCCAAACAGCGCCAAACATCTGTCCCCATTTTGCTGTTGCACATTCCCGACAGACATTTATGCATTAAGTCTATTTATCAGACAACACTTTGTCTAAGCCAAGATATAGTCAGCCATCATAATAGGATATATCACTAATATGGGAATATGAATGATTGCTACTTTGATAAGATATTCATATCAGAATACAAGCATTGCCATTTGGCTTATCTTCAACACTGCCAGACATTTTTCATCATTTATAAACAAAGTCTCTCATAAGAGTGATACATTCACAGTTATGCAGAATATCCTCTTCTATTAGGGTTACAAAAATGAGATAATGCTGTCATGAGGTCTAGTCCCAGACTTACTTTCATCTTGAGAGATATATGAGCTGTTTCTCTGCAAGCACAGGACGTTGCCTGCTCCTTGCAATTGTGTGTTCAGTCAATATCGTATAAAGCAATAAACTTTCAATCATTCTACTAATGGTAGATGCAGCAAAAGATTGCAGCAGTTTCCCCTCCCACAGCTTTATTATGTATGCATGCTTTTTATTTTAGACATTAAACAAGAATATTGAGGAAAGGAGTGGTGATCCTATCGGAGAAGGTTTAGAATTAAAAAGGCAATCTGTGAAAACACTCAGATGATACCAGCAAATTTTCTGAGGACAAGTTTCATATCAGCCTGACAATTTTCTGCAATGTGAGGCCATTAGTTCAAATTTTATTTCTTCTGTTCTCCATTTAAGACAGTAAACTTAGTTGCCAGAGGACTGAAATACTTCAGTATAACTAAAGTATTTGGGATTCACATGGGGTAAAAATTATATATGTTGGGCAGCATTTTCTCATGCATGAAATCTCATGATATATTGATGTATTAATCACATTAATTTCATTTGTTGTTTATTGGTGTGTAGGTAAATAAGGTATGTGTGTCAAGGAAGAAATACTAATAAAATAAGAATGAACAAAACAAGAGCTGAAGAAAATTTCTGCCTAGAAGTCACTATTATGCGAATTAGTTTTGTGGAAAATACTCATAGTGAAATGAACTGGAAAGAAATTGAAACAAATACCGCTAACAAAAATCATAAATCTGGAGTATAATAGTCAGCGATAAAGATGTGGGAAGTTAGTAGTTTAGTTAAGCAAGAAATACCATTTAAATTGTTTTGTAAGCAATGAAAAGAACATTATGTTTTTTAAAGTTGTCCTAGTCAATATCGTAGTTCAGAATGAATTCAGAAGAAATAAGTGAAATGTCTAGACAAACAAATAAAAAATATATATATAAAGATCATATATTCTCATCAAGAGGAGAGTATCAAAGACAGAACAAGTGTGAGACAGTAAAATAAAACAGAAGGCAAGAGAAAAAGGATTCTTTCTTAACAATTTATACAGACATTCAGAGAAATAAAAAAAACCATATGTGTTAAAAGAAGGGAAAAAATTGTTTTGGAAATGCCATTACAGAGATACTACTTGAAAGGTGCTGTGGCATTTCTAGATTCTGTATGTCGATTCTATGTGCAAATTATATATTTCATAAACACCATTCAGAACATTTTAAGCTGCCTATTGTGGAAATCCTTGGATTGTCATGGAGATTTACATAATATACATTGAAATTACCTTGAAATAATACTCAATTTTTAAAATAATTTAAACTTACTGGAGGCATTGATTTTATGATCTGGGTTCTGTGAACAAACAAGTGTAACACAAACAATCTTCTGATTAATAATGAAAAGTGCAAGCACTTAAAATTTTTCTTTGCTTGGTAACTCTTCAGTTTTACTGACTGTTTAAAAGCTGTGGAAGTATATGTACTAAAATAAAAGACCAGATATAATGCACCTAAAAATTGCTGACAGAGCATTAAAACACACAGAAAAAAAATGCAAATAAAAATTGTCCTAATATTCCAAAATGTAGTTAAAATTTAAGATACAGTCTATAGAGCTGTCTAATTGCTTCCCCAAATGAATTTTATTGAACTGTTGTTAATACAGTCCCTGGATTTAAGCCAAGAGAAAAAAAAATTTGAGGAAAAAAAGCACCATGAATACAGTATTCCTGCACAAATTACAGCTGAACATCAGGCATTACACCTTCAGGGCAATTTGTGCATCTTCTTAACACAAACTCTCTCAGATGGGTTTGTCTGAAAACACTAAAAGCACTTGGGCCAAGAATGTCAGCATTAAAAATACAGAAGTGGCTGGAAATGCTGTTGTGTGTCAACCTTTATTTGTCCTTTAAAGCAAGAAAAAAGAATAAATATATGCCTGTAGGCAAACTGCAGAAGTTTGGTGGTTTTTTTTTTTCCTCCCTCCAACTTATATGAGATTTGCACAATGAATTGTAATAGAAGGTTCAGATGACAAAAATTACAGTGGTGTAGCCAAGAAAAATACCCATGGGGCTTTCTGCTTCCCTTGTGCCCAGCCTGAACTATCAGATGAGCCTTCTGGACTCAAATGCAATGCTGTCAATAGGAATACATCATCTTTTCTGTAGTGTAGAAGAGCTGTCGGTTGCAATTCCCATTATTCCAAGGCCAGGATTTTCCATTAGTGTAGCCACCTGCTGGGTTTCTCTACTCAGGTTTAATGGAGTCTGAATTTGAATTTATCACCATCTGTGGGAAGACAGGAAATGAGAGGAGCATCACTAATTCCTTTCTTCATTTACTAAGCATAAGCATAATCTTTATAAGGAGATAGGCAGAAGCAGCAGTGATCAGGGAGATGGAGAGAATATTTTAACTCATATTGACATCAGAGTTCCAGACCAAGAAAAATGCTGTCTGTTCCTCAGCCAACTCCAGCACCAAAAAGAATGTTTTAATTTCCTATGTAATGTTGTACCAAAACACGCAGATATGGGATACTATTTCATTTTTGCTTCCAAGGAGGTCTCTAAAGATTTAATAATTTAGACTATTTTAAAAATAAATAAATTAAGGGTTTGGAATGTACATAAGTTCTCAGGAAGAGTTAAGAACACTAAATGATAATGCATGTTTATTAAAACAAAGATCTAAAGTCATGAGTTTACACATTTTGCTCTTGTTCTCTTCCGCCCAAAGCCAACAATTTGGAACAAAGCCCTAAGGAGGAAAATGCATACATTCAATTGAAAAAAAAACTGTTCTGTGTAAGGGCAACATGAAGAACTCAAAAGGTAAGACAAAAAGCAGATTTTGTATTATGTATTATCAGGAAAAGGAACATGTTTTTATTATAGAATACCCAAACCAGATAACATTGAAGTAATTTGCTGACTAAATGTATCACTGAAGACTCTTTTTGATTCTTTCATATGGCATTGCAGTGCATTTTGGACTCACCAGTTGACTACAAACCACAATTCCCATTCACCTAAAGGTGTAATTTGTTGTCCCTGCCTGTTGAGGTTGAGATATAGGGGCTTCTCCTGTTTGAACATAGTAATTTGTGCTTTGGAGTGGGCAGCAGAGATGGAGGAAGATTAAAAATATGTATTTTAAAAAATCTTATGTGATATCTGTCTGTACTAGTCAAAAGGGTGTTGACATGCAATCTGCATTTGTTAAAAGGGTGCCATCAGTTCAAGCTTTTCTCATGAATTTTGCTCCATGATTGTAATCTTTGGATTTACAATCTTGAATTTATGAGGCTGCTCTCTTGTCATATGGGTCAGGAAAAAGAGTTTGAGGAACTTAGATAATTTAAGGGCATGTATTTATTTCATTGAAAAAACAATTCAAATGGGAAAAATATAACCAAAATAAAACTCGAAAAACCTCAAACAACAACAACAACAACAACAACACAAAACCCTCAAAAACAAACAAAAAGCAATCAACAATCAAAAAAAAACCCCACTGAAAGTATTTTTCCCTTTCTTTTCTTTTTAACTGCCTAAATTTCTATCAGAGCAGTTTTAAGCATTGTGTTGCGACAAAGCAAAAAGCCTTCAAGGTGCCTATTTCTACTGATAATCATCTGATACTAGGTCCATAATGAGCCAGAGGATAAAGTAATTGGATGATTGAATTTATCTTGTTCCGTTGTGGTATTGATAGTTACCAATTTATGATTTGTTGGAGACTAATTGGTAGTCTCATATTAGCAAATGTTGTAACATGGTTGATAATGCTACTTCATTTTGCTTTACAGACTAGAACTAGCCATAGGATCAACTCTTAATAATTCTTATGTGGTACAATTTTGCCATGTTTGTCTCCCATTTTTGTCTTACAACTATTATGGGATTTGTCTAAGATTAAAAATTGATAGTGAAATACTAGGATGTGCATATTGGTCAAATGACAGCTTTTGCATTAAATGTTATGAATTGCCTTTGACCATGTGCATCCTGAGATTTGGTAACTATTCTTCATTCATTTATTAACACCACACTACTGTGGGATCATAAATAACTTTTGAGATGGCTGCAGGCTTAAACTGCCTTTAAGTTTTTTTCTCAAGGAGACTAGCAGTTCATCAGATCCTTGTAATAATCTTTGAATTACTGGACAAAATTTTGATTCAAAAATATTAAGAATTCATTCTAATAGAAGATAGGGACATATTTTTGCAGAGCAAACTCTAATGAAAGTCCTCCATATTAAAGGTTTTCTTGGTTCTTGATTTATTCAAGCTGAAGCCTATTGGACACTTTCCCCCTGACTTCAAGAAGGCAATGAGTGGGTATTGAAGGACAGGTCTTTATACTTCTTCGGTTCAGGAATCCCCATGGCCTCTGTCTTTGTAGAGCTGGTGGTTCACTCCTCTGCCTTCTGCAGAAAGGCTTTTATTACTGAATTTATTTTTTTATTTACTTCAAGAAGTGAAAGGATTATGAGAACAGAAGCTCTACCTATTAATTAGTTAAAAATTTGCAACATCTCTTTTTTAACCAACAGGGTACAAGCATGTAGGTTTTGATGTAACACCACATGAACTCTGAAGACCTAGGCAATTTTTTTAAGCCTTCTGTTTGTTTGCAAGATTCAGAATCCCAGCCTGCACCTGATCTGCATGCCCCAACCTTAGGATTACCAAAGAAAAACAACTAAGGAGGAAACAGCCAACTAAATGAGTAGTTAACTGCAGCTTGCCTGTGTTGTATGATGTCACACATATGGTTATGGTTATTCATACTGAGGGTGGCAACTTTAGTGATTCAAGACTAACACAGGAAAATCTGTCAGCTCTAGTTAAACGAACATTGTTATTACCTCAGGTCAAGCAGATGGAGGGCAAACTTCTCTGCTGGATTCTGCTGCTCTTTAATTAATGTCCACATTTGTTATGTCAACATGATGCATCACATTTAGTTTAAAGGTTTGTTTTATTCCTTATACAAATGCCTACAGAATTGAATTTTCTACATTCTAAGAGTTGATCTGGAAACTGGGGACTTGAGATGAATGAAGATTCCTTCATTGTGTTTTGGAAGAAAATAGTTAGAAGAAAATCATTTAATATTTCTATAATATTTCTTCAATATATTATTCTTCTTCCCAACATAAGTGTTTAAGACATTATTAGACACAGTTTTCTCATCAACAAGTCTTTTTGACTGGAAAGGGTCATGTGTCTTCTCCACATCTATATGGATATATTTATGATGATAAAACAAATGGACTAGTATAATTTTGCACTCAGTAAAACCTTTGGGTTTGTTTTGTTCT
>VZRU01016832.1:40754-53881 GCA_013398155.1 Pedionomus torquatus | reverse complement strand
GGAAGGGAAGGGAAGGGAAGGGAAGGGAAAAATAATTACACCAATTTGTGTACATAGTTTTTTTCATGGTAGACACATTAACAAAAAAAACCAACAACTAATTAGGTGGAACAAACACCTCACTTTTATCATTTATATTCTAGGAAGTAAAAGAAATCTGTTGGCAGTTGCCAAAATAATAAATGAAGAAGCCTGATGGTTCATAGAATCAGAAAATAAATACAAATAGTCTGTGTAGTGCAATGTTCTTTCTTAAACAATCATCAGATCCACGTTTTCTCCCCATGTTTGTTGCATTTATAAAGAGAAGGTTTTCTGGAAACTGTTTAGTAATGTTGAACAATTACGTGTCTTGCTTTTTCATAACTTCAGTTATGAAAGTCCTGAAGAATTCTACATCTTGATTGGATGGCTGTAAAACAGGACTTTATAAGGGTTGCTGTCTTACCCCTTTACTCATGGAAAGGGAATATAGACTGGCTGTGCAGGATAATCATGTCATCTAGAGTGTTGCCCTGGATAATCCTCTTCAAAGGAAGTACTGTGAAGTGAATCAGTTCTCAGTGGCCCTTTACACCTGCTCAGTGTTGCCTCCAAAAGAACTCATCCAAATTCTCCTTCTGATCTGAAATATTTTGATTTGAGGATCTTTCCTGTTAGGAGCAAAATTATTTTTGTCAGAAAGCAAGAGAAAAATAATTTCAGTTTTGGAGTTGAGTTAAAGGACAGCAATCAGGAATATAAACTTGCCAGTTCAAAGATATATGGCTTAATCTATTACATCTTCTGCTGCAGAAACCTGAACAAAAGCATGACAGCTTAATTATGCAAAAACATGAAGAAATTCCATCTGAGATTTACTTTGAATGATCATGCAGTTAACTGGCTTGAGAAATTCAAATATGGACTTCAAGTCATCAGTAAACTTGGCTATGTAGACAAGCTTGATATCTGTCTCTTGCAAAACAGTATTTTGCGCTTCATTTCTTTTCCTGCCAGTTTTCCAACACAAGCACTTCACAGCAAGAAAAACTTTTCCCTTTACTATCTTGCTTTTCCCTGGATTTGTACAACAAAAAGTGTAGAAGGAATAGCTGTTGTTCTAACAGACCAGTCAAAACTCCCTACAATATATATCTGGTTTGGAATTGTGTCCTACAACAGCCTTCTTAGCAGGTGGGGCTGTAGAATATCAAATTCTTGTGAAAAGTGTCTTTTTTAAATTATCATTTATTTATTTATTTTCAATTTGATTTCTCTCATGCCCACTGCACATACCCTGCACTGTCCTTCCCTGGTTCTTCCCTAGGACATCGTAGGATATTAACAAAAGACATCTATGAACCTTGTGAGAGATCTAGAGATTAAGTGTTATGAGGAGTGCCTGAGGTGACTGCGATTGTTTGGTCTGGAGAAGAGGAGGCTGAGGGGATTCTTTATCAATCTCTACAACTACCTGAGGAAATTGTAGAGACTTGGGGGTTCATCTTTTCTCCCAGGTAACAAGTGATAAGACAAGATGAAATGGCCTCAAATTATGCCAGGTGAGGTTTGAATGGATATTAGGAAAAATTTCTTCACTGAAGGGTTATGAAGAATTACAACAGGCTGCCCACAGAGAATTGGTGGAATTGCCATCCCTTGGAGGTATTTTAAAGATGGGCAGACAAGGTGGTTTAGTGGTGTTTTTGTCAGTGTTATGCTAATGGTTGGACTCAGTGATCTGAAAGGTTCCTTCCAGTCTAGGCAATTCTATCATTTTATGATCCTGTATATTTTCTCCTGTGATTTTCACTCTTGTTACCTCCAAACACATTTAGTCCATTTTTATAATTTGACACACACCTATAATCAGTTCCTACATTATTGAGTTCCAGTTTTTTATTGAGGTCCTTAAGACAAAGAAATATACCTTGTTCTAGGTCCTCTGGTCCAACCCTGTCCTGCAGTTCCTAACCCCACTGTACATTTAACTTTGCTGTCAACCATTCTTGCCAGCTCATCACCTCTCTATATCTGCTGTTTCCTACAACAGAGAAGGGGAACAGAAGGAGAAAAGTGGCACTTTGTCTTCCTTTCCTTTGCTCTATCTGGCAAGTGCCTTTTCAAGATCTGTGTGTCTTGGGTTTAGGCTATACTGGGGAACTAAACCTAGGTTGTGAGGAAGAACAGAAGGCTCCCGGGACCATATTTTCACTATTGATTCCAGCACAAAGTCCTAGGCTTGGGAGTAAATGTCAAAAAAGAAATTAGTAAAGAGAATGAGAATTTAGTTCCTACACATGATGCCTTGAAATATCATTGACCTTTGTCCTGAAGGTTTAATTGCACGATATTTGGTGATACTGCATCACTTTTGATTTAGGACTTATAAAACATTCCAGATTCTCTAGTCTAGCTACTCTCCACTGTAGGATCATCACAAGCTGGACTATCTCCTCACATTTAAAAGAGTATGTTGAAGATTATAGAACTTTGACAACTTTGACATTAGTATTTTATCTATCTCCATTGTAGAGAAAATGGATGTCCACCAGGTTTTCCTGTANAAATTTTGAAGGGCAAAACATGTAAACTGTTTTAATTTAAAGAAAAAAAAAGAAAAAAGAAAAAAGAAAAAAAAAAAGGCAAGAATAAACAAAATCTATGTGTGAAGATGTTACCTAAAGTCACAAAAAAGGGAATAAGGCTGGCTTTCTAATGTGACATGTAAAAGTTGGCTCTGATAAATTAGAGGACAGCAGCTTCCAAAACTGAAGCTTCTGACACAAAATCTTCCTCTGGTTACCTTCCCACTAAATGTCTCTATTTTTACTTCTCTCCTCTAACAAGTAGTATTTCAAACACAATCTAAAGTTTTTTATCGTCTTTCACAGTTTGCTCATTGAAGAATCTGATTCCCTCTTCTGCCATTGCAATCTTGCTCAAAATTTGAACCAATGCCTGTTTATCAATTATACCCAGATCTTTATCAAGTCCATATGCCTCATTAGCCTTGCCTAGCTTCAATTCTTCCATCTGTACAATTAAATGTCTCGGAGAAGTTGTGAGAGCACTATACAGAGAGCTGACTTGAGAAATATGTCAACACAAGATAAGAAGTCTCTCCCTTTGTATTACTTTTGAAAGTTTGAGGATCAAATGGAATAATAATTTTTCTATTATAAAGTTTCATGTATTTCTTAAATTCTGGTATGCACACCTATGTGTAGGATCTTAAGTGTTTCTACTGACTGAAAATCTTGCTACAGATCAGCAGCATCTCAAGGAATATTTTAAAAGACATTTATTTTTATGTGTCCACTTTAATAACGTGTGCCATCCCAGAAAAATGTATTGGAAAATTAACTTGCCTTTGAAGTATAAATATGTTACATTTTAAACCAAAATTTGAATATGTAGGTATATGTAGAACATAAACCCCACTTTTAGGGAAATTTCAACATGCTTTTTGCACATGAACCATCTTGTAGCATCATGTAAACATGCCTAGAATCATAGAATAGTTTGAGTTGGAAGATACTTTTAAATGTCACCTAGTCCAATATCCCCTGCAATAAGCAAGGACATCTCCAACTAGATCAAGTTGCTCAGACCCTGTGCAAGCTGACCTTGAATGTTTCCAGGGATGAGGTATTTACCACCTCTCCAGGCAAACTGCTCAAGTATTTCACTATCCTCTTCATTGTTATCTAGTCTGAATCTACCCTCTTTGAATTTAAAGCCATTACCCTTCGTTCTATGTCAACAGGCTCTGCAAAAACTTTGTAGGCCCCCTTTAAGGCCAAAGTAAGGTTTCCTTGGACCTTCTCAAGACTGAATAGCACCAATTTTCCCAGCTTGTGTACAGATGAGAGGGGTTCCATCCCTCTGATAATTTTTGTGGCCTTCCTCTGGACCTGTGCTAATAGGTCCATGTCTTTGCTGTGCTGAGGATTCCAGAGCTGGATGCAGCACACCAGGTAGAATCTCAGCAGAGCAGGGGGGCAGAATCACCTTTCTCAAGCTGCTGGCCCCACTTCTTTTGAAGCAGACCAGGATATGGTTGGCATACATTGCCAGCTCAGGACCAGCTTGTCATCCACCAGTACTCCCAAGTCCTTCTTGATAGGGCTGGTGTTAATCCATTCACCCCTGCCCTGAATTGATAGTGGTGGTTGCCCCGCCCCAGGTGTCGAACCTCATACAGTTCACATGGGCTCACTTCTCAAGCTTATCCAGGTTCCTCTGGATCACATCCTGTATCTCAGGTGTGTCAATCTCAACACTCATTTTGTTGTCATCTGCAAAATTGCTGAGGGCACACTTAATCCCACTATGCTGTTGATAAAGATATTGAACAGTACTGGGTCCAATCATAACCCTATAGGACACCACTTGTCATTCATCTCCATCTGGAGTTGTTGACCACCATCCTCTGGATGCAACCATATAGCTAGTTCCTCATCCACAAAAGAGTGTAGACATTAAATCCATGTCTCTGATTTACAGAAAAGCATATTGTGGCAGGATGTGTCAAAAGCTGTACAGAAAACCAGATAGGTGGCTAGGTCCATAGCTCTACTCTTGTCCAGTGATGTAGTCAATCTACCATAGAAGGCCACTAGGAAGGTTGGGCAGTACTTGCAGCCATGCTGACCATCTCAAATCATCTCCCTGCCCTACATGTGCCTTATTGTAACTTCTACGAGGATCTGTTCCATGATCTTTCCAGGCACAGAAGTAAGGCTGACAGGTTGGTAATTCCCAGAATCCTTCTTCCTTTCTACCCTTTCCAAAAATAGGTGCAGTGTTTCTCTTTTTCCAGTCACCAGGGACTTCACCTTATTGCCATGGCTTTTCAAATATCAAGGAGAGTGGCTCAGTAACCACATCAGCCAATTCCCTCAGGATGCATCTTGTAAGGTCCTGTAGACTTCTGTATGTTCAGGTTCCTCATGTGGTCACAAATATGATCTTCTCTTATGCTGGGAGTGACTTTGCTTTCCCAGTCTCCATCTTGCAGTCCATGCACTTGAGAGGTGTGGGAGGAGAGGCTGCCAGTAAAGAATGATGCAAAAATTTTGTTGAGTACCTCAGCCTTCTCCTACTACATAGTTACCAGTTTGTCACTTGTGTTCATCAGAGGGAGCACACTTTCGTTGACCTTCTGGCTGACATACCTGTAGCAGCCCTTATTATTATTTTTCTTTGTGTACCTTGCAAAGTTCAGCTCTGGCTTCACCTTGGTCTTCCTGACCTCATCCCTACACGACTGGGCAGGATCCTTATACTCTTCTCAGGACATCTGTTCCTGCTTCCACCACCTGTGCATTTTCTTCTTGCCCTTCAGTTTGACCAGCATGTCTCAACTCAGGAATGATGGTCTTGTCTTCCTTTCGTAATTTCTTACATCTAGAGATCAAGAACTCTTGTGGTCTATGGACAGTATCCTTAAAGATCTTCCAGCTCTATTCTACTCCCTTGTCCTTGAGGGCAGTTTTCCAAGCGGTCATATTGAATAATTCCTTAAAAAGCTGGAAGTGTGCTTTCTAAAATTCAGTGTCCTGACTTTACTCTTCAGGTCTCCCATACCCCTCGGGACCGCAAACTCCACCAGTGCATAACACTGCATCCCAGGCCGCCTCCAATCTTGATGCTACTGATTAGCTCACTTACACTGATGATCATCAAGTGGAGTATCTCATCCCCTGTGGTAGCAGTGTCTATTACCTGGCTTAAGAATTTACCCTTGACGCACCCCAGGAGTGTCTTGGATTGTCTACAACTTGCTGTGTTGTTTTTCCAGTAAATGTCAAGGCAGCTGAGGTACCCCAACAGGATAAGAGCATGATGCCTCCTGTAGCTGGAGTAAGAAGGCTTCATGAATAGACTCCCCCAGGTGGGGCACCCTGTAGTAAATGTCAACCACATGGTTCCCTTTGTTGCCTTAGCCTCTAATTCTTATCCACAAGCTTTTAACCTGCTTGTAGCTATCCTTCAGAGACAGTGCTTCACACTTTATCCATTTCTTGATGTAGAGGGCAATGCCTCTGTCTTTTCCTTCCTCACCTGCCCTCTCTGAACAGTCTGCAACTATAGATAGCAGCACTCCAGTGATGGGACTTGTCCCACAAAGTTTGAGTAATGGAAACCAGGTTGTAGCTTTCTAACAGCATGGTGGCTTCCAGCTCCTTCTGTTTGTTGCCCATGAAGTGTATTGGTGTAGAGGTACTTTCTTAGAGGAACACCCCTTAATCCTTTGAGGTATTTAACTGGTGTTTTCCTCTTGGCTCCTGTTACTTCAGGAGCCCTTGGCTCACGTCTGTAAGACTTCAAGTGTGCTGCAGTGTAGCCAGCAGGTCTCAGAGCAACAGGCTGAGGGCCCCATCCCTTTCTTGCTGGCATGTCATGCTCCATATTGTCATAGGCAAGCCTCATACTTTCCTGCTTTAAGCCTAGTTTAAAGCTCTGTCAATGACCCCCGCTAGCTTGTGAACAAAAAACCTCCTCCCCATTTCAAAAAGGTGGATCTTGTGGTAGCCGGCAGGTAGCATGCCACTATCAAAAATACTAAAAACAGTGTCCATCACATCGACTATAGAATCATATATTAATAGACCAGGCTCATCCATTTCTTTGAATGTCGCTGCTTGCAACTGGAAGGAGAGAAAAAAAATAACCTATGCTCCAGATTCCCTGCAGCCATCCCAAGGCCCTGAAGTCTCTTTTGACTGCCCATGGAATGCATGTTGCAGTTTCATTACCACCTACATGGAAAGGCAGTAACAGGTAGTAGTCCAAGGATTGTACCATGCTAAGAAGTTTCCTGGTGATATCCTTAACACAGGCTCCAGTGAGGCAGCAGATTTTCATAAGAGGAGGATCTGGCATATTGGACCCTCTGTTCCTTGCAGAAGGAAGTGGCCTAGGGCTATGACTTGTCTTTTCTTCCTTGTGGAGGTGGCTGCAATACTGGGACCAGGCCTTTCTGACCTTGGCAACATCTCTGGTGAAGATGGACCATCATACGCATCATCCAGTGCCTGGCCTTCCATGTCCAGAGCCTCATGCTTGTTGTACAGAGATACCTAGGAAAGCAGAGTGGGCAAGTTGCCTGTCACTCAGAGCGTGGACTTTCTTCCATTCACTCTTCTCCTTTAAGCTTCTGCCTTCAGCCTGGCAGGGGGGAGAATACAGGATTCCCTTGATCTTGAGGTTTTTCTGGTGGCTGCTCCCAAATCTGTCTCAGTGATGGCCGAGCATTGTTCCACCATCTTTCAATCTTTCTCAGACTCCCTTGAAGCTCTTTAACCCTTCTACTTCATCTCATACCTTTTGATTCCACCTCATATATATATCTTCATTATATATTCTTCACATCTGTGCACGTAATCTGTCCAATCCACTTTGTCTTTTTATTTCTGGGGATATTTTCCTTCTAAGCAATAGAAAATAAAGTTATTTTTATTTTAAAACAATAAAAATGTAATGTAGCTCATTTCATCAAACAGACGTAGCTTGTCATTTCTAAGGCCATAAAACTCCAACGTAGGTTCTGTATTGTTAATTAAATATAATTTGCAAGATTATACTGGTGAGATTTTAAAAACAGAGACACAACATTCCTCAAAACATTTTTAATACAGCTCAGCGAAGGATACTTTTGTTAAGGATTTGTTATTGCAATTTTAAAATTCAGTACATGTATCAACTGTATGTATTACGTATAAACAGCCTCTGATTGGAAACTGGGATTTTAGATCAGTACATTATACAGACTCTGAGGCTTAAAGCACAAAGAGCCTGTAGAACAAAAATTATTAGGGGAAGAAATTAGAGCCTAAGTACTCAGACAAGAGCCTATGGAATTAATAATGGGAATAGAGAAGACATCTGTGCCGAAAGAGAAATACTGGACACTAGGAAAGCAGTATGTTTAGCATTTGGAGGCAGTGGATTCACCACTGCCAAAAAAGTAATGTGTTGGACTATAAAATTATGCTAAACTCATGGTTTTTTTTTAACCACTGTGGGTGTGTACACACTAGACCTGTATCTATAAGAATTTGTTTTTTTAAAAATGGATTAAGGTAAAACTATGTCAAAACACTGTATACTAAAGACTGGGAGGTTGAGAACCTCTGCAGATAAATTTGTACATACGGGGAATTCTATTCTCACAATAAAAATTGTAAAAGGAACTCAAAATTTTCTCCTCTTTCTGCAGTTAATTGTTGTCAAAGTGTTGTATATTGAACCACTCACACATTTTTACCACTACATTTTGGCAATCAGCTGCACCCAACAAATATTTATTTACATCATAATCAAAGTGCTTTGTGAAAACCTTCTTGCTGAACTTAATGTTACAAGTGCTCCATTTGACCAGTCATTTTCTAAAGGCAGTCCAGCAAAAGTTTTTTGTTTTTTTTTCCTTCTCACAATGTGGGGTAATTATAATTGTTAGTTTACTTGAAAAAAAAATCAAAAAAAGAAAAAAAATAAGTAAAATGATAGCCTGAACTTAATCACTGGAATGAACAACGAACAATGGAACCAAGCTCAGAAGACAAGTAGTCTGGTATTTGGAGTTGCTAGTGCAGCTCTTTACATGACTATTTTCAGAAATTGTTCTGTCCTTTGAATCACTTTCTCAGCATGAATTTATTCAAAGTAGTCTCTGCTGAAAAACTGGAATTGTTTACAGAGCTCATTCTGTGAAGGACAGTGAATGTAGTATGAAATGGCTTGAGCTGCTATGACCATAGCAGAAACTTCCAAGTAACATATGTTACAGACTACTACAGTACTATGTGCTATATTAATGTGAACAAAAAAAACAAACGTTACCATACGGACAGTGGAGTTGTGGAGTCCCCTTCTCTGGAGATTTTCAAGACCTGCCTGGTTGCAGTCCTGAGTAATGTGTTCTACGCAATCCTGCTTTATCAGGGAAGTTGAACTTCCTGAAGGTGATCCCTAGAGGTCCCTTCCAATCCCAACAATTCTGTGACAATTTGGTGACAATTCCATCACTGCTGCAACCACACTTGGAACTGTTTAACCTAAAATTGCTATCTAAATAAGAATACTTGGGCAGCACAACATTTATTTGCAAACAAACTTCTCCATGACAAAATGTATTCTTGCTCAAGTCAATGTGGTATTTGTGCCACACCTCCTCTACATGCTGGCAGAGAAGAAATGGATTGTCAAGATAATTTGGACTCCTAAGACATACATACACTTCCAAAAAAGATATTTTCCTTTCTATTTTTAGTTGAAAAATATTTTAATTTCTTTCTATGGATATTTATACGGAATTGTTTTCTCAAAAAGAAGTTTTCCCTCCTTCAATTCCAAGAGTAGTGACAACACCAAGATCAGTCCCATGTAAATGTAAAACAACATTAGTTGCACTTGCAGATTAGAGAAATTTACCAGATATACCGTTATTGTATTTCAGTAGGTCATGGGCTGGGAATGGTGAGAATTTGTCTGTCTATATACACTGACTGTCAGAAATATAAATTCCTAGTCTTGCACCTTAAACATGCTGTTGCTTAATTTATGTGAACTGCATTTTCAAAAGGAAAAAGAATTGTGACTTTGTCAAAAAGATATATAGGTATGTTGCAGACCTTAAAATCTCAGTCAATTAAGGTCAACAAAGTAGAAAAATAAAAGTTTACAATTTATAACCCATCAATCTTTGCTTTATGACAACATCATGTGGAGAAGTAGATAAATGTGTTTAGAAACACAGAGATACAAACAACCTATTTGTTTTATTTTCAAATTGCAGAAACTCTTATACATTACTACTTTGGATGCCTGGAGATCAATTAAAAGATAAAAATCACAAAGAATCAAAATGCAAAAAACAATAACAATATTATAGGAAAACTATACCATCAGATGATATAAAACATCAACTCAAAGCAGTAAAGGGAATAAATTCCCCAGTTCATTTTACAGCAACCTTCTCATGTTGCTATTACCCTCCCGTGATAAATATGAAAATAAGGTATATTCACAGACAGCACCCTAATGTTTGGACTAAAATGTAATTATCAACTGCATAGATTTTTTTTTTTTTTCTTTAAGAATTGTTGATTAGAGCTATAAATTTTCTTTAATTTGTTTGTATTTTCTTTTGGACCACAAAGCTTCACCCTAAAAAGCACAGTCAATAATTTTGTTTCTTAGGCGTAACAGTCTATTGGGTATCAGGTATTTGGTATCAGAGTTTTATTCTTGTAAAACACATACATACAGAAAATAAAGGGATTTTCGCAGCAAGAAAATCCATCTACCCCCACACCCCACCTAAAAAAGAGAGGGAAAAAAAAGATTTTTTCTTGAAGTTTGAGATTTTTTTCATTTATCTATTGTAATGGAGAAATACATGTATTATTGTATATATTATAAACATGCAATCAACATCCATTCTCCTCAGAAAAAAAGTAGGTCTGTCCTAAAGAGTCCTGTAATTTCAAAAATCTGCAGCCCTTTCTGAGAGCTTAGAGATCTAAGGACTGCATAAACTCAGTAATCAGTAGATGATCAGCCATTTGTTCACTGGAGATTGCTATAGAACCTTGAATAATATTAAATATATGTAAACATTTTTTGGGTTGATGTCTAAATGAATAATGACTAAATTAAAAAAAAAAAAAAGTAAATTACTCAAGACTGTAGCACTAAAGTAAATTTTCAACTACAGAAAATATCTTTTACGCAAAAGGGATGGTCATATCACTCAATATATAGCCAGAGATGCTGCATTCTATGACCAGTGGAGACACAGAAGAGAGAGCACCTGACCTATCTCCTCCTGGGGATGACCCTCTAGAGAAACTTCTCTCTTCAACTTGAGAAGAATTGTGAATCTATCCAGTTAATTTAACTAGCATAGATTGGTATCTAAAGTTGAAGGATGCAAATATTCCCTTAAATCCCATATTAACAATTAAATTAAACTGTTATCAGAGCCTGCCATGAAGGCAATATCCTGTAGCTCTTTTTTCCAGTTTTCTTTCCATAAGACAGTGAATTTTATTAAGAACACTGGAAAATATATATATAAAATATATCTTCCATCAGCTTAACTTTCACATTATGCATTTTTCACCAAAAAAGGAGATAACAGGCTAATGGATTTTTACTTCCAGTTTGGCCCACAACAAGAGATGACCCTTAAAAATAGCTTTTATCACCATAATTCAGCCTCTTTGAATGTTTCCTCTAAAGTATTTTTGTATCCTTTTCTCCAGCTGTCTTCTTCTTATATTTTTCTTTAACATATATTTTCATTCTATTTGTGAAATATATTATATCCCTTGTTTTTTTTCATCCTAGCATGGTGTTGAAAGACCTTTGTCAACCAGAGGAGACTGTTCAGCTTGTTTTTCACCATAGCGTAGTATTATCTGTTCTCCCCAAAAGTCAGAAACAGTTTAGTGTTTTTTATATATGTACAGTTTATCTGTGTTCACTCTACTTCTCTTGCAAATGCTTTCAATCCAGGCTGTTCACAATTTTATAGATAGAAGATTTAATCAGTTTTATTACTTGCACAAATCTCCTTTTTCATCATCATTTTCATTACTGAGGTTAACGAACTCTGTCCTTTGAAGATTTTTCCCCCTCCCCCAAAAAGATTTTTTTTTTTCCAGGCTGCTTTATATTTTTGCTGCATTTGTTCCATGCAACAACAGAAGGGCTCCTGAATACACCACCTAAAAATAGCCATGGTATCCCACCAAAGATAACCAGGTCTACAGGAGTATTCACACACATTAGCACACATTTTCACCCTTGGAAATCCCAGCCATCAGCTCAGGCCAGCAGCTATGTGAAGGTTTTATTCATCATGGTGTGACTACAGTATGGGTTAAATCCAATGTTAGATTTTCAATCTTAGCCCAATTTCAGTATGCTTTTCAGAGAAATACAAAGTCATGGCACCTTTTTCTAACCAAAGATCTGCTTCTTCTCATATTTCCTACAATTTCTGTTCCACTGTATCCCAATCAGGGTTTATTTGTTGGGCTTTTTTTTCCTACTTCAGACTTTGATTAGGCATCCCAAACAGCCAGTGTTAGAAAAGGTGGTAAGCAACATGAATTTATTCAAGAAAACACTTAGAGGTTGTGTAATTTTGGACTCCCAAAGCACATGCATTTTACTCTACTAGTATATATACTACTTGTTTTTATTATAACTGAGTATATGTGTGAGAAAGGGACAGATGTATTTTCCTCAAATTCTTGAACAGATTTTAAATGAGCAAGTTTACCATTAGCCATATTCAGTCTGTTCTGAGTCACATCTCTCCTACCAGCTACAGCTAGAAGATAAGTCTTGAAGACTGTAACAGAATTTGTTTTTTTCATTTTGAAATGGAAAGTATTCAGTAATAGAGGTAAATTGTTCTTTCATAGGGAAAGAATAATGGAAGTAAAATAAATAGAAGAATACTTTCAGTAAAACATTAAATTCTAAGTACTCCCCAGTCAAATATCTTTTGTGTTCCATAACTGTATACTAATTAAAACTATGTGTATGTAAAAAAATGTATCTAGAAGAGATAGACTGTTTATGCCCAGATTTGTGTCATTTAATGTTCTACATACTCAGCTATATTTACATCAAATAGATATAGAGACAGAAAAATCAGCAATGACTTTTCTGTCCCTGTATCTGTGGACAGAACAAGTGGCAGCACATATAGAATGAAGTCTTCCTGGAATACCACCAGTGCAATGTTGTGTATACTAAATCTCAGCAAACACAGTTATTTTGTCAGCTAAGCACAGGTATGACATTTGTGTGTGTACTTTCTGTGACTGGAAAACAAAACATTTTGATTGCATTTTTGGACATAATTCACATTATTTATTAAATGGATGACCTACCTTTAAAAATATCATTATACTAGTTCCATAATAGCAGAACAATTCTTTATATATTCAAACTTGATTAAACTGAGTTCAAGAGGCAAGGATTAAATCAGATTGTCAATGGAAACTACAGAAAATTATTAATTTTATAACAATCCTTACACTGGTTATGTCCTGGGGCTTTATTATGAAGAATTATAAGTTCTTTATAAAGAAGAAGAATATTATAGGAATGAAGCA
>VZRU01016832.1:9244-26619 GCA_013398155.1 Pedionomus torquatus | reverse complement strand
ATTTCCTTTTTAATCTATTATTATTATTTATATTTTCATTAAAGTAGTTTAGTTTTTTTTTCTAAACTCTTGAATCTCTTTAATTTCTTCCTCTCCTCTCTTTTACCCAAAGAGGGGAGGGGGGGACATCTGTCAATCAGGTTTTGGTAAATTTGGCTGAAACCACAACACTGCTTTTAAAATTTGAAATTATTAATCAAAGCCATGGAAGGTTAAAAGAAAAAATCTTTTGACCTCATACTGAAAGAGAGAAAAATATACTTTGTCCCTGGCCAGATTTAAAACTGCCCACCTGCCTCTCCCAACTCCAACAGTAAAACTGTATGGCAATAGGTTCTATCTGTAAACACTCAGCTGGCTATAGTGGAGTGGAAAACATTAAGGAAAGTATCAAGTCTTGCCCTACTATCCAGAGTAGATGAGGCTCTTTTAAAAAAGATATACTGCAGTATCTAGAAGTTCTTTCCACAATTTGTGAGATTCTAAAGATAATGCCTGTTCTAAATAGAAGGGAAAGGGACAACATATTCATTATCACTGCCTCATAGCTCTTAAAGAATGCTAGGTCTCTAATGATGACTACATCTCTTCTTGTAAGTTTACTTTCTATCTACCAAAGGGTTCTACTCATATTTGTTGTTTGTTTCTATAGCCCTGACTTTTTCATTGCACCTAATTTTGTCTAGTCCACTTTGTCTTTTGCCTATTGCAGGAGAGGTATCATGGAAATTATGGTTTCATTTAAATTAAGATAAATGGATGAAGCTAGAAGGTAGCAAAATTTGGGCTTCCTTATGAATTAGTGAATATTAGTGAATATTAGTGAATTCCTTATGCCTAAGTGAATTAGCAGGCTTAAGCTGGCAGTGCATTGACACTCTGTGAGAGGAATAGAAGAAGAATATGATTTCAGCTGATTTTCTACAGCCATTTTTTCCTTGTTCTTTTTCTTTATCCCAATGCAGAACATTAGGAAGGAAGGCACAGATGAAATCTATAACTGCCTTAATATTCTCTTAATTTAAATCATTTCAGGAGTTCAGCTTTCAGGCAATTTGCTTATGATGAAAAAGAAGTGGGTTTTTTTGTTTGTCTTCTCTAAAGATGAAGAGTAAATATGTATACTGTGGAATCCTCATGCAATGCTGATTACCGCAGTATTTGAGTGCCTCACAGGTCATCATATGTATGGCACTCATACCTTTTTTTTCCATGCCCAAAATTCTACTTCAACATGTAATATATTTTCAATGTTTGTACTGCATCAATCAATTATTTCTACTTTATCCGTTTGATCACCCTGGGGATGTAAGCTTTTACATATTGTGCATTAATGTCCTGAACTTCTTTAGGCAGCAAACAAGTTGAATCAGAATGAAAACATTATTACATATGTTTAATATTTTAGACATGTGTCCATTTTATTAGCATTTAATGGGTAAAATTATATAGAAGAGAAATTGTAACTTTGAGGTGATAAATGCCAGGCATATTTTTTTCACAGACAACTTTTAAGAAACAAACAAAAAAAAGGACATTTTTCACTAGCAAAAGAAGAAATAAAGAATGGTAAAGACAGGAATTATTGCTGTTTTCCACCCTGAAATGGCGAATTCTCTGTTTAAGCAACAGAACTCTGGATATAGCCCAGAGACATCTCTGGCTCACAAATGAACATTTAATCATTTGTCGTGCCAATAACATTCATTTGCCTTCAGTTTTTGGGGGAGGGCATGAGAGAGGAAAATAGCATGGGGAAAAAAAAAAAAAAAAAAAGAAGAAAAAAGAAAAAAGGAAGCCTGGCAGCAATGTTCTCCCCATCCTACAATGTTCTTTTTAAGATCTGAATAAGGTCCTGCTCAGATCTCCATATTCGTTTGTTAAGGCACAGCTCCTGCTGTTGGGAATTCTAGCACTGAAATGGTTATTACCACTTTGCTAAAGGCAGCTATTACTCTAGTTATCTAAAGACAAGGAAAGACAAGACCCTGCAAAAATGAGATTTTAATCACTGTGTTGTTTTACTTGATACCGATTTTAATCATTTTTCCCCCCTGAGCCTCATTTTTATTAAATTACAAAATATAAAAAGGACTATGAGCCCTGCTAGAGATTTCTGATTTAAACTTCTGAAGTTGGATACTACAGGAATAGGTACCTGGAAGAACCTTCTGTCGTAAATCTGAAAGCTCCTTTTCTACCCAGAGTATTTCTGTCTTTATAGTATGAAGTATACTTTTATTAACCAAATACTCTTATATGGTACATACACAAACAGTGCTTAAAGACAAGAAAGTCAGGTTTCAATCTGTAAAATGAAAAATAGGCAGGCATTTTGATCTAGCATATTGTGTTGTTATGCTTATGATTGCAAACTGATAATGGTTTAGTAGGAGTTGTGTTGGTATATGCATACAGCATCTTTGAACATATACACACACACACACCCCTCTCATCCATTCCTTAGTGTTCCATCTCCCTTTCTTTTTTCTCCCTGGTTATTTCTTATAGCTGTATGTTGTCCTTTGTGACCACTAGATTAAAAGTACAGGGAAGAACTGTCTTTCACCAAACAGCCTTAACAGAGTAACGTAACAGCCCAAGCCAATAAAACAATACAGATGCTAAACAACAACAGGGGAAATCAAACACTTAACATGTTCATTTAAAAACTGGTCAGGTCTATACACAAGGTAAAAATTTTTGGCTTCAGGAAGCTTGAACAGGAAGTGATATCAACTAGAATTTGATACAATAATTCTCTTATTTTTTCCAACCCTATAATAGTAATGTGTAAATCACTTTTTCTTCTGCATGATGTACTAATTGAAATTCTTTTTGAGAGTTTTCTTTCTATCAGTATTGGTTCCCTACTTTTCATTTCTTCACAGATTTTAAGTATGATTAAATGTGGTTTGTCACATGATGCACATTACATCCCTGGACCTAATGAATATTATTGTTTTCATCAGGAAACACCACATGCATGATGTGTTGAAGGGAGTCTTGCCTACATTTCTTTCTTGAAATGTTTTTCTTCATGTATTTTTGTGCTGATGAAAATAAGTGCAGTAAAATGTACCACAATATTCCAAAATAGCAGAATACAACAGATTAGTCTGCTATCATCTGTGATAAGTTTAACCTGATTTATAAACAATAAGATTAATGCACATTGTTGTGAAATATTTAATATAGAATCAAAGAATCATAGAATGGTTTGGGTTGGAAGGGACCTTAAAGATCATCTAGTTCCAACCGCTCTGCCATGGACAACCCCCCTGTTCTTCCAACCCTAACCTCCCACTAGACTAGGTTGCTCAAAGTCCCATTCAGCCTTCACTTCTCTTCCAGGGATGGGGCATTCACAACTTTTCTGGGCAATCTGTTCCAGTACCTCACCACCCTTGTGGTATAGAATTTCTTCCTAATATTTAATCTAAATCTACTTTTTTTTTCAGTTTAAAGCTATTACCCATCATCCTATTGCTACACTCCTTGATAAAGAGTCCCTCCCCATCTCTTCTGTAGACCTCCTTTAGGTGCTGGAAGGATGCTACAAGTTCTCCCCAGACCCTTCTCTACTCCAGGGTGAACAATCCCAACTCTCAGCCTGTCCTCATAACATAGGATTTCTAGCTCTCTACTCATCTTCATGGCCCGCCTCTGGACCCATTTCAACTGGTCCATGTCCATCTTATATTCAGTGTCCAAAACTGGACACAGCACTCCAAGTAGGGGTCTCCTGAGAACTGAGTAGAGAGGCAGAATCACCTCCCTTGACTTGCAGGATATGGTGAACCATGGGAAAATATGACCTAAAATGAAGGAAAGGATTTGCTGCAAAACTGGAGGACATAAAGAACAGTGTCAGGAGGATGAAGAATATGTAGATGACAGGATTTAGGACTTGAAGGCAGAATTACTATATTTTTGTCTCAGGACTCATTATACTTAATATATCTAGTAATGACTAAGACATGAAACATTGTAGGACACTAATTGATTGCATGGGTAACATGCATTAGGAAAGATTTATAGATGCACTGGAGATCAGAATTCTACACAGCTTTGGTGGTTAGTGGAAGAGATGGTAACAGTGAGTGAAGCTTACTGTATAGAAGGTCTCTTCCAGATCTGTCTACAAGACAGAAAATATATAATAACTTTAAAATCACTGCTGCAATGGAACTCATGGAAGTCACTCGGCTGTGTTCAGACTGGGAATACTAACTCTATGATGTTAAAGTGATTTCCTTCCTTCTTCTCTTCCTTCCTTCTATTCTTCCTTCCTTGTTATCACCAGGAAGTTATATTCAATGTTTTTTTGTAGAAAAAGAAAATTCACTATTTATAACAGCAAAAAATAGAGGTCACCCATATCAATGACACTAATGTAATGTTTTTCAGAGTAGAAAAAACTGTTATTAGTTCTATTAGCAATACAAGATGATATTTGCTTCGTATTAAAGTTAACAGCCAAAGTCATTGGCTTCAGTGATATCCAGATTTCAACTGTTGTTTTTCATAGAAAGAAAAGGGGAACAGACACTGTTCCTCATAAAATTCTGGCACTAAAATCATTGATCTAGGAAAAAAACAAACAAACATTTCAATGAAAATGGAACTAGCAAAACAACTACCATTCCCATGTATTTTATTGCTTAGTTCAATTGTTATTGTAATTATCCTGAGTATAGTTCACAGTTTTAAAAAGTTCAGTGATTTTAATTCTGAACACAGCTGTAGTTATAATGCATCGTTATTTACATTCCCATATGTCTGCTGGACTGTGCAAGATCAAAGCTGAACAAAACTAGCCCTTCTCACAATTTTGTCACCGTCCTTTATCCTTATAGGCATGAAAATGGAAATTTTTCCCTGTTATGGAGAGATAATGTTGCTATGGTTATAATTCTATAAAGGTAAAGTGGATTTATCAAAATAATTGGAGGCATGATTCTTCAATAAGGTCAATGATTGCAGAGACAGGCTGACATAAAATGAGCAAACTTTTAATTTGCTTTTTTTTTTTTCCTCCTTTGCTTCTTCTTTTCCCGTGAATGGATATTCATCTGGGATGCGCTGACAGAAGCCTGTCCCAGGAATGACACATTAAACCTTAGGTCTGAAATGTTAATGCATCAATTAATGGGACAACCCGAAGCTCTGGAGGCATGCACAAACTTACTTTTACAGAACCTTTCAACAGTTTAGATAGCAAAGATGGAGAGATACATAGTACTAAAAGCATGTTAAGAAAGTTTCAGGGTTGTGTATATTTGTTGCACATGTTGTTGGTACTCAGTGGAGTTCACACTTATGGAGAGGGAAGTAGCTGACTATGAGTAAAGTTGGTTAATTTGCTGGTATCCATTAAACATTTATTTACAATATTTTTGAATATTAAAGAGAAAACAATGTGAAAGGCACACGGCCACTAGTAATTATTTTCTTCTTTAAGATTGCTGTTGAAATTTAAACATATAATGGGTTACTAAACATTTTGGTATCTGGGTGTTGGTAGGTGAAACATGTTTCATATATAGAAATATTTTTTCCATGAATGGAAACAAAGATCAGTTTAAGTGAAATACTGTTAAAAAGTGGAAATCCTCATTCAATCAGGAAAAAAATGATCAGAATTTTCATTCAGCTTTAAAACACGGTCAGTTCTATATAAAAGTAGCCAGCACCTATAAATTGTGTTGTTTCCATTCAGTGAAATGGCTACTGCCTGTTTCACATTTTAAGGTGTACATTCTATCTGGTAGGATACATGATACTGTAGGCTGCAGTTATGTGCTAGCAGAAGCATGCCGGATTTAACTTGCTCTAATATTTTTTTTAATTTTTGTCAGTTCTAATTGCTGTGTGTCTATGAAAAGATACTGCTTTCTTGATACCTACCACACCAACTTTATTTTGAGCAGCAAAATAGCTGTGGGAGTTTGGGGCATCTATAATGGTCATTCTGGGCAGGGGAAACCAACAAGCTTGTCAAGCAATATTTGCTCACTTTTTTGTTGTTTTCTTGATGTTTTTTGTGTGCCTTCATTTAAACATACATCAGTTTTGTATTTAATGGTCATGTAAAAACAAAAGTTTACTTGATTTTATATTTTGAAAACAACAAATTTATCGTTGTAACTATTCAGCTGTCAAATTTACTTAGAATTTTTGCCAATATGACAAACACCATAAAATTTATGAGTGGTTTGGGAATAAGCCCAACTGGGGGAGACAGAGTGCTTATTTTCTGTTGTTAATTACTTTCTTCACTTGCAGTTCATGTTCTTTCTTTGATTCATGTTTGTGTTTGTTGCATCCCGTAAAGGTCAAAAGACAGTGTGCTTCTGAGTTCTGTTTTTCCCCGCACAGTTTTCCATGATTGTTTTATGTTCAATTAATAACTTACTACTCTTCACACCATGATTGAATTCAACCAGGAGATTAGCATTTGAAAAGAACTGTTAATTTACTTAGTTCATCTGCCTGCAGGTGTAGATTGCTTCCTTCCTGTACAGGCATGACATTACAGTGAAAACAAGGGGATAACACAGTTCTTCTATAAATCACTTATGCATAACATATACATTTATTTTAATATAAATCTATAGTGTTCTGTAAGATATTTATCTCTTATTCTGTGTGTCCATAATGTGTGTCATACTTCCAGTTGTAACTCATCCTGTCGTATCTGACATAAATTCAAGATTTCAATTGTTTGTATGCTTTGTGAATTCGGTGATCTTGTGACACCAGAGGATCACATTCTTCTTCTAGGCTAGTACTTTTAAACTCTTCTTTGTTATTTACACTTTATTCCCAAAATACTCAGAGGTTTTGAGGTTCAATCTTTTGAATCTATTTAGATTGTCAAATTTAACTCGCCTCTTAAAAATCTTAAAACATTTTTTGTAGGTTTAGGTGAAAATGTGACAGATATTTAATTTGTATAACCTACAAGAAACCTCTGGTTTCTTGCTTAACTGTTTTCCAAACTAATGTCAAACTTACACATATGTTTACTGAGCTATTTCTATCAGCCATGTACTCTACAGCTATGTGCTTGATCCCTTTTGTGCTATCACCTTGCAGCTGGTTAGACTCAAACCACTATTTTAAAATTGCAATATGCCACAGTGCTCTTATTTTCTCAAGAAGAATGTTTAGAGTGCTACCAAGTTTCATTCTGGTCAATAAAAAGTCTGATCAGCCAGATCCAACATTGTAAGTAATATTTTCAACCTTCATTGTCACTAATTTAGTGTCACTTAAAAAGATGTTTCCTATTAGACTGATTTAGTCAAGGGATAGTTTATTGCTTTCAAAAGAGTTATTGACTGCTACCTGATCAGACACCACAATCCATCTCACTTATCATATGTTCTTTGGTTAGTATTGACAATTTTTACTCTATCAGTGAAAGACAAGTGTTTTATCTTTTAATCTGCTCACCATTTGTTTTTTTGATGATATACAATCACTCTCTTTTATTCCAGAAATATCACCCTCAAAAAAGATTTTTTCATCAGCAAAGATAATGCAAGCCCGTCAACTACCAGCTGAGGAGCATGAGATAAATGATCATAAAATTAATACTAGTTTAAGTTCTTGGGTGTACTTTGAATATTTGGGTTTACTACAAGTTTTAGGTGGGATTACCACTACTATTGTTCTACTAAGTAGCACTAGTTCTAATCAGAACTAATGAGTATAATATGTTAAATAGTTGAATGTAAATTCAGGCTAATGTTTATTTAAATTGAAAATGCAAAAATATCTGGAATTTGTCTCCCAAGCAATAAAAAGAAAAGTGTAGAAAACAAGTCTAGATCTCTTCAGAAGACTAACCACTTAACCGAAGTGATACCTGTAACTTCTTAAAATATAAAAAGGCCAATGAAAAACATTTGGGAAAAGAGCAGGGGAAAAAAAGTCTCAAAATTCAAGGATTATAGGAAAGAATAATGAAAAACGGAACTGATACATGTTTTTAAATTTATATTTGTGCAAAAGCAAAGTGTTCTTCAGGCAGGTGGTGTGATATGGTAGAGATTAAATATATACTCTCAAAAACCAAGGAAATACATAAAAACACTCCAGATAAATATGAAATTGAAAATTTTCAGATAAAATATACATGTTTATGTTTAAAATTTTTACATAAAGTATGTAGAAAAAAATCCTTATTTTTCAGTAAGCAGGATAACATGGCAAAGAGCAAATAAAGGCGGGCTAGCAAATGAAATTGGTATTCTGAAAATGAGGGTTACTATGAATGAATTAGAAGAAAATCTCAAGGAATTTAATGCATTCATGTTTGAGCAAGTTCAAAGCTGCATCCCTGGATCCTGCATAAGTAGCATATGACCATCAAACAGCAAATTATTTTGATCAAGCTAAACAGTCAGAACACTGTACTGGGAAAAAGACCTGCTGATGCCTGTGGTTAAGACAAGAGAAAAAGATCCAGAAAGATACAAGCTTATTAGCCTGATAGCAAATGTCTCCAGAACTTCTATGCAAATGTTGAGGGAAAGTTGATTAAAGATGGTGGGAGTGGGGAGGTAAACTTTTTATTACTTATGGAGTTAAATTGTACTATATTAACCTTATTTTTTGCTTTCACATCTTGTCTTGTAGACAAGAGGATTTCAGTAGATAGAAACTACTTCAGCTTGGTTAACCATTTAAAATAGCATCACAATCAAAAAAAAAGACAGTTTTTCCTGTCTTCTGCTGAACGGCAAAATGTGGTTTCTGATTTTTTCCTGCCAGTGCTGTAGTGAAGGGCTCTCTGCTGCTTATGGTCAGGAATTAAACAAACATGCACCGAGAGGAAGACATCAGGTTTGAAGTCGAGATTGTCTACAGCCTGGGGGCAGGCTTTTAAATCTTGTCAGCCACAGATGCCTAGAGTTTTCCATGCCAAGAAGCCATTTTAATACATTCCAAATTTTCCTATAAGTGCTGGCCGTGTGCATGGTGTGTTCTCACTTGTGTGTGTGTTGGTGTATCCCTGCACATGGTGGGAGGAGGGAATGTGGTTTTTTCAAGGGCAGTTGGACAGCCTGAATGTTGTCCCTCCCCAGCAATGTGTTTAGTAGCAAAAGGGCTTTAGTAGATGGCCTGGAAAAGAACTTAGCTAAGTAATGGTGCCAAAAGTATAGATATTTGCTTAAAGAAGCTTCTTAGAGATGATTTTCAAGGTTGAAACTTGAGACAACCATTTTAATCTTTGCATCAACAACATGAGGGTGGGGGAGTGAAAATCTGCCGATTGTGTAATGTCTACAGGAGTTGTCCAGAGCGGAAAGTTAGAAGGCTTAGTCAGTTACCTTGAAGACAGGACCAAAAACAATAAACAGAATTAAAAGGTATAATTCTAAGTATAAAGTAAAGTGTCTGGTTACCAATACTTTAAAATAAATTGGGATCAAATCAGCTGAAAACAACAGTTGTGATCAGTTGCAGAATTACTGTGAACCCTCAGTATGCCGATGTGAGGAATTTAAATGTGATTTTAGAATGCATTTGGTAACATATTCTCTGTGAAAATAGGAAACTCTTAACATTACAATACAATGAGCTTGTGAGACCCATCTAAAATATTCTAAAATGATCCCGGACACATTCTTGTACTATTAAATAATAGCTTCACTGGAAATTTGGGGAAAGTAATGAAGATCAATTGAACGGAAAGATACCATCTGATAAGGGAATGATATAGCAGGGCTTAGGTGGCACAGGCACAAGCAGATGACTGGCTAAACGTTTATTCAGTACAGTAGAAGAAAGTTTGTGTCATAAAATCTCAGACCAGTGAGTTATAGAACACTGTAAAATAGCAGAAATTTAGCTGGATGGCCCAGAGGGATCCTTCCACTGCTAAGTCCTATAAAATAGTTTCAGAGTGGCCACTTGTTTCAATACAATTTAACTAGCCCAAACATCCTCAAGTAGAGATTCTATTTTCAGAATGCCAGTCTACTTCTGAGCTTCCTCAAACTTTTGCAACAGTAACTTTACTGAAAGTATCCACTAAACTGGATTTGATGATGAAAACTATTATTTATATGCAAGCATGAACAACAGTATCAGCTAGAACAGTATCAGCTGATAGAAACTTCATTTGGATAATATAACTACATTTCTGATTTACTTCCCTCTTGAAGTTCTTCTTTCCAGTACTGGGGACACTAGTGTAAGCACCACTCAAAACTGCTGTGATGAGGTTCAGACTCAGGGAATGTCCTTTCTTCTTTCCTATTTTGGCTATAAAATGATAAAGTATTCTCTAAGAGGTCTTCCTGTCAGAGGGGCTGTTACATACTGACTGCTGAGGTTGTGTTACAGGAATAGATGTTGAAGCTAAGAGTTAGCTTTGCCATCTTTCTCTATACAGGTCAGCACAGTGCCACAGAGATTAAATAGAATTTCAGAGAAAAGCCAAAAAAAATCATTTTAATTGAGCCTGGACCTTGCAGCACAATATTCTTCCCTTAAAATAGGAAAATTCTTAAAGTAGAATGTTCTAAAAGATCTTGAAAAGAAGTTTTTAAAACTGACCTCCGTTAAGGAAAAAAAAAAAAAAAAAAGAAAAAGTGTTCTCTCTTTAGTTCTATTTAATCTTCATGGTACAGAGCTGTCTCAGAAATTTTTCCCATCTTTTACTTTCCACTTTTAAATCACTTTTAAATTTGTTAATATTTTTTCCTCTGATTAGTATACAAAGACATATATTTAATTCCCATTTTTATGGCATTTAAAAAAGAAATAGAAAAGTAAGAATAGAATAGAAAAGTAAGTTTTAAAAGTAGGACTAGAAAGAACCTAAAATAAAATTTTCAGATCTTTATTTTAAAATTAAACATGGGGAAATACCCTATGATTTCTCTTTAAAATGTATTTGATTTTCATTAATTTATCCTTGCTCAATTTATACCTTTAAACCTATCAAAATCACCGGGAACTTCAGGAAGAGTACAGTCCTAAGGACAAAATTATGCCCTCAATTACTTCTACATAATAAGGTTTGAATTTGCCCCTGAATGTCAACATTTTCTCTAAAGATCTCATTTCTCACTTTGTCAGAGCTGGAATCAGCATCATAATTGTGTCTGTTTTTTTCAAATTAATTACATTTACTTTTAGATGCAAGAATCTTGCTTAGTGGCATTTGTGCATGGCAGCCAAAAATTAAAGCACGTTCACTAAAAGGGAATGTGTGAAAGATAGAAGATGACAATTGACTTGTGAATCTGAAAGTAAGAAAAAACTGTAACTATAGAACAGAGTTGTACTGGGTAACAGAGCCTGAACATTGCAGCTACTAATTATAGTCCAAATTATGTCCATGGGGCTCTCTGTCTACAAAGCTGAAGGAACATTTCTCCAACTCTTTCACTGCTAGAGCAAGGTATTATAGCACATGGGGCCTCAAGGGATGCTGCTGCAAGTAAAAACAGAAATGTCTTGTTCTTCAAGCATTCCCTGCTGGCACAGACCCCTGTGGGTTGAAAAAGAAATTCGTAAGCACCCAACTTAGCCACCATTAGTCGTGGATGGGCAATACACAAGACATCTGGGGAACTTCATCACAATAACTCCTATTTACCAAAACTGTGCCAAAAAAATATTATTTCCTGCCTTGTAATAAAGCTCAGTGGGAATTTTTCAGTATGATTCAGCTTTCAACCTCCAAATCCAGAAACAGGCTCCAGGCTGTCCTATTAAATATGTCAGTTTCATAAATCCTAACCATCAATTAAAATAAAATGTAACATGTCCTGCAAGAAAAAAATTAAACACAGAAAGTACTCAGGATCCTGAAATTTACTTGTAAATATCTGATCACAAACATCATTAAGATTTCAGAGGAAGAGTAAGAAGTTGATATCATGAAATTATAGTCATGTGAAGTCAAAGTGTGCCGTAAAAGACTGTCCCGGTTTGACTTTAAAAACAAAAGCACAATGCAGAGAGAGAGAGAGAATAAGTTCCTTGCATGTAGCTTCTTGACAGTCTAAACAATGAGAGTGGGACTTAGATATAGATATCACTGCCACACCACTGAACAAATGTGAATGAACAAGCATATGGGCTTCCCACTATGCTGTTTCTCAAGAGTCAGGATAAAGATGTGTCTTTAGATTGTGTTAGCAAGGGCAATGAAGATACCTAAATTCGAAAGATTAAGACTAAAGACATCTAAATATTATACCACAGCTTTTTCACTGGTACTATTGCTTCTTCTAGCTAGATAAACCTAGCAAATCTACAAATATTTTTTTATTTTACAGTGGACATAAAGTTTTAGGCAGCTGATGACATAAGGTAAGCGATCTACCAGCAAGATTCCTCTGCCTGAGGAAGGCTCCTGCATAGATTTTGTGTGCAGGAGAGTATTATGCCAAGGAGAAGACCCCTTCTACAACCCTAGATGAGTTTTACCACCTGGTGACTTTTCCTGCGTTGTGTTTGCAAACTCATTTTAATTCTTGATTTTATTAAAAATAAGAATATTGTTTAGTTTCTCTGCCCATGACAGTGGGGTTGGAACTCAATGATCGTCAAGGTCCCTTCCAACTCTAACCATTCTATGATTCTATGACTCTATGGTTCTATCTCTCAGGGTATTACAATATGTTGAGAAATGTAAAAGAAAATTCAGCCAAAAATAGGAAAAAAACCCAAAAGACATGGATTCTGCCTGATAATTTTTCAGAGCAGTCCCTCTTTGAGAGGGCTCTGGACGATTCTGCACTTTATGATTTAATTAAAGCTACCTGCAAACTAATGAAATGTAGTTCTTCACTGTTGGCATAGTGTGATACACCTGACTCCTTTGTCATGTCTCATGTCTTGTCTTTGTGCTCACGATAAACATGGAAAATATTTTTCTATGTAGAAGGGAAGTTGCTTATATAATGAGAAAATATAATAGATGTGGAACTGAGTGATGGCAAAAGTAGCAGGGAATTTGAACTTAATTCATATTACACTTACATATCCAGATTGTGCCAGCATTCAAATATATTATTGATACAATATGTGATGACCAAAGATCATTCACATTTTTCTGAGAAATAGAAAGAACATCATCTTAACTGCTCAGTTATGTCTCTGCCAGACTTCTCCAAAATACTTCTACTATAGAGCTACACTCAAATGGTATTAGTAATTTCTGACTAATCCAGTAATCAAATGTTTGCTTCTGTCATGAAGATGTGACAGTATTTCAGCATTTTACAGCATCTGTTTATTCATTGTTGCGCAGTTCATGATTCCCATTACAATCTATTAAGCACAGATTCACAGAAGTTAAATTGAAGAGTTGAGGCTCATGCTTAGCTTAGGTTGCACTTTCTCCATTCCTCAGGAGTGTTTATGTTCTTCTCTGCATGCTGGTAAAAACAGAGCTATATCATTAGTTCATCCTTCAACTTTGGAATTACCTCCTACCAGGTATCTATTTAAGATTGAGTTTAGTCACTTTTAAAGCCAGTAGCACTGTGTACATATCTTGTTCTCACATTTTCGCTTCCCACAATTTCTAGATTTTAATATTATGATAATCTCTTTCATTTTCTTACTTTCAAAGTCTGTGTGCATTTGTAAGTGTGTGTACTTGTACATGTGGGCATGCGCACAGGGATTAAGTATTTGATTATCCTATTTGCTTAATGTCAGTTTCTCACATTTTCAACCATTTAAAGCACTTCCAGATTACACATTGATGGGTGTGTAAATGACAGCAATAATAATGATAATAAGGATAATTTCTGCAATTTGGAAGTGAATTTTTCTGAGTTCAGCTGTTCCCATAGGATTTTGTTTGCATGCAAATTAGGTATAGAAAATAGGCCCATTCGGATTTTGAAAATGACCTGAAACTAAAGTAGATAATGCTCTGAGAATCTGATTTCATCTTAGGTAACCCTAATAATTTGAAGAAAATTAAGACATTGACAAATGTATGCATAAGAATATGCATACACACATATAAATATATGTATATATATATATTTATATTTATATTTTTTTTTCCTTTCTCTCTAGTACATAAATACAAGAGTGGAGCTTTTTTAGGCTTTGAAAATTGTTTTCTAAAAATGCCTTTGAGATCTGTTTTATCTCCTCACATTAGAATGACCCTTACACACTATGTATCATTATTTAATAATTATATTTTACCTAATCTTTGGAATCAATGAGACCATTACTTGTAAAGAGAAAAAAAACAGATTTAGGCTTCACAAAAGTCTTAAACTGAACAGACTGTATCAGACCCCTTTTCTGTTGCTGTCACAAAGAAATGTATATTAGTTGGTATTTTGAATCCTGATCTTGCTTCATGTCACTTGTCTTCAACTTCTATTGAACTTAATGAGAGTTGAGGATACCCAGTACTTTGTAAGAACAGCTAGGCAGCTCATGGGAATGTGTTCTTTGTTAATTATATTTTCTTTGAACTTCAGCACTTAAAATTCAGGCCCCCCATCTTGTAAACATTTATGCATGAGAATGATTTCTCACATGTGCGCAGTATAACCAAACTCAGTGGAGCTATTTTAAGCATCAGAGTTTGTAGAATCAGGCCCATTGTCTAAAGATCTGTGCCCAGGGAAACCAATGCCTTAGCAATTTCTCCCAATGTTTTTGTGACAGTACAACTGAAACAGTGTACCGAAGGCAAAGGAGGCAGATTTTATTTGCATTATTGAATTAAAGTCACCACCTGCTCACCCCACCCCCACCCCCATTTTGGATGTTTGGAGGCTTGTTTTTTAAAACTGACAGGAATAGTTGGTCTTGAGAAAGAACAGGCTTTGAGAAGGAAGACTCGAGGGAAGAAAGGGTTGGGAAGAATGGGGCAACCAGAGCCCAAAGCACTTGGCTAAACTGTTCTGTATCTTTCTTGAGCAGTTATTTTCTCTTTTAAACCTTTCAAGTTTTAATCATTACCTTATGGGATATGTTAAGAAATTGTTAAAAAAAATATTGCATACAATAAGCACAAATGAAGTGCATTGAATTTGAAAACAGATTCTTACTACCAACTTCCTTTAAGACTTAAGGGAGTAGCAATTTTCTGACAACACTATAATTATTATTTACTGTTTAAATTGAGGAATAAAGCTGCTGCTCTTAAGAGATGCTTTAAAAATTAGTCTTGGGACACAACTCAAGCTCACTAGTGGGGTAAATATATGATGAAAAATTTCAAGATGTCCAGTGAGACACTTCAGACTTTAAAGTCCTACTCTGTGTCTCGGTGGACCAGTGAAATGTATGCGGTATTTGGGTCCCAGCTTCTCCTGTCGGCCATCCTACCATACTTCCAACAAATCCACACATCGCCCTGGAAAGGTGTGATTTGTACCCATGAAGTGCTTAAAATAACAGTAAAACAAGAGTCAGGCCACAAATCTGTTTGCAAGCAAAGGTAGACCTCCAGAGAAGAAAAGGTCTTGGAACCAAATCCAGAAAGGCAATAAGGATGGCAGAGGTTGAAATGCATTACTCTGGAGCACAAGATTTCCAAGATTGCAGTCTAAAATCTCTTTAAGGTCTTCTCTATTTTTCCTGGGGGAACAAGGTGCACAATGTAGGCTATTCATCAGCTATAAACCAGTAATCCACAGAGGTTCATCCCAGGCAGAGCAGGCAGCCTCCTGAGAGGAACAAAGAGGCAAGAAGGTGATTGTCATACACCTTGCTATGGGAATCAGGCTTCTGACTCCTGGCTTCAGGAAGCATGTCCAAGTACCCACAGGCCAGGAAGCTACTCTGAAGAGAGATTCAAATCTTTTTTTTTTCTCTCAGGAAGTTTCCAACAGCTATTTTCTTTTACAGTATTACTAGCTAGGGGTTTTCCCTTTCTTCAAAACCTTAAACAGTCTTTATGGAATGTAGAAGACTCTTATTTCTTTTCTTCTGGCCAAGATGTCTCAAGCTATCTAAGATGACCTCACTGCAAAGTTATACTTGGGATACTTTTGCAAGGATTAGGAGAAAGTAGAGGGAAGGAGTGTATCCTTGTACCTTCTGTTTAAATTGTTCCAGTACACAGAAACTAAATAAAAAGATGGTAGGTGAGAGACTATCATTAAAAGAAAAGATGTCAGTCAAACACTAAAACAAGACTCCTATTCAAAGATTAGTTTGGGCTTTTCATCCAGTAATTGCTTTATGTAGCATACTTAATTCCATCTAAATCTAATTCTGCCTTAATCTTTTTCCTACATAGTCCTTGATTATTTAATCTGAATTTTATATAGGTAGCATGTCGTTAACATTAAGTAATTTTTAAAAAGCTAATTCCTCTTCACAATGTATATGCAAAAGGCTAATAAAAAACTGGAAAATCTTCTTTTTATCTTATATTTTAGTGGGTGTACACTTTATTTCAATGTCATTTCACAGAATCGTAGTACTGATGTATGTGAATATGTTATGGGAACAGTGTAAAAGGAAATTACATTTAAAGCAAAGATAAAATTTTAAAGCATGCAAAGGAAACACCAGTTGAAAATAACATTACTAATGAAAACTAGTTAGTGTTCCCTGAAGGTGCCATGGGTATATATGACTTTTTCTGTCTCTTATTTTAGCTATTTCAAAATACACTGTAATATTGCATCTTTGAAGTTACTTTTGTAATTGGTAAAATCTTTCCTCAGCCATTTACTGTTCTTCTAAACTTTTTATTTTTAATAAACTGGACTTTACCACGGATTAATATAGTCCTTCTGATGGAGCCCAGACACCAGGAATATACTTTGTGGTTGTTCTCAGATGCTTGTATCCATGGTTCTCCAGACTGGAGGTTAGATCATGGTATAGATTATTTTTCTTCTAGCTCATCTGCCAAAGCTTTTTCTCCCCAGGAAAATCAAGCCCCACAAGAGAGTTAGGCCATATGAAAACCAGGTTTCATCCTGACACAGTAGTGAGATCAAATTTGGACCAAGTTTCTGAGAAGCACTGTAAAGTTAAAACAGACCTTGTCGGAGTCCATAAAAGACCATGTACTATTTTTTGATGCCAGTGATCACTAAGAGAGGGGTAAAATGAGGTGATTGGTAGCAAAACCAATTTAAATTTCCTGGGAGACACTTCAAATATTCTAACTTAGCCACTACTTGCTCCTTTAAAATGATACTTAGACAGAGAAAATAGCCCCGTGAAAGCTATTAACTGATTACCTTAATACATATAGATATAAAAATAGCTGTAATAATCCATTCTTGGTGACCAAATGTGGGTGGAAGTGACCCACAACAGATTTTTCAGTGTCTTTATGTGCTATGCCTCAAGTCACACATTTCATATAAATCCAGTACTACACCCAGAGCTCTTGGTCA
>VZRU01016828.1:0-19356 GCA_013398155.1 Pedionomus torquatus | reverse complement strand
TCTCTTCTCCAGGGTGCACCGCCCCAGCGCCCTCAGCCTGTCCTCACAGCAGAGGTGCTCCAGCCCTCTGAGCATCTTGGTGGCCCTCCGCTGGACCCGTTCCAACAGTTCTATGTCCTTTCTAAGTTGAGGACTTAACTTAGATGAGATATTCCAGTTCAATCACCAAAACAATACTGACAAAACCCAACACCAGCCTGTGTCCCTCGGCACCATGTCTGCCTGGCTTTTAAATACCTCCAGGGATGGGGACTCCACCACTGCCCTGGGCAGCCTCTCCCAATGCTTGACAACCCTTTTTGGTGTAGAAATTTTTCCCAATCTCCAATCTGAACCTCCCCTGGTGCAACTTGAAGCCATTTTCCTCTTGTCCCATCTCCTGTGACTTGGGAGAAGAGACCAACCCTCTCTGGCTATACCCTCCTTTGAGGGAGTTGTGGAGAGCGAGAAGGTCTCCCTTCACCCTCCTTTTTCCCTCTTAAAACAACTGTTCTCTTTTATGGGTATACGTTAAGTTCAGACTTAACTGAATGATGTAAATCATGAAAGAATGCAGTGCTCCACAGTTCTGGTTGTGTGGGGTGGCCCAGTGTTCCCCACGCTGCCTTGTTCTTTGTGTCAGCCTCTGTCCTCTCCTCACACCTGACTTTTCAGCTCCTGCCACAAAACCCATGAAGGAGGAGATGGGCCACGTTGTCCACCACCTCACCTTCCCCCTCTCATCTTCCTGAGCAGCGGGGTGTGTATGGTGTCCCAGCTCTGTTGTGTGGAGAAGGGCTGCCAGCCTGGTGAAGAGTGGTCTTGGAGCCAATATCACAAGGTACTGAGATGACACAAATGAAGGAAGTTCTAGCTCTAATGAGAACATAACTCAAAGTCAGCATCTAAACTTGAGGGTTTTCTTGCTTTGCCATACATGGAACTTTATTGTTCCTGGTTATCTTTCAGAAAAAAAACCCTTCACTGTATTCCTGAAAGCTTAAACTGACTGCTTTGGGAGGGCTTCACAGGTGTCTCCAAAGACAACTTTGAACACTTTTAGGAAGTGGCTTTACAGAGCCTTATGATCGCTTCATTAATGAACTTGAAGATTTTAACCTTTTCAACCCACCTTCCAGAGCTGCTCGAGCACCTGTGCCTAAAGCAACCTAAAAGAATTTGAAAAACACAGTGATTACAAACCAAGCTATCTCTTAAGAGAATTACCTATTTTTTCCATTAAAACTGCTTAAAAATAATAGCTTCTTTTTCCATTAACTTAATTTTTAAACGTTAAGGCCTTTTCTTGGATCACTCTCAACTGAGACCTCAGAACTAGAAGAAGAAAAATTTGCTCTAAGACTGCTTCTTCAAATGTGTTTGCATTCCTCTTATTCTTGCTGCGTTTCCTCAAGGGATTAAACACTAAGTAGAAGAAATATTGCACAGCTTCCAAGAGACTTGAGTATTCTTTCTTTTTCCGCGGGACTGTAATGCTTGGAATTAGCGAAAAGACAAATGGCATCTCCCTCTTATATAGTTTTTCTTTTGATAGTTGATTTTTGTTCCTGCTGGGTTTGCTTTCATTTGCTAAAGGATATACTAAGGATTAGTTAGAGCCAATTGTTAAGGTAGTGTCGTGGTCAAAATTGAGAAGATAAAAAAGAAGCTGTTATTTCTCCTAGATCTGCATGAGGTCTGCAAACAGCGAAACCTGCTGGGAGTTGAGTAACGTCAAATATATGATATTTTTCCTGAAACTTCTCCACTCTTGACTTGGACAATTTACTGCTCAAACAAACAGTCTTTTATTGAGAGCAAAGACGAGGGATGTTATTTGTCTGCTGGGCGTGAGCAGATTGCAGCTCTCCACGTATTTTACCGCGTAGGGAAACGAAGGGAGCCTGTGCAGCACACGCTGCTTAAACCCTGGCTCAGATTGAGCAGTCGTAAAATGGATTGGTGACTTAGGCTATTCATCCCAGCCAGGACAGTTTAAAGGAGGTCACCGACAACGTCAACAGAGCGTACAATCCTTTTCTTCCAGATAGGCTTTGCCTTGGGGTTTTTTGTCAGGCAGGTTCTTTCAGGAGCATTAAGGCCTCCCCACTTTCATCTCCATTAATCGAGGGCTGTTTGGGAAGACGTTCCCCATGAAAGGAGTTCCAGTGTTGGTTTTTGCTGCCTGTAATCCCTTTGGTTGGGGAAAGTGGACGTCTTCATAGACTGTGGGTCGAGAACATAATCAATTCCCGTTTTTCAGAACTTTGGGAGATTAGAGCAGAAAAACCTAGTGATTTCTACCATTCTCAGATTTGATAATCTCTTTGTTTTAAGAAGATTTCTGTCCTTTTTCCAAATATTTGGACTGTTGAAAACGCTAACAAACATATGTTGTGATGCACAGAAAAGGAAGAAGCAAATTCCCTTTGTTTCAGCCTCCCCAAACATCTGATGTATTTGCTAGACTGGTTTCCAGTTGCTTTGGGTAGAAACAAACCCCACAGTATTAGAAAGCCGTGTAATTTTGATTAAATAATTAGCTGTGGAAATACATTCGCTATTTCTGAAGCTGTTTCATTTATATTTAGTATTTGATTGCAGCATAATTTGTATTAGTTGAGCAGTTTTTCAGTGCTACATTTGTTTGGGGGTTTTGGTGTTGGTTTTTTTTTCGGTTTTCATTGGGTAGCAAATAAAGACATTCCCCTAATTTTGCAAATTATGGGAATTTATTTTGCTTGTTCTTCTGTGGATATGACTTGAAAGAGGAGTCCAGCTTGTGTATTGAATCCCTTAATGTCCTTTTAGTTCAGGTGAGATGTTAAGCCCTCTGGACGGTAGCCAGGCTTTTGAGCCGGCCTGGCAGCCCGGCTTTCTAGCAATGGTGATGGAATTAAGGGTGGAAGGCGTAGGACTTAATTGATAATCAGGAAGACTCTAAAAAAAGTAAATAAGATTAAGTGAAGGTACAAGAGGGGAGGGAGAAGAAAAGAGGATGAAAGAGATGTTTACACATGAAACTAAGTGAGAAGGGTGTCTGTGTGTTGCAAGTGGTGAAGGCCACACATCACAGCTTAAAACAGCCTTTTCTGTGGTTTGGGAATTTTAGGGAATCTCTTTCCCATCACAGGATTATGGAATATCTTGCTCAACATAATTCGAATCATAGAATGGTTAGAGTTGGAAGGGACCTTGAAGATCATCCAGTTCCAACCCCCCTGCCCTGGGCAGGGACACCTCCCACCACACCAGGTTGCTCCAAGCCCCATCCAGCCTGGCCTTGAACCCCTCCAGGGATGGGGCAGCCACAGCTTCTCCAGGAAACCTCTTCCAGCTCCTCACCACCCTCATAGCAAAGAAGTTCTTCCTAATATCTCATCTAAATCTCCCCTCTAATTCTTTTTTCACCATTTCCATCTAAATGTTTCTTTATGGTATGGCTACATATATATGTTTAAAAGGCTTATGTGTACATCTTAGCATGGGATAGCACAAGCTGGTACTACATTTCCAGAAGAAGACTTATAGAAGTAACTTCTCAACTTCTTTGAAATCCCTTTGGATGCCTTAGCAGAATTCACATCCCGCGTGAAGCGAGCCATGATATTTTGGTTCATGTAACTTCACTATGATAAGGAATTATATTGTCTTTTCAATAATTGGAAACTCTTTGGAAGTCACGCCAAGCACACTATACGGATTTCTCCAAGGGAATGCCTCGAGCTCCGTTTCTTTCTCCTTTTTCCAGGAAGTGGACTTTAATCCTTACAATTTTTATCTCAAGTGTTGCAGTGTATTTTGCAGATATGTGCAGTCTGAAATCCATTCTGCTTTGTTAGAGAAGACAATGAGACGTTGTTTTAACTGGCCTACGAAATGTATGAGAAATGCGGCAATTTTTCTATGCAGGGCAAAAAAAAAAAAAGAAAAAAAAGAGCACTTATTCATTCTGCTTCCAGTATGGAATTGTTTCTGTGTAAACGTGGTCATGGTGATTAATGAAGTTGCAGGGAATGGCTTGACGACAGCAGTACCTCATAAAAGGAATCTGCCAACACAGAATTCTTTCTTCACCTGTTGGGGATGAGAATGGGGTTGGTTTGTGTGCGACCGTGGCGAATCCGAATCCTCCCAATCCTTGCGTTGGGAGGTAGAGTCGGGGGTGTCTGTCTCCTCCTGACTCGGATTTGACCTCAGATTTTTAGTGATGTAGTACAAGGATGAATTAACTTGGAATGTTTAACAGGAAAATGTGACATCACTTGAGAAGAACGAACTTTCGGCTTATAGAACAGTTACTTCAGTGGAAATTGAGCTGGGAAAACTTCTGATCTCGGTTATAATTTTAAAAGCGAAAAAGCTCATTTCATAACTCTTCTGTAGTTTTCATAACTCCCACGTAAGCCAGCACTGCCACTCCGTGCATCTGATACAATTTCTGTGCGTGCCTAGAAGATTTAAAAATGTAAACAGATTAAAAAGCCTTGTCTCCACTTTCTCTTTTCTCTGTGAAGTTTGGAAGTATTGCTGTTGTCTGAGCAGAACTAAACTTCTCCTGTGGACTGTGACCTCTGTGTTTTCGGAGAGGAGTGACCTCTGGGTTTCAACTGAAAATAAATGAGAGGCTCTGATGTCTCCTTACAGGGAACATCTAGAAATACTTGATGTTGGTATGAAAGAGAGGAAGCCTTGAGACCTCGTTTTGTTCTGCTTCTACTGCTGTCCTCGTGAGTGTGTTTCGTGTGTCATTTCAGAGCGCCCAAGTTTCTCTAGCTGTAAAAAATCTGAAATATTTTTATAGATAAGCCGATTTTATAACTACTGCAAAACGTCTTATGTCTTCATATAGGTATTTTAGGCAGGCATTTAATCTTTGAGCTCTTCAGAAAAAAAGCAAGTGGGATATAGAATCATAGAATGGTTTGGGTTGGAAGGGACCTTCAAGATCATCGAGTTCCACCCCCCTGCCCTGGGCAGGGACACCTCCCCCCACACCAGGTTGCTCCAAGCCCCATCCAGCCTGGCCTTGAACCCCTCCAGGGATGGGGCAGCCACAGCTTCTCTGGGCAACCTCTTCCAGTGCCTCACCACCCTCACAGCAAAGAAGTTCTTCCTGAGGTCTCATCTAAATCTCCCCCCTTTGTTTAAAACCGTGGCCCCTTGTCCTATGGCTCCCCCCCACCATGAAGAGTCCTTCTTCAGCTCTCCTGGAGCTCCTGGAAGGGTGCTCTAAGCTCTCCCCGGAGCCTTCTCTTCTCCAGGCTCCCTCTGATCATCTTAATTCTCCATTCCAACAGGTCCATGTCCTTTCTGTGTTAAATACTCCAAAGCTGGACACAATATCCCAGTTGGGGTCCAAAACTGGACACAGTACTTGGCGTGGGGTCTCACCAGTGCCAAGTACTTGGGAACGCTCCCAAGTTCTTCTCATCGTAAAATTCCTGGTGTGTTTTAAAACCACAGATAAGCTTGCTATAGAAGAACTGGTGTGCTGATGGTATAGGTAAATTGTTGAGGTATTTTTCCTCAAGCTTTGGTATTGAATGATACCAAAACACTTTGGGGTGTGTAGGTATAACTGAAAAACAGAAGTGCAGAAGGCAGAATTCTGTCAGTTTAGGGATACAGTAACACATTTTTTCCATTTTTCCACTTCTCGCTTAATCCATTAGACAATCCAAAGGAAACATTTCCTGCTTAAAAAATAAATGCATAAATAATTACAAGTGCAAAGGAAGGAGCACTCCATTTAAATATTACACTAGAGGAACATCAGGTCTTGAAAGTCACTGTGAAACTAATGTACAATAATGGAGATCCTACTGGAAAAGCCTTAAAATATTGCCTCTTATGACGTATTTTGATGCATGGGAAAGAGAAGAATGTGTTTAAAATCTGTGGAAATTGTGTAATAAGGGTAGTGGATTTAAGGGTTTAGCTTTTCCCACTTTTTCCTAACGTGCTTTTGCCTTTTCCTGCACAAATGCTTTTGCGGTCAAACAACAGGATTTTACCTGTGAGACTGAAATGATAGTTGCTGGATCTCCTACCGCCCGGCTCTTGAAGGACCAACTCTTGGAGATGCCGTGTTCTGCCCAGGATCCTCTCTGCCATCGTTCAGCCCATACTGGGATACTGGTGTCTTCCCACCCTGCCCCCTCGCCGGCCTCACTGTTTTTTGGCCATTACACAAACAGTGACCCTTTTTCCTGTTTTGTCTTCAGTGCCTGTTTCCTGTTTTCTCCTTCCCGTCCCCATCCCATTTTTTGTTCCCAACTTTCTCTCCAGTGGTGGCTTTTCTTTCTGTTGCTGTTTGCTTATTTTTCCCAAGTTGTTTAGTTGAATAAAAAGGCAGACAGAATTGAGAGCTGTAACATCAGTCCTTCCCTTTCACCATGTTTCTGTATTCACACTTCTTACTGAATTTACTGAACGTTCATTTGGATGTTGTTCATGCCGTTGCCCAAAACTCGACTCTCTGGATTTCTCGCCTCCTGGCAGACATGTACACATTTTCCAAGTGCTACAAATTTCCAGTCTTTAATTTGTTGAGGTTCCTATATTTTGGCAGACTTCTAGAATAGCACCTCCCAGGCTTGATCCAGACCAGAGCTCTGGTTCTTAATCTCTGATATCTGCCTGTGGGAGCTCAAGTGATCTCAATTTTTGAGAGAACATGACGGTATTGGTTCTAGTGGAGGGCCACCAAGATGATTAGAGGGTTGGAGCACCTCTGTTATGAGGACAGGTTCAAGGAGCTGGGGCTGTTCAGCCTGGAGAAGAGAAGGCTCCAGGGAGACCTTAGAGCAGCCTTCCAGGATCTGAAGGGAGCTCCAGGAGAGCTGGAGAGGGACTCTTGGTCAGGGAGTGGAGTGATAGGACAAGGGGTAATGGTTTTAAACTAGAAGAGGGGAGTTGTAGATTGGATCTTAGGAAGAACTTGTTTGCTGTGAGGGTGGTGAGACCCTGGAAGAGGTTGCCCAGAGAAGCTGTGGCTGCCCCATCCCTGGAGGGGTTCAAGGCCAGGCTGGATGGGGCTTGGAGCAACCTGGTGTGGTGGGAGGTGTCCCTGCCCATGGCAGGGGTTTGGAAATGGGTGATCTCTGGGGTCCCTTCCAACTCTAAACATTCTTTGATTCTATAATCAAAGAGTCTGAGTATTTTATTATTTTTTTTTTGCTAGTCTGTGTTTCCTATGGCTTCCACACAGGAATATGGTCTTGTGATCAACCACTGTATTATCATCAACAAAAATTTGAAATAAATTTGGTTTCTTTATATATTTATACCAATTTTCCTTTTCTTACTGCCTTATATTTCAAAGTACTACAGAGGTGTGTCCAGAGGTAAGGAAAACTTGGATGGGATGGGGGAAATCTGTGACTGTGAGCTCAAAAATGGTCTTGGATCTAAGTGTAAACTCGAGAGAAGCATTGCCATAGGGAACAACACTACACCTGAGGGTAAATATGCTTTCAAGCATTTGTTCAGTCAGTACCTAAACTGTGAGCCCAACAAGAGGCAAAGAAAGCTCCAAACCCATGCAGATTGGGAGTTTAATTCAAACAAATAAGGGTGTTTTTTTGGGTGGAGTTCATAGTGCTGTGCTCTCTGTGCTTGTGTAATAAAATTGATGATAAATCGCTGTCAGCTTGGGTTTGTGTTTGCCTTGGACTGTTCCAAAGCTTTGAAACTTCTCTGATTATATCGAATAAGAACCGAAAACGTGGCCCAAGAATGCGGGATAAAAACCTCTACTTAATTTAGCCTGAAAGCTTGGTGTAATAACCCACCATCCCCACCTGCCTGTGGTCATTAAAAGGCTTTTCTGCAGTGGGTGAGGCTGCTTTGGTAAACTGCAGCCTGTGATGTGTATTTATCTGGGAAGGGCCTTGCCGTCATGGTTTGGCGAAGCAGCCAAGCTTTTTCCTTGTCTTTCCTTAGGACAGTTCTAAATACTCCTCCCCGCTCTGTTCTTGGTGTTCACAACCGAGTTATTCTTTTAAATCTTTCTTATCTGTCGTCTTTCTCTTAACTCTCCAAAGAAAACTTTGTTTAAATAGTTACTCCCGTGGGACTCTGGTGCACATCCTGTTATCTGTTTTATATTACAAGCTTTCATGCTTGGGAACGGCCTTCCAAAAAGCACAACACAGCTAAATCACTCCGATGACTAAAACCGTGTCAAGTGCTGAAGTCCAGGCACAAACCCAGCATTATTAGCATAAAATTACATTTTGCTTCTCCCCCCCAGCCTCGGCCTCCCCATCCCCATTAGTATTTTTAGACATTTCTCACCTTTAGGGCATCATTTAATTCTGTCTACAGAGATGTTGCAGCGGGCGAAATGTTATTAGCTGTGAAGCCATTGCCGTGAAAAGCAGGAAACATAGAAAGCTGCTGGTATTTTCACTTTCCTAATCGAATACCGGCGTTGAGAGGAGCCTATGGGAGCGAGGAAGTTTTGGCTGCCAATTTGATTTGCTCAGCGAAGAGGCATCTCCCCTTCACTGCTTTTTTGTTGTTGCTTGGGATTGGCAATGTTAGACTCCCACAGGAGCAGCAGAGGAATATTTTTCCCAAAGAGCAATATTATCTGGAGTTTCGATACTTTATCATAGATTTGAGTAAGTATAAGTATGTAGGAAAATGTTTGCGGTGTCCTGCTTTACATATATCATTTCAGGTGCGTCGTCATTATTGGGGGGCTGTAGGGTGTGGAAATGACTGAGCACGATGATTCTCCTCTTTCAAGGAAATAGTTGTGCTCCAGTAGCACAGGAAAGACTCTGAGGTTTGGGCAACGTTGGAAAGCTGCAGGGAATACGGAATGGCATTTATTCATTGTAGCAGAAGTTGAAAATGATCACGTTTTGAACTATTCTATTTTTCATTTGTTTATTTTTCATGAAATATATTGTACATTCAATAGACTGGATTTGATTACCAGCATGTGTGTCAAGATCTCTGCAGGTCATAGAATCATAGAATGGTCAGAGTTGGAAGGGATCTTGAAGACCACCCAGTTCCACCCCCCCTGCCCTGGGCAGGGACACCTCCCACCACACCAGGTTGCTCCAAGCCCCATCCAGCCTGGCCTTGAACCCCTCCAGGGATGGGGCAGCCACAGCTTCTCTCGGCAACCTCTTCCAGTGCCTCACCACCCTCACAGCAAAGAATTTATTCTTAATATCTAGTCTAAATCTCCCCTCTTCCAGTTTAAAACCATCACCCCTTGTCCTATCACTTCACTCCCTGACAGAGTCCCTCTCCAGCTCTCCTGGAGCTCCCTTCAGATCCTGGAAGGCTGCTTTAAGGTCTCCCTGGAGCCTTCTCCAGGCTGAACAGCCCCAGCTCCCTCAGCGTGTCTTCATAGCAGAGGTGCTCCATCTCTCTGAGCATTTTGGTGGCCCTCTGCTGGACCCATTACAACAAGTCCATGTCCTTTCTGTGTTGAGGACTCCAGAGCTGGACACAGGACTCCAGGTGGGGTCTCACAAGTGCAGAGCAGAGGGGGAGAATCCCCTCCCATGACCTGCTGGTCACGCTTCTTTTGATGCAGCCCAGGATGGGGTTGAGGTCCTTCAGGAGGAAATTCACACACTGGTACCAGCACACCCAGCAAAGAGCCAGCTAAAACTTCCCCACAGAAATCTAGAATTATTCCCCTTTGCACTGACTTGGAATTTGGATTAAGTTTGTTTAAGATTAAACACCCGGGGGGCCATTTAACCGGGTATTTATAACTGACTTCATCAGGGGCAGGGAGTAGTGTCAGCATCGATTTTTGCATTTCAGCTTGAGTCCTGCTGTGTATAAAAAATAGAAAATTCTACACCTGTCACCTATATCAAATCATCTATTATTTTAATGTCCTTTTTTCTGTGTTTTTGTGTTCATCGGTGATATGCGAACCAGTATTGTTAAGCTGCTTTGCCAAAGGGGGCTGGTGTCTCTATAGTGCTTGTTATTTGACAACAGCAGAAATGATGGAGTGCACTTTCCAGCTGAAATCCAGAAGGGATGTTGCTGCCAAAAAAAAAAAAGGCCCTTGCGTGGCTGTGTTTACACCCCGGAGCTTGGTAAACAAGGCTTGTCCATCGAGCCCTATTCTTGTACGTGACAGAGCAAACTGTCTTCATGCATTTGTCAGTTGGTTTCTGGCCGTCGTTGCCCGGCTGGATTAGCTGAAATAAAAAGCTAATCGGCATTTTGAATGTGATCTCAGTAGTGTCAGCAGCTGTGTGGTGTTCAGCCTTCACATACTAGTGAAATAAAGTTAATGGATTTATCTGCTTATGAAAATTACTTGCAAATCTGCTCTGCTTGCAGTGGTCCGTGAGTCTACCAAAACCACGGCTTAGTCCCTCCTTGTTTCTTTTTCCTGACCTTGAATCCCAGTCCGACGGTTATTTCCCTCTTTTGCGTGCTGTTGTACATTCCCTAAACATGTGAGATTCTCTGTATGACTTCCACCAAAGGGGAAATGGGTACTTGTCAAAAAAATAATGTGAATCTGGGATTCCAGCATCCAGGAGCTTTATTACAGAGTCCTCTCAGTTTTTAGGAAAAAAAAAAAATGGCTCAGGTAGTAGGATATTATTTTTCAACCCAAGTTTTGAAGTGCTTTGATTAACTATGATAGTTGTAATTGCCTTGGAAGCATACTTTATGCAAGAGCAAACTTAATCAGAGAATCACACAGCGCTACGGTGTTGGAAGGGACCTCTGGAGGTTGTTCAGTCCAACCCCCTGCCCCAACCTGGACCAGGTTATGCAGGAACGTGTCCAGGTGGGTTTGGAATGTCTCCAGAGATGGAGACTTCACCACCTCTCTCTGGGCAGCCTCTGCCAGGGCTCTGCCACCCTCAGAGGGAAGAAGTTCCTCTTCATGTTTAGATGGAACTTCTTACATCAAGGCCAGGATGGACGGGGCTTGGAGCAACCTGGTGTGGTGGGAGGTGTCCCTGCCCAGGGCAGGGGGGTTGGAACTGGATGATCTTGAAGGTCCCTCCCAACCCAAACCATTCTATGATTCTGTGTCCCAGTTTGTGCCCGTTACCTCTCGTGCTGTCACTGGGCTCTGCTGAGAAGAGACTGGCACCCACCAGTCTCGACACCCACCCTTCAAGTATTCGTAGGCGTTGGTGATGCTGTAAGAAACTGGTTTTAATCTTGCCAATGCATTATAAATAGTATGAAGGTGAGAAATGAAAAAAAAAAGAGGCATCTAGAAATTAAGCATTTCTAAATTTGAACAAGTTAAATAATGTACAGAACCCAAACAGATGGAGATTGGAAGGACAGTGTTGCTCTGAGCATTGATCTCTCACTGCTGGTTTTCATCTCCAAAACCCTGCTTATCGTGAGGTTTTAATGCGAACGGTCAAAACCCGCTGTAAACTCCCTCCCGATGCTGATTTCAGAGATAGGGGCAGAGACTTTTCCCAAACTGTTGTTCTTGGTTTGTTGGTAGAGAGAAGGGGGAAACCAGAGAGACGTCTCTTGACCCCGTGTCCATTTTCCGGCCGCTGGAATGAATTTGGAACTGGATCCCGGTTTTCCACTGAGCGTGCCCTTCTGCGGCGGTGTCGGGGCTGGGCTGGGGTCACTCCTCTTCAATAGGGCTTTGCAAAAAGGCTGTGGGATTCTCAGCCGCTTACAACATTCTTTCTCAGCACAAAACCAGCTCGATAAACAGATGATCCATCTGCATGTATACCCTGGCAAACAGACAGCTCTCCAACGGAGTTCCTCCTTGAGATTTAGGGGTTTTTTTTCTGCCTGGGTGTAGCAGAGTATTTGTAGATTGAAAATACAGAAGGAAGAGATCAGCGTTACCTCTGGAGAATGTATAGATAGCGGGGACCGAGCGGCAGGATGGGGGTTTGGTTGAACGTCAGCTCAAAGCAATTTGGAGGTGGGCATCGCGGCGTGGCTACGTGTAGCTCTTGGAAGGTATTTATGTTCTGATTTGGTTGAAATTTTGGGGTTTGTTTATGCTAAACTTTACATGCTGTGTGGGTGCTTTTGTACAGACCATGCAGGTCCCGGTGCGTTTCAGTTAATTCCAGAAACAGTAATTTCTGATACTATTTTCTATGTTTAATTAAATACTTTGAGGTTGTTACCCAATGTCAGGAGGCAAATTTTAACAAAGTGGCCTTTAAAGAATTCTCAGTTGTTTTCCTGTCTAGTAGGGTTGTCTTCCCTTCCTGATAAGTTGTTTCCTTACAACTGAATTATCCTTTAAAATTAATCCTATTAAGTTGGATATAGATTGCAGAAGCCAAATTCCTCCCCGGACAGCAGAGATGCAGCAGGTGCTCTATGGAAAGTTGGGAGCTCTGGAGTGGTAGGGAATTAGGTACGTGCTGTTGTGCTGCTTTAATGGGAAAAAGATTTTGAGAAAGAAGTCACATTCCGGGATTTTATTTTGACTTTACAGGCAGTTGAGGTAATCTCCCCAGAGTGGCTCCGCAGCAATTTGTCAGCAGAACAGAATATTTTCACAAGAACATTATCTAAACCAGAGATACTCGCTTTGCGATTTTAGGCAGAAATAACTGTCTCTTTTCATTTGCTCTCTATACCCTTGATTATATATATATATTTTAATTTTTTTTATTATTATTTGGTCTTCACAGTGATCTTCAGAATTACTCTGGTACTTACATGCTCGTTTCAGAAGTGTCTTCTGAATTCATACCGCCCTGCGCAGGGACTTGTCGATGTTTTTCTGGGAAGGTCCTGCATACAGCAAGGCACGGTGCCACGTTTGCAGTCATTTTCTAGCACCATGAAAATCAGTTCNTGGAGCAGGTTGCCCAGGGAGGTGGTTGAGGCCCCTTCCCTGGAGATATTCAAGGTGAAGCTCGACGAGGCCCTGGGCAACCTGGGCTAGTTGGGGGTGTCCCTGCGACTGCGGGGAGGTGGGACTAGATGGCCTTTGGAGGTCCCTTCCAGCCTGGAGGATTCTATGATTCTACAGTATGTGATAAACAGTGAAAAACCACCAAAAATCTCTATTTGCATAAATTAATCACATCTAACACTTAGAGACATGACACACTGTATAATGCAAATGCCTTTCCACAACTTTTCTGCCTTTTATATGACCAAAAATATCAGTATCACTGAAGCAACGTAAAGACTGTACTTCTAATAATGACTAAGAGCCACCTCTCTTTTACAGTACTTAAATTCTGTGTATAATGGATCATCTGGGAACATAAAAATACCCCAAACTCTAAGTGCATTACACATTAGCTAAGGAGCTAAGGTCTTTGGAGGTCCCTTCTGGCCTGGAGGATTCTATGATTCTATGACTTGATGATATTTCGATATTTCTATAAGGATAAAATCCCCAATGTTTTCTAGTAATGGGGGTAGGCTACTGCGTTGGGGAGGGAAGCGTTTGTGTGCTTGCAAATCCTCAGCTGTCTGATGGCAGGGGTGTGAACGCAGAGGCTAAAAATAACAAGTAACATTTATTAAAATATACTTCTACGAAAACATTTCAATTACTCGTCGTAACTTGGGAACCACCCTTGAAATTGGGGTAGCCTTGCTGTTTAAAGTTTGACCTTTGAGATGTGCTGCTGGCTTTTTTTAGAGCTATTATGGCACCATCTGCTGACGGACGCACACGTTGCTCACCTGGTTCCCTCCCTGCGAGCAGCTTCAGTTTAGGAGGCTGTTTGGGCAGAAACAGAAGGAAAAAGGGGGATTTTTAATTGCCTTTTCTTTGGGGCAAATATTTTTAGCAGGAGATACTACCGCAATGGCAAAAGTCCGAGTTGTAGGAGCGTTAGTTGTCTGCTCACCTGGATTATTGCATACAGCTCTTCCATGAACTGTGAGGCTTTAAAAGAAATAATTTGGGGTTTTGGGGGGCTATACGTGGTATCGGATTGTTCTTGGTGTCCCGTTTATCAACGCACCGCCTTCTCAGTCTGCAAAGAACAGCCGTGACAGCATGAGATCAGTTCAGGTCCCAGCTCTGGTGGTCTTGTCATGGTCTGGGAAACCTGTGGTTGCTGGTGAGACCCAGAAAAAATCCGTCTGGCTCTCCAGCCCTGAAAACCTCCTCCAATTTGAAAGTAGGTGATTAGATTTTCTACCAGCAAAACATGTTTTCCTTCGGGTTCTCTGCTGTGACCTTTTAAAACCTGTCCAGCAGTTTGCTAAACTGTTGATCTTGGGCTTCAGTCTCATCTGTTTTTATCAGGAATATAGACTCAGAATGGTTAGAGTTGGAAGGGACCCCAAAGATCATCATGTTCCAAGCCCCCTGCCCTGGGCAGGGACACCTCCCACCACACCAGGTTGCTCCAAGCCCCATCCAGCCTGGCCTTGAACCCCTCCAGGGATGGGGCAGCCACAGCTTCTCGGGGCAACCTCTTCCAGTGCCTCACCACCCTCACAGCAAAGAACTTCTTCCTAAGATCTCATCTAAATCTCTCCTCTTCTAGTTTATAACCATTACCCCTTGTCCTGTCCCTCCACTCCCTGACCAAGAGTCCCTCTCCAGCTCTCCTGGAGCTCCCTTCAGATCCTGGAAGGCTGCTCTAAGGTCTCCCCGGAGCCTTCTCTTCTCCAGGCTGAACAGCCCCACCTCTCTCAGCCTGTCCTCACAGCAGAGGTGCCCTCTGAGCATCTTGGTGGTTCCCTGCTGGACCTTTTCCTAGAGGTCCATGTCCTAACATGTTTATGTTTTAATCAAATTAAAACTGGCGTAGTCTCACCTACATGGTGAGAAAAATGAATATATTTCCAAGGGATCTTACTCCCTTGCCAAATAAGGTTACACAGAATAGCATACAGGACACCGTGGCGTTTGATGACACATGAGACATATGCTTAAAAACGAACTTAATCCAAATAATTAAATTCGATAATAAAAGTTTGTATGTATATACGGTCCCGTTAATGTATAAATATAGCAAAGTATGTAAGTTCCTGTGGGAGAGCTGGGGCTTTTTCTGGGTCAGTGCTTGACTGCAGCTCAATATTTTATTGGAATCCACGGGATGTGAATGTTGTGGATTAATGTAACCGAGAGAATTTTAAGGATGTTTTCCCTTCCTTAAGGATCTCAAAGTTGTTAACTATTCTTTAGTTGTTAATTGCTTTCTTTGCATTAGGAGAGCTCTGTGGTTTTGCAATTGTGGTATAAGCAATCTATAAAATGACTCAGAGGTGAAATTGGATTTACCTTCAGCTTTGTTGGCTACTAAAATGTGTGCAGGTTGTTTTGGCACCTTCAGCAAAACGATGCTGCACACAACCATGTGAAGCCAGGAGCTTCTTTGTTTATGTGCTGATAATAAAAGACAAGTTTTAAAAATTTAACAGAGATGTAAAAGGAAAAAGAATATTCTGGTTGGTACATTCAGCCTCGTTTGAAACGTGAATTATTGTACTTTACGCAAAATAATTGATTTCAGCTTTTGGAAAATCAAATTTATCAAAATAATTGATTTATGCTTTTGGAAAATCAAATTTATCGAGTTCCTCAGGTATTACCCAGTGGTTAAACCCGGCCCTTTTACACTCTGGAAAATTCAAATGACTGTTTTCGCTAGGGTTCTACTTCTTCGTGACTTTTATGTCCACAAATTTTAATGTATAGAGACCGGCGAGCGTCTTGTTCGTAAGTGCCCTGTCTTAACCAACTGTGAAATGGAGAGCAGTCTTCTGTGCTTCAGATCAATAACCCAACACCAAAAACCTCCACTTTCTTTAAAACAAAGCAAAACCCCTCTGCAATAAGTAGTAGAAGTACACGTGACCATGTTTCAAGTTTTCATATATAATTTTCTGACTTCCTTTCCTTTTATTTTTCTTTTACGTATACCCCTTGTGAGCATTAATAGTTGGAAGTACAAGTGTGTAATTAGTAAGAGAACAAATTGTTCCCTCTTAGAGAATCATGAGAAAAAAAAAAAATCAGCAATTAATAATGAAAACTCCCTGTTGTCTTTATTAAGCAGAATGGATTGCTCTTCTCTGATCAGTAGAAGTTTGGGGTTGTTCTCTCAGGGAAAGTTTATTTGGGTTTTCTATAGATTGCTCATATTGATAATAAATTTTTACGTTAGCATAATTAAAATTGACAGCCTGAGGAAAGAAGAGCAGCAATTCTGTCTAAGATCTGAAGGTGACAGCAAAATGTAATTTGACTAATAACATCTTTAAAACATCGTGCTTCAAATTAGCATATTAATAAGTGGCTTGAAATAGCAAATTCTTCAATCTGAATAGCTGGTCAAATGGAACCTGCCTTCCCGAGGCCGGTTACCTCTGAAATAACTGATACTTCCACAAATATTAATAAAACTGGTAATAAAGTTTGTTGTGATAAAGTTATAAATGTGATTGTCATGAACCTGCCAACCTTCAGACCAGACAAACAGACCAGCAGTTTAAAACTCATTGGTGGAAGAAAGTTGTAAATAAATATCTGTGACTTCTGATGTGATTTAACCGTTTCGAACTTGGTGTGTTGGACCCCGGGGTGTTTATTTTTGCTGCCTCACTTCAATAAATGGGGATAATTAGATTACATTTTCAAAGGAACGCAGGGAAATCCAGTGCCACACAGCTAACAGAATTTGTTTATGCTACTTAATATCTCTTCAAGAAATAGCAAATAATGTTAAGATTAAAGATGATTAAGGCATATCCTGCTGTTATAGTGTTATGATTTGTCTTTAGTTTCAGTGAAGGAAGAGCAGGCAGAAGTGGTGAGAATTTAAGAGTTGTGTAGGATATTATGGTGATTAGTATAAGCTCAGGATTAAGAACCCAGTCTTTTTATTTTAAAAGTACTCTTCCTAGCATTATTAGATTATTAAATTGGATATTAGGAAGAACTTTAATGTGAGGGTGGTGAGGCACTGGAAGAGGTTGCCCAGGGAAGCTGTGGCTGCCCCATCCCTGGAGGGGTTCAAGGCCAGGCTGGATGGGGCTTGGAGCAACCTGGTGTGGTGGGAGGTGTCCCTGCCCAGGGCAGGGGGGCTGGAACTGGATGATCTTTGGGGTCCCTTCCAACTCTAAACATTCTATGATTATTAGTCATTTCAATGGTATCACTGTCTTACAATTTCTAACTCTTTTTATACTTTTTTCTCACTATCCTTTTTTCCTATTCCTTGGGAATCTTGCTCTTTCCTTTTCCTCCATCCCCACCACTGGTTCAACATGGACTAAGATAAGGGGTTTGTGAAAATACACCCTTAACTCTAAACGCAACAGATTTGACTATGAACTGAAACTTAAATATTTAAGCTGTGACTTCCCATTTAAAAATCAATGTCAGCTTCTGGTGCTGTCATCTCTAAGGCTACTGCTTTCTTCTTCGCTAAAAGGGTGTGGATGAGGAGGAGTAAGGAAGAGTTATGTTAGGCCTAAGAATAAAGGTTTACTCACATTTTTATCAAGGAGAAGGAAACTATTGGTAGATCTGTCTCTCTAGAGTAGTGTTTTATAAAATCTTCAAGTTTTAGCTTAATGGCTTTACGCAAATTAATAGTGAGCTATAAATTTGAAGATAAGTATTTCTTTATTCCCAGTAAGTTTCCTTTTGAAGCTCTTGTGGATTATTACTATGAATTACTGCAAATAGTGTCAGTGAAAGTAATAATGCTACATACAAACTATTTTAATTGTTTCTGATTTTAGTGTAAGTTCTGACAATGACAACTGAAGTTGGCTCAGAGACTGAAGTCAAGAAAGATTCTGAGCAGCTGGGACCAGACAAAGCCAAGGACAAGCCTGAAGAAGCATTGGAGACTCCAGTAAATCAAAAGTCCGGGGAAGCATCCTCTGAAGAAGCTCAAGACTCCTCCTCTGCCCCAGCACCAACCAGCCAAAGTAGTCCAAGCAGCCAGAAGAAGGAGAAAACTTCACTTGAAAGCAAGGGTATTTCTCGTTTCCTTCCCCCCTGGCTTAAGAAACAAAAATCCTACACCTTGGCAGAGCCCAAAGATGAGACCAAGAAAAGAACCACAGGGGAAGAAGCAGTAGTTGAAGAAAGTGAGTGCCAGACACCGGAGGGGACGGCTCAACCCAAAAAGAGCTTAGAGGAAGCGTCGGCTGAAAATCAGCATAATGCGAAAGCGGACGACAAGGAGGAGAAACGCTCCGTTAGTAGTGCTGAAACACAGGTATGTGCGGGAAGGAGAACGGGTGCTTTCGAGTCATTTTAATGAGATCTGATTCAGGATTTACATAATCCATGTCAGGATCAGATATTATTCATTATGAAGGTCATATTGGGGGGAAAAAAATGAAAGCACTGGCCTCCTGTGAGTTGTGAGCGGTGTAGCTGGATTTAAAGGTTCCAGGCCATTTTTCACTTCAGTTGTTGTAGATGTGTAATTTGAGTGAGACCTCACGTTTTGGTACAGTTCAAAGAACCATCAGACTGTCTCATTGTGGCAGAAATGAGCAGGGATAAGAGAAGCTTCTTGAGTCAACTTTGGCTCTGAAGCCATTGGATCGCAGGAAGACCTCCTTCATGACTTAATCACAAGAAGTAACGAATCTCTGAGTCCTTACCATCTCGGGTTTTGTTATCCTGTACCTAGAAACCATGCTTGTGGTCACCGTCCTTCACGATACATCCCTGGAGGTCGGTGCTGAGTTCCAGAGTCTTCCTTTTTGAAAAGGAAGACTCTGTTTTGCAACCATAGCACTCAAACCTCCCATTCTAGGGGGGAAAAGATGATTAAGGGCACAGACGAGAATCATATTAAGGGCATGAAGAATCCCTCATGTGAGGAAGGGCTGAGTGAGCTGATACTGTTCAGCCCGGAGAAGTGAAGGGTCAAGGGGAATCTTACAACGTTGATAAGAAGCGATAATACTCAAAACCCAACTGGGATATAGTCCTGGGTAAAGGGGCTTTAGGGGCATTGAACTTGATGATCTCAAGAGGTCTCTTTGTATCTCCACCATTCTGTGATTCCGTTTATCTTCACTTCCATAAACACTGTGTTTCAGTTTTGTGTCATTTCCAGAGCTTCTTGTTAAATTTGTTTCTCGTAGGGAAAAAAGCCAATTAAATGTTAAACAAAACAAAACAAAACGACAACAACCAAAAAAAAAAAGAGCAACTAGAAGCTAATTTCAAAGAAAGAAAAAAAAAATCTAAAGAAAGAAAAAAAAAATCAAAAGAAATTAAAAAAAAGCACCCTCAGTGGTTTGAGGTCAAGATCTGGTTCCCAAAGGGAAGGCCTTAATACTTCAATTGCTTGTCATTCCAGTATGTGCATAACTTAATAAAAGCTTAATGTCTTATTTATTAGTAGCTTATAAAAGAAATTAACAAGTTGAAAATTCTGCCGCTTTACTCTGCTCTGGTGACAC
>VZRU01016826.1:0-19502 GCA_013398155.1 Pedionomus torquatus | reverse complement strand
CTGAGGTGGAGTCCCAGGACCTATGGGACAGGGGCATCCATCACCCCATTGGAACTCTGACATACAGCATCAGCTGAAGATACATCTGAGTTACCCTGGAGGCAATAAACTGTAGGTTCTGAGGCACTTATGAGATGTGCATTTAGTTGGCGAGTTCAGCCACCTGGAAAGCTTTGGCCCAAAAAGGACAAGCTGGAAAATGTAGAATTTTAATTTTTACGTTTTAACCGTGATCTGTTGACACTTTCCAGATCTGTTTTCCTGAACAAGTCTTGCTTGCGTATTTTAGAGCGTTAATAACTTGTTTTTAACCAGCACTTGAGATACGGCGTGTGCTGAATGTAGCCCTGATGCTGGAGAGGTGGAGTCCTGTCTTCAGTATTTCGCCATGGAAGGGTTCATTGTTTTTTAATTAGCAGGACTCTCCTGGTGTGCTGTGCGTGGCTGCATGTTGTTCCCAAGGATTTCTGCAGCTCATTCCTGGGGGAGTTCAGCTTTAATTTTGTCCTTTGTTTGTTTTGTTCTTGCTAGATATTACACAGGCATTGGGCTGGACGGTTGCTTTTTGTGTATTGGAAAAAATAACTAATCTCTCCAGTGATTCTCGCCATGAGCAAGAATTTATTGGAAGGGAAAAAAAAAAAAAAAGACTTTAGAGTTGTTTTTGCTTGTGAGGCACTTAGAGGCTGAGCTTCACATTGTTGTCATCTCTGGAATGGTGCTGAGAAGCAGAGAGCAGCCTCTCCTCTGTAAGGGTGCAGATTGTCACTGTCGCAGAAGGCCAGGTTGCCTGCCAAGCCCTTTTGGCAGCTGCCTGCCCCAGGAACTTGCTCAGTGAACACAAATCCTCTGCTGTCCCTCTACAAGGCCCTCACAAAAGCTCTTTGCTGACATGATGCAGGCAGAAAATTGATGGAGCTGGTGCGAGCTGAGGAAAGTTCATCCAGCGTGTGCTCCTGTTTGCCTTGAACTCCCTGTCTGGCTGGGTTGGTCGGTCTTTCTGGCTGGGTTTTCTTGCAGGAACCATCAAGACAGGACCTCCCTTTGCTGTATGCTCTTGTCATGCTTCTGAGTTTGAGGCTTGCAGCTGCATAGTCATAGAATCGAAGAATCATCTAGGACCTTTAAGATCATCAAGTCCAACCATTAATCTAACACTGCCAAAACCACCACTAAACTATGTCCCTCAGGACCTCATCTATCCATCTTTTAAATACCTCCAGGCATGGCAACTCCACCACTTCCCTGGGCAGCCTGTTCCCATGCTTGATAACCCTTTCAGAGCAGAATTTTTTCCTAATATCTATCCTAAGTTTTGGGCTGGAGGAAAAACTTCTTTCCCATGGGGGTGGCAGAGCCCTGGCAGAGGCTGCCCAGGGAGGGTGCGGAGTCCCCTTCTCTGGAGACCTTCAAGCCCCACCTGGATGCAGTCCTGAGGGATGTGCTCTGGGCAACCCTGCTTTAGCAAGGGAGTTGGACTGGGTGATCTCTAGAGGTCCCTTCCAACTCTGACAATTCCCTGATTCTGTAAACCTCTGCTGGGACAACTTGAGTCTATTTCCTCTTGTCCTATTGCTTCTTACTTGGGAGAAGAGACCAACCTTCACCTTGCTACAACCTTTCAGGTAGTTGTAGAAAGTGGTGAGGTCTCCCCTCGGCCTTCTTTTCTCAGAGTAAATGGAATTCCTTTTCTTAATGAATTGCTTTTGCATATCTGTGTGTGTACCTATATATATGTACATAAAATATCTGTAATATTTATATAATTATATAATATATATTCTTGCACACACCTACTTATAGTGCAATAGCATAAATACACAGAATATTCTAGTATATAAATCCTACTAGATCCTTGCTGTGTCTCACAGTGACTGGATAGTTGGAATTAAGTTGCAGCACCATGGCAGGCTAAACAAATGCTACGTGTTGTCTTGTTTTCCCTTGGGATGGAGTCAGTGCTGCTTCAGCTCAGCTGTCTTCAGCTCCAAATAGCGGGGGGGGGGTTTAACAGGAGGGGTCACCTGCACCCAGCAATGTCTCTTCCAAGCAATGGCCTTTGCGTGCTTGGCAGCCTTAAGCAGCGTACACTTAAATTACATGATGGGACACTGGGCAGGCAGGTGTCCTGACTCCTAAAGTGTCAAAACAATATTTCCTTAACTGTTATCTCATAAGTATTAAACAAGGACAGCTTAAGTTTGCTTTGTCATGCTCTAATGCTGCAAAAATACTAGAATTGTGGAACTGTGGTTTCTTTTTCTGTTCACCAGAGTTTCATAGTGAGGTGGATTTAAATCCTGCCTCGATGGAACATTGTGAAAAGAGACTTTTTTTTTTTTTTTCCCTGTCCTTTCCCTTTAAGAAAAATAACAATGGAGTAAAACACAAATGAAATGGCTAGTATTTTTAATGCATCCCTGGGCTCTCATGGCCTTAAACTCTTTTCTTTTTTCATGGCCTTAAACTCTTTTTCTTTTTTNAGTATTTTTAATGCATCCCTGGGCTCTCATGGTCTTAAACTCTTTTCAGCAGTGTGTTTACCTGTAATAATAAATGCAGAGCTGCTCCAGCTAAAAGCAGTCAAGCTTCCCTTGCCGGTTTTCCTACATGATGTTGTGTGAACAGTCAGAGAAGCTGTTTCCTCCCTGATTTCAAATGAGACATGGCTAACAAGCAAAGGATGCGCTCGGCTCCCACCCGAAGTTTATGAAAATCTGCAGCGCTGCCTGTAGTCAAACGATACCTAGTGATGAAAACTTCTTCTGAACTGCAGGGTGGAAAAAATACAGCTGCTTGAGGGGAGAGACTGCGGGTGCCAGGACAGGTATTTTGTCTTCATCTGCCGCTGGTTAAGCGGGCGATGTTGTGCATCCTCCCCATCCCTCCCTCGTCTTTCCTAGTTGTCCTTTCTAGCAAAGCTTTGCGTGTTATCTTTGGCCACTCAGAGGCAGGGTAGTATATCCCTGGCTGCATCTCATACTAATAAAACGTGGCTGAAACAAAATATAATGGTTCTCAAACTAATCCTCACTTTCTTATTTTTACATCAGAGGCAGGGCATTTGTCCACCAGTGGCTCTGATACAAATGCGGTGAATTAAGATGGCCCATTTGCAGGGTGTCCCCATAAATATGCATTTCTGCTCCTCAACCTAGTTTTCCTGGCAATTTCTTCTGCTTTCTCATGTGTCAGAAGATCTTCCCAAAGTTGCTGCTGAAGCACCCTAGCCAAATACCTCTGTAAAGACTTTTGCAGAAGCTGAGGTTACATGACCTCTCCTTAAATCAGAGCTGAACTGTTTGGAGTGCTTCAGCCTTCTGATGTGATGCCCTTTGCAAAAATCAGGCCCTTTTCTGGATGCTGCAGACCCTGCTACGAGGCCATCAGCATCCAAATGCTGGGTCACCTGCTGAACCTTTACGTACCACCCTAGTCCTGGTGTTAGGCTGGCTTCCAGCATGGTTGAACACTGCCCTTCCAGCTTTCATCGGTGCTCAGCAGTCCAACAAAATGGATTCTGGGTGTTCATGAGCTGCCTGCAGTGGAGGACATGGCCTTTTTCATGGCCTAGCCCATGCTAGGGCTGGGTACACTCATGGCCCCAGTAAGCACTGTACATGGTTGGAGTTCTGGGGAGCTCATGTGTTACTGAGTGGCAGTAGTATGATATAGTATGGTTGGTCTCCACCATTGGCTTAAACTCTCTATAGGAGGAAGAGACAGCACGAATGTAGCACCTTACCTGTCTGGCAGCAGCATGTCTCCTGAGGAAGCATCTCTCTGTCCATCAGTGCTGGCTCTACAAGAAACTCTCCTTCTAGGAAGACTTGTCCAAGGCTGCTGAAGTCAACAGAACCATGTCTTGCTTTTGTCTGACCTTGGCTTGAGCTCTGGGAGTTCCCCAGCGGAGGAGGAGGTGATCCGAGGACAGCGACACGTGGCTTGGAGGGAGCGCTCCTTGTGGAAACCAGCGTGGCTGTGACCTTCTGGCAGAGGACAGTCCTGTTCCCCATGTGTCCCCTCTGATGTGGGTCTGGAAGGATAATCACAGCATGGGAGCAACGCCCACCACCACATCAGCTCCCTCTGAGAGCGATGCTCCTCCCGTCCTTAATTTGGGAGCAATGAGTCCTTCCACCATCATTGCGACCTCTGGCGAAGCAGGCTGTTGGCCACCCCAGGTGTGAAATGGCCTGTGCTCACCGCTTATTGAGGGGAGAGGGGAAAAAGAAAAGGCCAAAAGCATGTCAGTACCGAGCACAGGAAAGGTTGTTTTTCATTTATTGTTGAGATATCAAAGATAGGGGAAACATCGAAGCGGCTCTGGAGGAGCTGGGCGGAAGGTCTCGCAGGGTAGGAAGTGCTGGCCAAATAAAAGTGGAGGATGTTTATGGTGTGAAATCGGGAAGTGTTTTCAGGAAGCTGGCAGGAAAATTCAGCTGAGACAGGAGAAGGGAAAACAAGAATGCAGAGAAGGAGAGGAGAGGACCCTCTGCCTGGTTTAACCATATTTATAGAAAATTGGACCGTCCTCAAATCTGATGTTCGGTCACGAGGTGCCCCAGGTTTCCCTGCCTGCCTCGTCCCGGCAATAATACAGGCTCAGGAAATGGCGCTGTGGTGTGTGCAGGGTTATTCTGGTGCTGGAAGCTATTTCAAGAAACATCAGCAAGGCCAAGCTCATCAGTGCTGTCACAGATGGACTTTGCGGGGGTGAACTTGGCTGGTGGAATTCACGTGTTTGGGCTGTCTAACAGCAACGAGCAGGGGAGGAAGACAGGCTTTTTCACTTGTTTCGGAACTACCACTGAAGCTCTCAGCATCACATGAGGCATCTCTGTTTTACTTAGCTTTAATGAAAGATCTGTGCTTTTTCTCCCTTCTTTCAACAGAGAATGAAGTGGGCTTGTAAGACCACAAGAGGATGGCAAATGGTATCACTTAAAACTGAAGGAGAAGCACTGATGTAGAGGTGTTGGTGCTAAAAGTTCTTCGGTTTGGTTTCTCTAACTCACCTAAAACTCACGGAGTGGCACAGGTTAGTGGAAAAAGTCTCGTTAAACAACTCCTGGAATGTGATCCCTGAACAGAGCTCAAAGGCCACAAATGATTAAATACTCAAGACAAATGAAAGGAAATAATCCTTCATATGTGCTGTGGCCACTCTGAAATTCCCTGCTGCAGGAAATCTAAGTCAAACGTCCTGGCTGCTATAACTTTATTTTTCAAGGAATGTTTAATTGTACCCTCATCAATAGCACATTTAGATGAGCCGGCCAGCATAGAAGGTGTACTTATTTACTTTTTAAGGTACTGCGGGGCTTGTGGGGAGGAATTATTTCTCGTTTGTGAGCAATCATGACTGAGTGTGGGCATTGCTGGAGGGGAAGGAACCACTTTCTTCTGCATTGCATTTCACCCACGATGAGGAAAAGATGCTCAATGGGATAGATTTAAGGTCTGAGTGTAAGCGAGGCTGCTGTTTTCACAGATGCGATTTAAATTTTAATCAAAGTAAATTGTTTTTCAAATGCAGATAGAATGGCAATGGCTCCAAAAATAAAACACAAACGAGCAATCTATCAGGCATGTCTGTCAGCAAAACAGACGCCATCTCATAAACCTGCCAAAACAGCTCTTTGCCTCAAACAATAAAAACTGGAAGGAATCAAAAGCCTCAGCTTTAAAATAATCTCTCTTTGTACGCTTAAAAAAATATCATGTAAAAAAAAAAAAAATAATAAAAAAAAATCCCAGCTCTCGATCAGTGTAATTTGGACTAGGTTAATGTAAAAGCGAAAACCTTTCAATGAATCTTTTAGTGGAGATCAAAAGCAATGAGTGCAGGAAACCAGAAAATTGATGATACGATGTTTTCCGACACTCTATAACGTTTATGTTATTCAGGGAACTGCCAACCGCAATTGTTCGAATACTCTTTTAACCGATGTCGTTGCTTGAACTCATAAGCCAGCCACTGGTCTCCCCAGGGAAAAACATATGGGAAGACAGTAGCTCAATTAAAACTAATATGGTGTGTGGCTCTTAATCCTCAGTTGAGTCCCCGTGCCAGCAAACTCTTAAGTATGTGCTTAAATTTAAGCCTGTGCTCAAATTTTATCCGTTTTACATGCCTTTCTTGAGTAAATTGTCCCCAAATACTGCTGAATACCCTCCACAAAGGGCCTGACCAGGTTGCAGCTGGCCGTGCTCAGAGGTGACACTGACTTTTTCATGGGTGGGTTGGGTTCTTCGAGCATTTCTGGGTGTTTTCTGTCATTCATGAACGCTGGTTTCTGGTTGCAAAGAGCTGCTTTGAATCCCGTCTCCCTCTAGTGTTGGGAAAACAGTTGGAAAGGAGGTAAAAGGGGTGTCAGAGATTTAATGGTCAAGGTGCTCTCCTTGGTGAGGTGAGCAGAAAACAGATGTCAGCAAGCTTGCCCCGTAACTGTGCACCTCCCCTGATGACCAGAGGATGGGGCTTGGAAGGGTTTTTGGATGGGGAGCGTCATGCTGTGAGCAGAGCTGTCGTTGGTTGATTTGGCTGATAAATCAGGCGGGTTTTGGCTGGGTTGCGTTGTATCTTCTGCAGGAATAGCTTCTCCGTTGCGTGCCGGCGTCTGTGCTGACTGCGAGTCTGGCATCCTCTTGCCTGTCCTGAAAATTAGTGACATCTGAAGAAAGCGAGTGCTGAAAACAAGATTACAGAAAGCTCACTTGTGTGGAAAGAAAGGTCTTGGTACTGGGAGCTCTTTCCCAGGTGGATTATATAGGTTGGGGTTTGCCTTGTTTCACCGTGGGGTCTGGGACCTGCCTGGTGGAGAGGTGGTAGCACACGTGGCTTTCCCCTGGTTGGGCTCCTGTAGCCGATCCCCGCAGATGGGAACAGCCTGTGGAGTGGAGCTGAAAGCCTGCTTATTTTATTTGCCTTTTCTTTTCCCTCCCCTTTGATTGGGGGGCAGTGCTGCCTGCACCTCGGCTCTGGGCTCACAATGGACAATGTCCCATGGAAGATGTGCCAGCCTTGGGCTGATAATTGTTTTTTGGTTGGTTTTTTTTTTTTTGTGTGTTTATTTTTTCCTATGGCATTTTACCACTCATTAATCCTTTTGATTTTAGCCTCTTTGAAGCCCAGGGTTTGGACATTTTTCAATGCACACTGAAATCGGACATGAAAACACTTCAACCAGTGCAAAAGTTTAAAACCCTTATTCATGCACCCTGGAAAGGCTTTGACTTGATATGCTGACAATGACTGACTTTATTATGTTTATCTTTTGGCAATATCTCCTTTTGCAAGTGATAGCGTCTGGCGTTTTCCTGGTGCCAGGTTCAATTTCCAACCTTAGTAAATGAAACGGGCCGTGGTGTTTCCCTGCCACCCTGGGGCATGCCCTGGGCAGCCCGTGATTTCGCTGGTAAATACACCAAGGAGTAAAATAAACATGTAAGAGAATTGTGCACACAGACACACACACATATATGATAAAAAGTCTGGTCTTTCACCTAATTTAGACCAGAAAATTGGCATCCGATTTTATTGTTCAGACTGACTCCAAGAACACAAGCGTATTTTTTCCTTCAAAATGAGAACTGCCAAAATACAAAGCATGATATCTGCCGTACTGAACTAATTGGGATTAACCGCTTCGTGGCTGCTTTTTGTGGAACAAGTGCTATTTCACTCGGTTGGTGGCAGCACCAGGGCCCATTCAAGGAAAATGGATGGGGTGGGAGGGTCCTTGCAGGCTGGGGCCCTACCCCAGCAACCCGGTCTGCGCGGGGGGGACCATCTGACCCGCACCTTTGGGTGCTGGAAACGGGATTAATCTCCGTTCCCAAAGTCCCAGCCCTAGGATGCTGCCTGCCCAGCTCCCATCGCAGCGTGGAAAGCCAGGCGGGGAAGCGTGGCAGGGAAAATGCTGAGCTTTCAGCACTTTGGTTCCATTTTAATTGGCGTTCTCTGTGCTCTTTCTGGTTTCCCATTTTCTTCTCCAACTGTTGAGACTGTTTGTACTTCTGGAGTGTTTCCGAAAAGCGAGGGGGTGGGGGGAATAAGCACGATCCCATTGAGAACCCAAGTACTTAAAGTTGTTGGGATTACGACAACATTGCAATTAGAGTTGTGTCTATTTGTCTTCCGGGGTTTAGGATCCATGTTTTCAAGCCTTTCGCTGTAAACACAGGGTTGGAAATTTATCTCGGGGTTTCACAATGGCCAAATGTTGCAAAGCCTGCCAGGAGGACCAAAGGGAGCTGGGAACGTTGGCCTTGCTTGAGGATGGTGGGGGGAGCAGCCCACCCTTTGCCCATGGCTGTTTGGGATGTTGAAATAGGAGCTGGAAAGAAACCTACCACGTTTTCTTAAGGGCCGATCTGAAGAACCACACTGCAAAAGCTGTACGTAAGGCATGGCATGTTCTATGGAGGAACCATGCAGCATATTTTTAGCACCGTTTCCTGGCACCTTGTGTATATTAACTGCTTCCAGGCTGGGAGCATCGGGCAGGGATGGTTCTGAGTCGCCGGGATCCGTGTGCTGGTTGTGCACAGCACGTGTGTGCCGGGGTGGCTGATACAACTGGGGAGCAGAAGTCGAGAAGGAAGAGAGGAGTATTTTTGATGGAGCTCCCAGGGGACCTCTCGAGGCGAAGATGCCTGAGGGTTGCGGTATGCCACGTGCCCAGATGTTTATATCCTGGTGTCAGCAGAACAAACCTGGAGACAAGCTGTTCCTGGGAACAGCCCACACGGACAAGCAGCACGCAAGAGCGTCCCCGGGGATGCTACGTGGGGCCACCAGCTCTACCAGCCTTCTGTCTCCATCAGCTGGCGTGCTTCTGGGACTGTCTCCAGGGATATGTGGCAGACCAGGCCACCAGCCTTTGAAAGGTCCTATGTGCTCAGGGGGTCACAGCAGCGGGTAATGTTCTCTGTATGAATGATTAATCTGTTCGTCAGGATGTCCCTGGGGTGCTCCTTGGCCTAGATGTATGTGAAAGATTTTAGCTGGCCCCCAAGAAAATAGGTAAGACAGATGCCAAAGAGACATGGAGGACTGCTCGCTTTGCTTCTCATCTTTCATTAAAGCTTTCAGTAAAGCTGTATGGGGCTGATGCTCTTGCTCCATCCCACAGGACACTGCCCATGGCCAAGTTGCCATCCAGCCTAGACACCCTCCAAGTGGCAGAGGACACATCATTTCCTTGTAGAATTAGGTTATGTTTTATTTGTTAAATATCACACCAAGTTGGGCAAAAGTTATGAGAAGAGATGTAAGGCCTTGGGGGAGGAGCAGCTTTCTAGGAATGACATCTCCTTGGATGACCTTAAGGAATACATTGAAGGAGGTGCACAAGCAGTAGAGAGAAGGATATGGCAATGCTGTTCTCCAAGGAAAAGGGGACCTTTTCCCAGAGCTGTGGGTATTTATCCTTCCCAATGCAGCCCACTTTGGTGGGTACCACGGGGACATCTCCTTGCCAGTCGGCTTTGCTGCTGGGTCTTTGAGGAAACCACTAAAACAGCTCAGAGAACACTGATTTTGGGCTGCTGGTTTGTTTGTTTAATGTTGGAGCCTGCCCTGAAAATCTGGGGCAAATTAAGGAAAAACAAAGCAAAGATTTTTCTTGGGAAGAAAAGAGAAAAAAACCCAACCAACCTCAGAAAGCCACCTTGTGTTTCATAACTCGGTGGAGAGGAAGAAGCGAGCACGTGGGCACACACACCACCATCACCTGCATGAGATTAATTCCTCAATCTAGAAAATAAATGATCCCACAAAGGAACCCCTGGCAAGGTGACAGAAGTTCCCAGGCTGTGAAAAAAATTACACATTTTTCCTCTGCTTTTCTTCTTTTGCCTCCCAGGTAGCTACACTGGATTCACCCTCCCTGATGTGATTTTTCCTCTCTAACCGCAGAGGCAGCGGGAGAGATGTCTGAACCCCAGCATCCTCACACCTGGCTCTGATTCCCCTGTGGCTCTCTGGAATTGATGATGTGCCAAGTGTCAAGGGTCTGACTTCAATTTGGGTGTCAAATGGGGAGAGGGGGCTGGTGAAAGATGGTCAGCTCTGGGGGCCAGGGCTCAGCTGGCAGTTTATAGACCCTTAAAGCTTGTGCAAGTAGTAGGTGAGGGAACTGCAAACATGGACCAGGGGCGATGGGAGACAAGTACTTAAAGGGGCATGCCCAGGCTGAAGGGATCGGGGTGAATTCATGCAGTGGGTGGGAGCTGGGGAATCCTCCCTGCTTGGCTACCGTGGCTTTCATGGCTGCAGCACCCATCTCCAAGAAGAAATATAAAGACTTTGGAATCTTGCATCCATCCTGGGAGCCACGTGTGTGCTTCAGAAGAAGCAGCTTTCCTTATTTCTATCCCTGCTTCTGATTTGTTCTGTCACCTCTGGCAAATCATTTAACCCCAGCTTCAACCTATTTTACGGGGATGTTGCAAGGCTTAATTAAGGCTTGTAAAAGGTCTTGAGTTCCTGAGAGGTGCCTGCTGGAGCAGGGTGATTAATCACATGTTGATGGGAGGGATATTGTGGGGGTAAATCCAAGCAGTCAACAATAGGGCAGATGATATTTTTCCCTGGGGGAATAAGACAAGGGGGTTGTAAAAGCATGTACTTATCAGATTTATTCATTCTGGATATCGAGTTGTTGAAACTGTAGGGAGGCTCTGTGGCCAAAACCACAGAAATCTGACTGTATGGCTGAGATAAAGACATTCTGAATTTCCACACAAGTCAATCAAAGATACATAAATTAGGTTGTGACTTCAGAGTCACAAAGTCACTCTGCAAAACTCCCAAGTTTTAGAAAGAAATGTTGGCACTCCCTCTGAACACCACCTTAACCCTCTGAAAACACTCCAGAATCACCCCTTTAGTATTCATTGCTGTAGAGGAAAGAGGAAGATTATTCAGAGGAGGAGGAGGGAAAAAAACCCCACCTTTTGCTGAACTTCATGCGGTTGTTCGCATGATTGCCCGATTGCCCTTCCACATAGAAAAGGAGAGGAGGGGGAAAACGCTGGGGCCTGTGCGGTTATTTTCATGATGACCCAGTTCTTCTTTGTGGAAAAAATGGAGAAGGAAAAGCCACCTGCTGAACTCGGTGCAGTGGTGTTTCTGCTTTGGTTGGTTTTCTTTTTTTTTTTTGCCCCAGTTCTTTTTTCCTATAACTTCATTTCCCTTTAGTAGACTGGCCCCTAATGTGCACCAGCGTCGTGAAAAGCAGCTGGGACTCGGAAAGCAAAGCAGGTGAAGGCTGAGCACTCTTTGACGGGCTTTTGAATTCGGCAGGTTTTTGCCCCAGAAGTTGCTGGTTACCAAGGGCCGGACCCCTGCTCTGGGCTGGACGTGCATCCCCACATCCCCGGTGATGGGAAGGAATGTGGCAAGCACTCGCTCATGCAAAGCAGGGTGATTTCATACGCTTTCCAGCTACAGAGCATAAATCAATATTGTTTTGTAGATGGCTTGGCTTGCCACATTTATTTTATTTTTTTTTTTCCTTGGGGGACATCCAGTATCCGTGTACTACAGGGAAGGACGCTGCAGGGGAGAGGGGATGGCTGCGCCTTCTCTTTTCACCTCAACATGCAGCTCAGTGCAAACTGGATTTTATTCTTCCAGGGACCAAACAGAGCCAGCCAAAACCAGAGATTATCATCACTAAGGAATCCTGCCTGGGGAGCTTCCACCAACCAGGAGAGCAGTTAGTTTGAGATTTTTTAAAGCATTTTTTTATGGCATGGCAGTTTTAGTTGAGCTAAATGAAGCTTATTGCAGTGGGGAATTCAGCGTGCACATGTTTAAAAATCTTTTAAGATTGGATATTTTAACTCCAGCAAATAATCAAGTCCCAGGAACAATTTAGATGAGTAATATATTAAAAACAGGCTTATACAGATCCAAGAAAAACCTTGGAGGATCCATAGGGGTCATTGTTATGCACTGCAGGCTTAAATATATTGACTTTTACAACTGCAAATGGATGGTTGCATAGTGGTTTCCACCGAAGAGCAGTTTCAGTTGTGATAACTCATACAAAGTGAAATTCAGGCTTGTGCTCGGAGCCGGCATGAGGTCTAAGAACTAAGTGAACTTAATCTTTATCTCTCCACAAACATTACATCTCTTTAATCCTTGAGGCGTGCCATTCCTGAGTGGACCCTGCATAAAGGATGCGATAGAGCGGGGCAGGAGTCGGATTTGTTATTTATGGAAAAATCTGAAATTAGAGAAAATGTTCTGAAATTACAGGAAAGAAAACATCTTCCGAAGGGGAAGAAAATCTAAAAACCAGAAATAAACTGGTTGGTTCACCAATGGAAGTGTTTTTCACTTCTCTAAAATTACATCATTGTGTTGCAAATGAAAGAGAAAGTTGAAATGTACCAGTCAGAGTAATACTGGCCCTTCCATTCCAGGAAAATCAAACTACTTCTTGCAGAAGAGATTTCTTTATGATACAAAATTTGTGAAGCTTAGAGACTTTTATGGAGTACTGTTTCTTTTCGGGTGGAAAAAAAATAGAAGCAAACAACTTTCCTCTGGAAAATGCGTTAAACCCTGTGAAAACTTGAGATTTAAAAATGCATAGGTAGGAAATATTGAAGGAGTGTGGGCATGGCCATAAATACACAGGCTTCTCGGTGGTGCTGTGATCTGTTCTTCCAGACTACTAGAAGGGATGCAATAGCGTCGCAGGGACTTCTTGTTGGAGTCACTGGGATTTCTCCTGGCAGGGTATGTGTCCGAACCAAGGCACGCTCTTTGCATGCAATTTGTGCAAAAAATTCCCTATGCCATCTGCAGAGAAGTGTCCCTTTTCACTTGTTAGATGTACGCAAAGCTCTAGAACTTTACTGAGGTGATTGGAATTAATTTTTCATCAAGTTTATGTTCTCATGCCAGAGAAAGCTGTTGATGAAGCTGGGTTTCCATTGGCACCAAGACCTAAACACTCGGCAAATAAAACCGAGCACGAGAGCCATAATCAGCATGTGAAGAACAACCCCTGGCACAGCTGCATCCCCCAAGGGTTGCCGAATAGTTGCATTTCTGTAATGCTTCCTCCTATGACGTGGAGTGACAGCAGATATTTCCTCCCTGAAGATGAATTTGTCATTAACAAAACCAGGAGAGGTGACAGCATCCAAAGCAGGGCTCGTAATCACCTTCGGTAGCGAGATATTGTGCAGGAACCCAAACATCTGAAGGAAAATATTTTGCTTTACGCAAAAATATTCATTTCTGGTCCATTGGAGGAGCGATGTAGTTTACTAATTAGGGAACTGGGAACTAGGGGTTCACGAGCTGCAGTTGTTGGCCGAGTGAAGCAATGTGTTCATTACAGCTGTCACTCATCCCTCTCCTGTCTCATTTTCCTGATCTGTAAATTGAGGTTAATGCCCTCTATACACCCAAGGTGCAAGGAGGATTAATTAGACGGCACCTCCGGCCTTCTCTTTGAGCAGTGGTTGGAGCTCCTAAAGAAACTATTTTTGTTTTCCAAGGAAGAGGTGAATATGGGTGCTTTAGTTCTGCATCACTGAGATACTATCTTTTTTTCATCTGAAAATCGCTGGCACACGAAGCAAATGCTTCTAACACAAGCGAACAGGAAGGAAAACTGACCTTTGAAAAATATTAAGTTTACCTGTGAAAGGGGAGCAGGAAGGTTTTTCTTACTGGAAAAAAAAAAAAATTAAAAATGATTGCAACTTTAGGATCCCAACTACTTGGCAGCAGCAAAATCATGGCTTTACTAGAGCTCTCAGTTTTCCTGTTACAACAAGTGAGGTCTGCTCTGTGTTAAAAACAAAGCAAAGGGGAAGCAAACAAACCAAAACCCCAGCCCTTGAAGCGGTCCAGGGAAACGGGTTCACCATTGGGCATACCTCAAAACCTCTCCAGGAACTGCGTGTTCTCAAACCCATTAAATTTACCCGCCAGTCGCTTGTTGGGCTACATTAGCAAACAAAACAAACTGGCTGACAGTTTGTGCTGTGCTGCACGGCAAAAAAATACCACCAATGGCTTTTCCAATTCCCGGGATGGAGCGGGCGAATTAACTACTTATTTACTTGGCTCTGCTCACCCAGAAAGGACCCAACCTGATGGATGGCCCCTGACCTCTCCTCTCCGCATGGCCACCAGCCAGACTGCCACTTGGGTGTCTTCTGCACGGGGAGATACAAACCTCCCATCTGGCCAGAGTCCAGCCTATTTTTGTTCCATACCGTCGCAAGAAATACTACACTTCCCCGAATGGATGACCTCGAAGTCACACGCAAGTTAAATAGAAGCATAAGTTATCTGGACTTGCAACCATGAAACCATTCTCTGGGAGGAAAGGGTAAATAAACAAATCATTTATTAGCAAGTAAAATTGTTTTTTCTTTGAAATGCAAAAATGTGCTCTCTGGTGAATGATGTTTTTAGTTTCACCCTTCACTCTCACCAGGCAGAGTCTAAGCGTGTCATGAGTAAAACTGCTTTCAAGTCACCCATCCAGCTGGTCCACCATAGGGTGGTGTTTGTCTGGTTAATCGCTTAGGGCAACAGTCGATTGAAGGGAATTTAGCCACTGTTGCTGGGGTTAGCAGGGCCAAACCCTGGCTGTGGATATGGGGCAGCACTGGCTGAGATAGCTTGATGTTCCACAGCTAGGGGCTTGGGGGAGGTAGTTGTTTGGGTACCACCAAGGTGGACCTGGATGCCGTCCACATGGAGCTAATGATGGAGTAAGGGAACGGGTCTGTGACATTTGGTGGACAGGAGACATGTCTGGATAACATACTGGTTTGTCCTGTGAAGCCCTGATCCATTGGGAATGGGCATCTTGTCTGCTGGCATTGGCAACCTCTGCTCTCTGCCCTGTTACAGGGTTATGGGTGGTGTGGGACAGGGTCTGAAGAAAGGTGGCTGAGCCATTGGGAATGGGCATCTTGTCTGCTGGCATTGGCAACCTCTGCTCTCTGCCCTGTTACAGGGTTATGGGTGGTGTGGGACAGGGTCTGAAGAAAGGTGGCTGAGCCATTGGGAATGGGCATCTTGTCTGCTGGCATTGGCAACCTCTGCTCTCTGCCCTGTTACAGGGTTATGGGTGGTGTGGGACAGGGTCTGAAGAAAGGTGGCTGAGCCATTGGGAATGGGCATCTTGTCTGCTGGCATTGGCAACCTCTGCTCTCTGCCCTGTTACAGGGTTATGGGTGGTGTGGGACAGGGTCTGAAGAAAGGTGGCTGAGCCATGGTGTGATGCTGCTCCTGCACAGACTACCTGTGAGGGGGATCTCTCCCAGCACCCAGCCTTGTTCACTTGTTGTCTCTGTTGGTATGATTTCATCTTCCCTGTTTGGGGAAAGTGAGAAGACCACTAACCTGCATAAGCCTTGGCTTCTTGGCCAGCACGTCCCTTCCTCCAGGAGTGAGATGGGGTTCCAAGGGTCATCTCCCCTTGGGGTGCCTGGCAGTGCTGGCATACCAATGCAGACACCATCCCAATTTACTTTAGATCACCTCTCTCCCTTCTGTGGGCTGATCCTTCAGCTTTCAAAGCTGTCACCATTTTTCACCAAAAAAAAAAAAAAAAAAAAAAAAAAAAAAAAAGCTACTGCAGCATGTCAGGGAAGCTCACAGACTCCCTGCTCATGCATCAAGCCTCCATCCTTTTAAGCCAGCTTCTTCCAACCAGCTCCCCAGAGACAGGCAGTGTGTTAATTAGCCCATCCATCCTCAGGAAACTCCTGTGTTGTGTCTCTGCTCTGTCACAGGCACAGAACAAGCAGAGGTTCACAGGCAGCAGGTCTGGAGAGTCACTTTGGATGTCTCCTTTGATACCTTGCTGACACGGCGAGTCTAGAGATGTGGCTGATTCCCCGCAGGCAGGGGATGCCTTTGTGTCTCTGCCGCTTGGTGCTGCCAATTAGGAAATGCCATGGGGGAAATCGGGCTGAGTTCCTGCAGTTTCTGTCCTCAGCTGGTTGTCAGCAATGCTGGTGAAGGTGGGATAGTGCTCACTGCTGCCCCACAGGAGCCAGGTAATGAGTCAGTGTGGAAAAGCAGTTATTTTGTTTACTGAGGAGGAAAATGAGGTGGGGAGATAAAGATATCATAGAATGGTTAGAGTTGGAAAGAACGTTAAAGATCATCGAGTTCCACCCCCCTGCTCTGGGCAGGGACACCTCCCACCAGACCAGGTTGCTCAAAGCCCCATCCAGCCTGGCCTTCAACACCTCCAGGGATGGGGCAGCCAGAGCTTCTCTGGGCAACCTGTTCCAGTGCCTCACCACCCTCACAGGAGAGAAATTTTTTCGGGTATCTTATCTAAATCTCCCCTCTTCCAATGTAAAACCATTACCCCTTGTCCTGTGTCTGCACTTCCTGACAAAGAGTCCCTCTCCAGCTCTCCTGTAGCTCCTTTCAGATACTGGAAGACTGCTAGAAGGTCTCCCTGGAGCCATGAGGGTAAGCCTCGTGAAAAATCATTACTGGGTCATGACAGCTTAGCAGATATGAGCTCCTAATTCCTTTAGGAGGGTGCAGGTCAGGGAGGGGCCTCACAGCTTGTCCCTCTTCAGAAAGGGCTTTCAGGTCCCTAAATCTTTTTAGAAGCACTGGCTCAGTATGGGATCAAACTTGCTCTTACCACCACTGATGTCCAACACCGCCATGGGCAGGTCATTCACACTTGCAACGCTCAAAGGAAGGAGAATTCAACATTTTTTTTTTCCCACTGATGTAAATTCGTTATAGTTGCTACCACAAAAATGTTATTTTTCTCTTGTTTACGGCTCGTCAGCCAAATGAGCCCAGTGACTTAAGAGCTCAGGCACAAACACCTTCCCACATGTTGGTTTGAAGAGTTATTTATGAAGCCCCTGGATCTTGGAATAAACTGTCCCAGAAGAGACACACCAACAGATACATCTCTTGCTCTTGCTGCAGCTCCAAAGTAGCTGTTTTCTGAGCTGCGTCAGCTGTGATTTATATAACTGTTTTCAGGATTGTATCATCGAGTATTTCTTAAAAACTGCCTTTTCCCCAAAGGCTGGGCTCTAGAAAAGAGATTCCTGACATTCCTCATGTTGTCCAGTGGAGACCTGTGGTACAAACGGCATTTTTTGCAAGGCTGTTTTGAGAAGCGAGCTGCGTCTGTTACTGAACCCGCTCTCCCCATCTTATTTAGACTTTTCTTTTTTTTTTTCTCTACTGTTGTTATTTATGAGCCACAAGTCCAATGCTTCTGTGTGGAGAGAGATTGCTTCATGAGTAAAATTGCGGGGTTTCAGTGGGTCCGCAGCCTCCGAGTGAGTCCTTTGAGTCAATAAATCTGCTACTACAATTTCATAACTTCTCCGCATGAGGGGTAAAATAAGCTGAGGAAAACAGCAAAACAAATCAGTTATTTTAGCTGTGGCTTCTCAAACCTGCAAGTCAAGAGCGAAAGTACATCTTGCTTTCTGGTTTAAATAGCAGTTATTTATTTATTTTTAGCCCTGCGGACAGTGTAGTTTGTGACAGAAGCAGAGACAAGGATGCCACGGCAGGGTAAGGTCTCCTGGCCTGTTAAATCCTTTCCCTGGCAGTATTTTCAATGCTTGTTTCAGAGAGCAGCTCAGGGCTCCAGCATGGAATACTGGGGAAAAGTGGCAAGAGGAGAGATTGGTACTGACAGGCTCAGGTGCAACCCTAAATTTGAGAGCGATGTTACGGGGCTGAAAGATTTAGCACCAGGTTCTGGGGGAATGGGAGGGGAACCAAAAGATGCTGCAGTGAATGCAGTGCCGGTACCTTGCAGGGCTCAGAAGAAATATATGCTTCCAGACCTGGGGTTATGTAATGCTGAACACAAGAGGGAGGTTGTCCTGTTTGGGGACCCTCAGTGCATCCAGAGTGGGAGAGGGAAACAGCCCTGATGCCAGGCAGACACCTCCCACTAGAGCAGGTTGCTCAGAGCCCCATCAAGCCTGGCCTTAAATACTTCCAGGGATGGGGCATCCACAGCTTCTCTGGGCAACCTGTTCCAGTGCCTCACCACCCTCACAGCAAAGAATTTCTTCCTAATATCCAATCTAAATCTCCCCTCTTCTTGTTTAAAACCATTACCCCTTGTCCTGTCACTACATTTCCTGACAAAGAGTCCCTCGCCAGATCTCCTGGAGCTCCCTTCAGATACTGGAAGGCTGCTAGAAAATCTCCGCAGAGCCTTCTCTTCTCCAAGCTGAACAGCCCCAGCTCCGTCAGCCTGTCCTCATAGCAGAGGTGCTCCATCCCTCTAATCATCTTCGTGGCCCTCCGCTGGACCCGTTCCAACAGTTCTATGTCCTTTCTGTGTTGAGGACTCCAGAGCTGGACACAGGACTCCAGGTGGGGTCTCACGAGAGCAGAGTAGAGGGGCAGAATCACGTCCCATGACCTGCTGGTCATGCTTCTTTTGCTGCAGCCCAGGATGGGGTTGGCTTTCTGGGCTGCCAGCGCACACTGACGGCTCTTGTTGAGCTTCTCATCCATGAGCACTCCCAAGTCCTTCTCCTCAGGGCTGCTCTCCAGCCATTCTCTGCCCAACCTGTATTTGTGCCTGGGATTGCCACGTCCCAGGTGCAGGACCTTGCACTTGGCTTGGTTGAACTTCTTCATGCTGAAGAAAAGCACTGAGACTCCAAAAGATGCAGAAGCAATGGGGTTTTTCAACATAGCCAATGGTTTTTTCCCCATTAGCCATACATGGGGAAGGGCTAATGTAAGCTGCAAATCCAGGGAAAATGAGGGATCATTCCAGATGGTACAGGCATCTAATATTGTCTACAGTCTCCAATGGTGACTGGCCACATGGCACCAATGGTGGAAGGAGGGGACACCCAAATTGCACACATTGATCAGTCCCTTGCTGGGTGCAGCAAACTTGTGGGTCAGGATGGCCTTTTCCTCTCCAAAACTTGTCTTCACGCTCTGTGGCTTCTTGGAAATGATGGTTTATATCATCCAGGTAGAAGTGAGGGTATCTGCCCCACTAAGTGAGTGATCCTGAATCCTAAGCTTACCTGGGACTTGACTGAAACCTGCAGCACGTGACAGCGTTTCGGCATCACCAGCTGGGAGGTGGCAAAAGGCCAAAATGTCGGATCTCGGTTTCCAAATGAATTTCTGAGAAAGTTTCTGCACTTCAGGCGCTCCAATCCATGGAGCTCTGCTTGAACCTCAGAGCTGCCCTTAGCATGGGACTCTGAGCCTCTCCAAAAGAGAGAGGGCTCTGCTGCCAGAGCTTTCTGGGTTGTCTCTTTATACTGTGTGTTTCTCAACATCAGCTGAAATGAAAAGGCCACAAAGGCATTACCTCTGTTTACAAAAAGACAGAAACAAACACTTGCATTTGCAAAAGCAAATGTCAGCACCTTTGATCTAGAGCTGAGTTGTTTATGATGAAGAAAGGTTAATATTTAATGGAAAGCTAACTCCTTCCTTCCTTCCTTCCTTCCTTCCT
>VZRU01016823.1:4198-34021 GCA_013398155.1 Pedionomus torquatus | reverse complement strand
GGGCCATTCAGGTAACGCAGGGGCATATGCAGCCGTGGGACGCCCGGCGAGAACAGAGATGTCCGCCCGAAAGGGAGGGAGACGGTGGGGTAAAGGCTGGGGAGCACCTGGCAGGTTGCAAGGGCCACAGAAATGCGTTAGTGCCAGCACCTTGTTTAGCACTGCCTGTGCTTAAAGACCGAGAAAAAGAGTACAAGTCTTAGAAGTCACTTTTTCTTTCTTTGTTCTTTTAACAACAGGTGACTTACTTTACCTCGCTGTCCAGACAACAGGAGTTTGAAGGAAATACCAAGAGCGTGATCCCACTCTTCTCTATAACATATTTCTTGACAATAGCTTTTTCGGTCGTCTCTTGCTTAAGGTAAAATGGCCTCTAAGCTATGGTTCAAAGAGAAGTGAGCTCCGGTCTTCTTAGCCTAAATTGGTTTCTGCTCTTGTTCGGTGAAGTCACTCTTCAGCCTGCAGACTTCATGTAATAATAGGCAAAATGTATTTCTTTGCTTTTTCTCTCTTCCTTGTGCATATTTTCCAATTGCTTAAATGGGGTTCATGATAAGTACCAGCATTAATAGCTAAGCAAGTGCTCAGTGCAGACACACACAGCTTAAATGAAGGTATCCATTTGCCTATTCGCGGAAGCCATCAGTCACTTCTGTAGGCCCTGCCTACAGAAGCGATCTGACGCGCTGTAGCTTTGGTACTGAAAAATACTCTTGTTGAAGGAGAAGCCGCTGCCCAAGCATTCACACACCACTCCAGGAGTCACACTCACACCACCCAAGTCTCTAACTGCTTGGACCAGGGTCCCTCTCTAGCAGGTGACCCCTGTGGGCCAACAGGTACCCCTTTTGACTCCTCACACACACACTCTCACACTGACTCTTGGGCACACTCTCCCTGTCTTCAGGCTTGACGCTGGGTTTCCCGCAACAGAGTCTCAGGCGTCAGATCTTATAAAAATCAGTAATTTAATTGAAAGGTACAGCTGCAAGGTCAGCCCAAGCTGGGTGGCTGTGAAAAGGGAGGGACCTCAAACAAAGAACCCCCTGGGCAATTATACCCTTGCTACCTGTACACCTACCTCTCGTGTGCTGTTCGTGCATCTTTTAGACAAACGGTGATTTTTGGTCTCGAGTCTTCTAAGACCTTACAGATACTTCTTCTGTGTCCGGGCAGCCAGGCCATTGATGGCTCCTGTCTTGTTGATTTGCAGTCTCTGCTGACAATTGTAGCCTCCTTATTGTCTGGTTTATGCTTCTTGTGCCGCTGTGCCCACTGGCAGAACATGGGGAACTGAAAAGTCCCAGACTTAGGGAGAATACTACCAAAATATCAGTGAGTTATCAATGATTTACCATCTGCTAGGAGAATTGCTGAGAAAATGAGTTCTATTGCAGCCTACAGGCTTCAGCAAATCTAGCTACTCATGCTATGTAAAGCCAAGCAAACAGAATAAATCACACCATGTTATAACCTTAAGGAATTTATTCTAACCGAAACTTGCTTATTTNGGCAATTATACCCTTGCTACCTGTACACCTACCTCTCGTGTGCTGTTCGTGCATCTTTTAGACAAACGGTGATTTTTGGTCTCGAGTCTTCTAAGACCTTACAGATCCTTCTGTGTCCGGGCAGCCAGGCCATTGATGGCTCCTGTCTTGTTGATTTGCAGTCTCTGCTGACAATTGTAGCCTCCTTATTGTCTGGTTTATGCTTCTTGTGCCGCTGTGCCCACTGGCAGAACATGGGGAACTGAAAAGTCCCAGACTTAGGGAGAATACTACCAAAATATCAGTGAGTTATCAATGATTTACCATCTGCTAGGAGAATTGCTGAGAAAATGAGTTCTATTGCAGCCTACAGGCTTCAGCAAATCTAGCTACTCATGCTATGTAAAGCCAAGCAAACAGAATAAATCACACCATGTTATAACCTTAAGGAATTTATTCTAACCGAAACTTGCTTATTTAAGCTAAATAACCAGGATCTCTTCACACTATGACAAAAGTAAACACTTCTAATTATGAAAGGGTTCAACTTTGCCTTGCATAGGAAGAGGGGCAGAAGCGTGATCTAGCCAGCCTGGCAGCAGTGGAAGTCTGCACAAGCGCTCCCGTTGAATAAAACTTACCAGCTCAACTTGGCATACCCAGTGGAGACTTTCACCACAAAGATGCGTAAAAGTCAAACAACCAAGTCATCCTTTTGGGGGAGGGAAGCAACAAGTGGTGCTATTGCTAAGGTTATTCTACTGCTTTCTTGCTTAAGTTGTAGTTTCTGTCAACATCCTGCCCACAAGATCATGATTCTTTGTTAAAAAAGGGGAAGGAAGCAGGGGAGGGAGGTGGAAGTATGCCATGGTTAAGATCCATTTGCACCTTTTCTCTGCCACTTACTCAGTTAAGAGACAGATGAATGAGCACTAGCTTCATAGATTACTGCACGTCTTGGTACAAATTAAAGCATTCTGCTGTCTCCTAGAGTCTGAGCTTTACGTGCTGTCCACAAAGAACTTACCCCGCCCTTATATTGTGCCGGTGGATGGTGAACTGTTGTACATTTGACAACCGTACAGCAGTGTTTGTGTGCTGTGCATATAATATCGTGCCCCTTAAGCTGTACAATTTCTGGATTTCAGCTGTCTCATGTCAGTCGTTTGTGAGCGCAGACAGAGCATGGACAGTTCCACCAACACCCTCTTGCCTTGGAAACGAGAGATTTGTTAAAGTTCAGAAATGGTTTACAAACTGGAAGATATTACCATTCAGGCAAGAGGCAGCTCTCTACCCCCTCAGGGTAGTGCAGAGTCTCTCTGGGAGTGTTTCATAGGGAATCCTTGAGCCAGCCCTCGGGGGCACCTTGGCAAACAGATCGGTAGCCAACCTGTCTGCTGAGAAAGCTTCTCTACAAAACACTTACTGCCTGGGAGATACTCCATTCTGCACTGATATGCTACACCAAGAACCTGTGTAAAAAGAAAAGAGCTTCTAAATACTTTCCTTTTTTGGATCACCCTAAATCTACACTCACTGGGAGAGTTTTGTGTATCTTTGTTTTACCATCTCTCTTGTTACCGATACAAAGATCTATATATACCTATATATATATATACCTACGTATATTATTGTCCAGCAGTAATAATGTATTTAGTGAAATTAATCTTTTCCAATGCTCACACCGGGGGGTTCTCCTAGTAGCTTTCATCCAGATTTCTTTTCACAGACAAGGTATCGTTGGTACCTGTGCACTTGTCAACGCCAAACTCCTTGGTGAAATATTTGACATGTAACTAAGATATTCCTTAAAATATTTTCAGGCCCAGCCGCATAAGAAATAACGTCTGGCTTGCATGCTGTGGCGTGGTTTCTGCTGGTTTAGCTGTGTTAAGCAGCTTTGGATTGCTGCTCTTCTGTGGAGTGCCGTTTTCGATCACTGTACAAAGTGCACCATTTCTTATTCTAGGTAAGTAGAAAAACTAGTTGGATTCAAATACAAAGATTACAGTGGCGTTAAAACAATCTGATGGTGCTACTCTTATGATACAAGCATCAGATCATATGCCGTTCTATCCTGCAGTGAATGGAGGAGACACTTGGTGGTGAAACCTCCTCTGAACTCCCACAGGTGTGGAAGCCGCTCAGCTCAGCATACCTATGCTGGGACTGGAGCTGAGCCCTGGCAGACCCGAAAAATGATGCCTACTTTAGTTGACTGTGATGGCATGAAAACTCTAATTGAGAAGGAGGCACGGTTAGCACTCCTGGCATTGTTCTAGCATTCCTTATCATCTTGCTGTGCTGACCAGTCATTGATTTAACCAGTGAGAATATTTGAGGTGAACTCAGTCAGGTTCTGTCACCATTTTCTTTCTATTATCCCCTGCTGTTTTCCATACACATACTACAAACATTTACATATTTTATTGCTCTGGATAAGTTTGTCTACACCAAAACCTTTTGTTGTTAATGCTGTTCTATGGGGCTGCTGAATTTCTCAGCTATTTAAGCAGGTGGAGGAGTCTTCCCCAAGTCATCCACATCTTGACCATCTCTTTTTGCAGGATAGTGAGAGCTCCCTATTTCTCTGCCGTTAGTCAGCCCTGGGGTGGCTCAACAGCAGCACCACAGAGCGTGTCCAGTGTGCAGCTCATGCTACAGCAGCACTGACTTAATCCAGTACCTGTATCATGAGCTGAATATGGCAAATAAGTTACTGTAAGTTTTTGTATCCCGTTTTCAGATTGTAGTCTTTGGTCGGATAAAACGGGGCCTGAATACACCTTAAGCAGTAACATATTTTGTTAAGGTGCAATATGATGACTGGGTACTAAAGGATCTCATTTCGCTGTACAACTGAAGTGATCCACCATTTGGGCAACCAGCTCCCCCCAGAAACCCAAGGAAGTTAGTGTCATTGCGTTGCAGTTGCACAGGCTGCTTGACAGCCAATGCTGAATTTTCCAAATACCATTAGATAATGTTGCTGCAAATAAATTACTGCTTTTAAAATCCTCATCTGGTCTCCTATATGGTAAGTTCATGAGATATTTTCTTGGTCTTGGTCTCACATTGAGGAAAGCACATGGAATTCTCAGGTTGCTAGAGGCTCTGCACCATACTAGATGTTTAATGCAAATGCTCATTGGGGCACACATGCTTTCCTGCACAATTAAAATGCATTTCGTATTTGCTTTTGTTTGTTTATCAATTGCACAGGCTCTACATTTCAGAAGGGCCCCTTTGTATGCCTGGGGAAGGGCTTAAGCCAGTCTCTTCAGCTCTTTATAAATAGCTTGCAAACTTTTGGCTTCCTTGCTTTAAGCAAACAAATTATCCGCACATTACATTAATTGTGTTGAAGCCTGCCTGTTTGCTAAAAGCAGCCTGGCTTGCTGGCATCCTGTAGGACCTTTTGACTTGCTGTTTAATTCATCTTTCCATGTCTACTGGAACCTGGCTGTTCAGGCAGCAGATAGTGATCTCACCTATGCTTTCATGCTTAGCTATATCATCTATGCTTGCTCCTCTGTTCAGGTGGTCTTGCTTCCCTTTTTGTGTGATTAATTTTCAGGGAACAGGAGAGCCCTTGATACAGGAACACTGGCAAAATACTGAAAGGTCTGTGACTAAAATCTGGAGAGTTAGCAGATTCAAGAAAAGCACATTGGCTGTTCCTTTTGAAACTTGTGCTCCTTTACTCTTGTGTCTTAGCGAAAACTCTAGCCCAGGACCCAGTCTTCCTGGCAGGGTTTCCCAGGACTCTGATGGGTAATATGTGCAGGCACAGCAGTATAAATGTGAAGATAAATGAGTAACAAATCATGAATAAATGCTTGAAGACAAAGTGAAGAAAAGATCAGCGGGGAGCAAAGAGCATTAAAAAGTGAACCCCTGGAGAACTGGGGCCTCTGCTCTCCAGTGTGATAGCAACTGTTCTCCCTGTCTGATGAAGACAGAGCAAGAAATTATTGGTCTAATTTGATGCAGTGATGAAGAAGAGCTTCCCGAGGTAATGGGGGACGCTTCCAGTGATAAGGATAGTTGAGCATCAGAATGAGAGGTGTATTTGAATCTGTGTAATCTACGTCACTGGACACCTGGGCAGCAGATACAACACGCTTGTCAGAGATGGACTAGGTGTGCTCAGTCCTTCAGCTGAGTATGGTGAGGGGTCAACAACCCATCAGGTCACCAGGAGTTCCTGGAATGGAATAAACTCAACTCCACACAAAGGATCTGTTTTCCTGAATCTGTTTAACCTGCATTGCTACTAAAGCAATATTAACTGTCTAACTTCTTTCCTTTTCAAAATTTTATGCAGACTTAAACACGATTAATTTTGTGCTTTTGTTTGGTGTTAGTGGAAGCTGCCATTTGCAATGCAGCATTAACTCTTCCCCCTCTTGCAGGAGTTGGTGTTGATGACATGTTCATCATGATTGCTTGCTGGGAACAAAGCTCAAGAAACAAAGAGAAATCTGATGTTAAGTCTCGTTTGGCCGAGACTTATGGAGAAGCAGCACTTTCTGTGACCATCACCACTCTCACTGATGTTTTGGCCTTCTTCATTGGCACCTGGACTGCTTTTCCATCTGTGAGATCATTTTGCCTCTATACGGGCACTGCTTTTGTCTTCTGTTATATATATGCCATGACCTTCTTTGGGGCAATTATTGTATTAAATCATAAAAGGGAGCAAGGAAACAGACACTGGCTAACTTGTAAGCCTGTGCAAGTAGGCAAAGGTCAGTCTGAGAAGTCCTGCTTGTATAATGCTTGCTGTATCGGCGACTGTTCTAGGGAGTTGTCTTGGCCAGAAAGTGAACATCCAATGAGCATATTCTTTAAAAAGTATTATGGCCCTTTCTTCACTAATAGATGGACCAAGCTACTTGTGGTGTTGCTGTATGGAGCATACTTGGCTGGAAGTATTTATGGGTGTACTCAGGTCAGGGAAGGCATTGATCTTCGCAATCTGGCCAACGATGACTCTTATGTTATTCCATACTATGATGACAATGACAAATACTTCTCAGCATATGGACCCAGGGTCATGGTCATCGTTACTGAAAGTGTAGATTACTGGAATGACACTGTTCGTCTTGGCATTGAGAACTGCACACAGAATTTAGAGGGTATTTCCTATGTCGATAAGAACCTCTCAGAATCATGGTTGAGAGTATACACAAATCTTGCTGAAAGTGGTCTGATAAATATCAGCAATAAGACTCTATTCATTAATAACTTGCCTATGCTGTTCCAAATTGTTCCCACTTTTGAGTGGGACATTAACAAGACTGGGGATAAAATAGAAGCTTCGCGTTTCTTCATCCAGACAGTGAACGTGACCTCAGCTGTTGATGAGAAGAATCTTCTCAATCAGTTAAGAGAGACAGCCAAGCAGTGCAGTATCCCGTTAATGGTGTATCACCCAGCATTCATCTACTATGATCAATACCTGGTAATAGTGCAGAACACCATTCAAAACATCATTGTGGCTGCTGGGGCAATGCTTGTTGTCTCCCTTTTGCTTATTCCCAACCCTTTGTGTTGCTTGTGGGTGACTTTTGCTATAGCTTCTGTTATAGTTGGCGTTGCTGGCTTCATGACATTTTGGAACATCAATCTCGATTGCATATCCATGATCAACCTGGTCATCTGTATAGGGTTTTCAGTAGATTTTTCAGCTCATATTTCCTATGCCTTTGTTACGAGTGGAGCATCATCAGCTGATAAAAGGGCAATTGAAGCTCTGTCCCTGCTAGGTTACCCAGTGTTACAAGGTGCGGTTTCTACTATATTAGGAGTCATTGTCCTGGCGGCAGCAAAAGCCTACATCTTTAGGACATTTTTCAAGATCATGTTCCTTGTTATTTTGTTTGGGGCTCTTCACGGTCTTGTTTTTATTCCAGTGTTTTTAACCTTTTTTGGAAACTTTGGCAGATCACCCACAATAAAAAGCTAGAGCTTATGTCAAGAAGTTATAAAGATTGTTTAAGACCAAGTTGAACATGATATATATTTATTACATGTAGATTAAAATCCACTTACTTTCAGGGAATATAAGAAATTAAGGAAATGAAGGACAGAAAAATAAATTTAACCAAGAAGCTAAAGCTTCCATAAAGCTGGACCAGAAGAATAACAGAAGAAATTAAAACATACAGAATGGATTTGCATTGCTTGTTTTTGTGTGTGCTTGACTAACACTTCAATGTTGTGAAACCTTTTCTTGAGACTTCTTTAATGAATGTATTAAAATTAAAAACGGTGACCACTGCATCAGCTTAAAGAAATTATGGGACCAGTTACTCGATATTGGCTGAACCTGGAAGCAAAAAAAGCATTTATCAAAGAACGCTGGCAACTTTCTGTCCAAAAAGCTGCTAACAACCAATTTACTACAAGAAAGGAAATTGAAGTCAAACCCCGAAACTTCTCAAAAAAAAATTGATTCTGTGCACCCTCTCTCAAATTGAAGGGGGAAAAAAGTGCCAGAGACTGCAGAGAGTTTACCTGAAACGTTACTATGAATATATGAACGTTACTTTCTGTTAGTTGCTCAGATGCTAAAGTGATTGATGAAAATAAAACCTTTAGGGGGATGCTCTGAAGAGTAACAGCTACAATCATTATTAAGACACTTCATATCTCCCTTTATAAAAGCAAAATGAAATAAATCATGAAGCTGTTTTTTGGAGGAGTACTTAATGTGCATAATTCTATGCACTTCAGCTGATGCCTCTTTCCATACCTACTTTTATCCCTAGGTCCTATTGCAATTGACTGTTTTTGCTTTGTGATGATTAAGACAAAAAAAAAACCACCAGCAGCAGTCGCACTGCACCCCTATGGCAACCTGAGACTTCTTACATGAAATTCTTAGCAAAAGGTATCCTAAACTTTCCTGCAAATTTCTATCTCCAAAGAATATTATGTTTCCTTCTCATTCCAGTGTTTCTGTGGAACCTTCCTACCTGGAAAGATACTCAAATCAAATCTGATTTTGTTATTTCATTACTAAGGCAGCTGAATGTTCTACTGTGAATGTAGCTCTGTAATAATGGGTAAATGTTTATTAAAAAAGTCTCTCAACACTCCAGAGTTGAAGAGCAAGTTTTGTTCATAGAAGGAGAAGCAGTTCTTGTAAACTAGTATCAGTTTTAGAAGAAATCTGCTCCTGAGGTGGAAATCAAAAAACTCAGTGCTACTACAGCGCATGTGGTACCTCAGTGAATCTCAGTACTGTAGCCAGCAGCATTGTCCAGGACAGAGCACTAGCCACAAAGCTAGAGCTAAGAAAAACCAAAACAGAACAAAACCAAGCCCCATGCACCAGAGTCCTCACTTCTCCTGTCTTGGGGAGGCATTCCTTAAGGGCAAAGGAGACCTGGAAGGCTGGATGTTTTTGAAGAAGCAAGTTTTACAGGTGTAGGAGCAGGCCATGCCCACATGCTGGAAAGTGAGCCATCAGGAGAAAAAGACTGGTCTGGCTGAACAGAGAGCTTTCGTTGCAACTTGGGTTGCAAGGCCTGGTTGGCTGGAGGTTAGCAAATGTGACACTCCATCTACAAGAAAAGCCAGAAGGAGGATCTGGGGAATTAGAGGCCTGTCAGTCTGACCTCGGTACCAGGGGAAGGCTATGGAACAGATCATTCTGAGTGACATTACACATGTACAGGACAAGTAGGTGATCAGGCCCAGTCAGCATGGGTTTATGAAAGGCAGGTTCTGCTCCACTAACTTGATCTCCTATGGCAAGGTGACCCACTAAGTGGATGAGGTAAAGCTGTGTATGTTGTCTACCTGGAGTTTAGTAATGCCTTGAACACCGTTTCCCACAGCATTGTTCTGGAGAAACTGTCTGCTCATGGCTTGGATGAGAGTGCTTTTTGCTGGGTAAAAAACTGGCTGGATATCCATGCCCAAAGAGTTGTGGTGAGTGGAGTTAAATCCAATTTGTGGCCACTCACAAGTGGTGTTCCCCAGGGCTCAGTATTTGGGATAGTTCTATTTAATATTCTTATCAATGATTTGGACGAGGAGATCAAGTGCACCCTCAGTCAGTTTGCAGCCAGCACCAAGCTGGGCAGGGAGTGTTGATCTGCTCAAGAGTAGGGAGGCTCTACAGAGGGACATGGACAGGCTGGATCGATGGGCCAAGGCCAATGGGATGAGGTTCAACAAGGCCAAGTGTCGGCTCCTGCACTTGGGTCCCAACAACCCCCTGCAGCGCTACAGGCTTGGGGAAGAGTGGCTGGAGAGCTGCCTGGCCGAAAAGGATCTGGGGTGTTGGTCAGCAGCTGGCTGAATGAGCCTGCTGCATGCCTGTGTGGCCAAAAAGTCCCACAGCATTTTGGCCTGTATGAGGAGCAGCATGGCCAGCACAAGGGAAGCGATCATCCCCCTCTACTCAGCACTTGTGAGGCTGCACCTCAAATACTGTGCCCAGTTTTGTCCCCAGTCTTGGGACAAGACACGAAGGGGCCGGAGTGGGTCGAGAGGAAGGAAACAAAGCTGGTGAGGGGTCTGGAAAACAATTCTTACAAGGAGCGGCTGAGGGAACTGGGGTTGTTCAGCCTACAGGAAAGGAGGCTGAGGGGAAACCTTAAAGCTCTCTACAACTACCTGAAAGGAGGTTGTAGTGAGGTGAGGGTCAGTCTCTTCTCCCACATAACAAGAGATAGGACAAGAGGAAATGGCCGTAAGTTGCACCAGGGGAGGTTTAGGATGGATACTGGGAAAATATTCTTCACAGAAAGGGTTGCCAAGCACTGGGACAGGCTGCCCAGGGAAGTAGCTGAGTCACAATTCCTGGGAGGTATTTCAAAGACATGTAGATGTCGTGCTGAGGGACACGGTTTAGTGGTGGTTTGGACACTTGATGATTGGTTAAAGGTCCCTTCCAACCTAGACAATTTTATGATTAAATGTTTTAATGTCCATATTCATGCTTTTATTATGGCAAACAATAAAGCCCTTTCTGCACTGATGAAGCTGTCAAAGGAGCAGATGATGCACTTACAGTGGCCAACACCAGAAGAAAGCATCTGACTGAAGAGAAGGAAGGGGCATCACACTCCTGGAAGAATCAAAGTCTACCTTCAGAGGGAATAGAGCAAGTGGCCTACTTAGTGAGTACTCTCACCCTCTTCTTTGGCCATGTTTTAGAAGAAAAAATGGCTCTACTTGCATCTAGGACACATATCTCAGCAGATCAAGAGAGCACACAGGTACCAGTAGCTTGATTGCTCTATTTTCACAGCCAGTTTAAGGGATCACTCTGACGTTTCAGCTGATTCAGCTCACGTCACAGCAGCAGGCAGCCAGAAAAAGCCATGTCTTTTTCTAGAAATTCCCATTTTCTTTGTATTAAACTCAATGGCAGAATTCTGGCATAAGTCAGCCTTGGCAGCGCAGGAAATTCAGAATCAAAATAAGAACTTCAGACTAGAGCTTATGTGGCATGGGGCTTGTAACAGGCTATTTAAAAAGCAAACAGCCCATCAAAGCACCTCACTGGGCCCTGTTTTCAACACGAGTACTGAAAGGGAACCCAGGTTATTCTCATCATCTGACTGATGTCTGGAAGCTGCCTTTGCGGCATCCCAAAAATCACTGGACAGAGGTAGGAGGAGGAATTTCAGGTCCTAGATGCACCCGAGAACACCAGAGGTCAAATCCAGTACCCAAATAGGCCAGGTTTCTTTGAAACCCCACACATAATGCAATGCACACAACCATCTAGGAGGTTACTCTTCAGTAACACCTCTGCTGGGAAGTTGGCAGGAAGCAGAGATATCCTTTACACTCACGGGTAAGTCTCCAACAGCTTTCTTTCATGACCCAAACACTCTTTTCTGAGACTGTGCTTGTTTATTCACATAAAGCAAGAAGCTTTTGAATGAAATCAAACATTTTGAATCCAACAGAATGAGGTTCAATAAGGACAAGTGCCGGGTCCTGCACTTGGGTCGAAACAACCCCAGGCAGTGCTACAGGCTTGGGGAAGAATGGCTGGAGAGCTGCCCTGGTAGAAAAGGACTTAGGGGTGTTGGTCAACTGTTGGCTGAACATGAGCCAGCAGTGTACCCAGGTGGCCGAGAAGGCCAACAGCATCCTGGCCTGTATCGAGAACAGTGTGGTGAGTAGGACCCGAGAGGTGATCATCCCCCTGTACTCAGTACTCTCTGAGACCCTACCTTGAGTACTGTGTCCAGTTTTGGGCCCCCTACCACAAGAAAGACATTTTGGTGCTGGAGCGGGTCCAGAGAAGGGCAACAAAGCTGGTGAGGGGTCTGGAGCACAAATGTTATGAGGAGAGGCTGATGGAGCTGGGGTTATTCAGCCTGAGGAAGAGGAGACTGAGGGGAGACCTTATCACTCTCTACAACTACCTGAAAGGAGACTGTAGAGAGGGGGGGGTTGGTCTCTTCTCCCACGTTACAGATGATAGGACAAGGGGTAATGGCTTAAAGTTGCGCCAGGGTAAGTTCAGGTTAGATATTAGGAAATATTTCTTTACTGAAAGGGTTATCAGGTGTTGGAATGGGCTGCCCAAGGAGGTGGTTGAGGCACCATCCCTGGAGGTATTCAAGAGTGAAGTTGACTTGGTGCTCAAGGATATGGCTTAGTGTTGGGTGGTATGGTGTGTAGTTTATGGTTGTTGGGTTTTTTGGGTTTTTTTTGTGTTGTTCCCCCCACCCCCCCCATTGGTTGGACTAGATGATCTTAAAAGGTCCCTTCCAACCTAGGTGATTCTGTGAAAAAGGCCTTAAGGACTTACCTCCCAAACCAGATCATCCAATAGTGATTTTAGTGACTTCAAAGGGAGAAGTTTTTTGCTTTTGTTTCTAGATGTAGACTCAAATTATTTACCTGGACTTTCCAAGTCCCACTGCTGAAGCAGTAATTGAAAAAAACTCTGATTTTCTAGGAAGAACATTCCCTAGGAGTCTAATTAGAGTGTAATATTGCCATAATTCTTAAATTTATTCACAAGTTCAAATGCTTTATACACCTTGATTTACATTGTAGGGAGCTTGGTATTACATTTTATAACAATTTACAGTGAATAGAAAGAAAAACCAATATGCATAATTAAAATTAACCTTTATTACTCCAAAACAAGATGCCAAGTATGCAGTATATATCTGTTGCTGTTGGCATATTTCTAAAATACATGTACAACTGTAACTAGTCAGCCTAGACATTTGGTATACTGTTTTATAACATTTGGAAATCCTCCCGCACGGGACTGGGATGTCACTATAGTAAGCTGACAAAAATAGGCAAATAGAAAATTATCCTGGTTTCGAAAGAGGAAAAAAAAAAAAGCATGTGCTTTTACTAAAAATCTAGGTTATAATCAAGCATTACACTCAGAAAATTCTAAAATACTACGTTACCTTCTAGTTTGAAGTGTAGCTTCCAATTTCCACTCACATCTATTGGCACCAGCCCAAATATTTTAATATTTACCAAGAATGGTAACCTTCAACATTAATATGTTAATAAAGGCTCTCTCTGCAACAGAAGTTAATAGTCCCACAGGCCTACAATTAAGTGTGCAGAAAGATTATGATCAAGATGTGGTATTCCTAAAAATACAGTTGCATGAGAACAGAAGAACACTGGCATATAATTGCTAGCAATCACTTCCATTTGATTGGAAACTGCCTTTGTTTTCAAAACTGCTTTTTATTATCTTAGAATTTCCAGAGGTTTCTGTAAGGTCTGAAAGAGGGTTTTATTTCTCTACTCCTACTGTAGAACACAACTGGGAATGTTATTTGAAACAACACGTGCTTCAAACATTTTCTGAACTACTCGTTAGTGAGCAGTATTACCCTCTTTGAAGAAATTACCTGTTGGATTATCAAACGCCCATACATAGTATTAGTAGAAACTAGTTCTGTAGAATCTCCAGCAGTGTAAAAGCACTGTCAAAGCACTGGTGTCCATCTACTACAGCAATTAAAAAAAAATATAAAAATTAAGAATCTTGTCAGCAGCACATCAGAGGTCACAGGTATTTCTCTTGTTCCTGCCATGTTTCTGCCCAAAACATGGTCCAGAGAGGCTTAGATGTGTTAAGCCTGTTGTTTTTGCATTTAAATTTCTCTCCCAGCCATATGTGTGTATTTTAACCCTAAGAGCACTGAAAAAGTCATCACTAACGTTTTGGGTTTTTTCCCCTAACATGGAGCTCCCACAAGTCCCTTGACTAGAGATACACTCTGTAGTCGCTTCACTCTTAAAGACGTTTTCTTGCATTTTTAAATAAGAAGTCTTGTTTAAAAGTGATCTCTAGCCTCAAACAGCATGAGTTAGAATACATACTGCTGTTTTACCAATCAATCTGCCACCACCCGTAAAGCATTCCATAGCACATATTGTGGGGTATCACTTCAAACGCACGCACATACAGCGGGATGACCCCGGAAGCTATGTCAGAACACACCAGGATGCCTGCATGTTTTTCTTCTCAGCTTCAACACATTTGACTAAACCAAAAAACTCTTAATTCAACCCTGAGATTTATCCTTCTGAATAACTTCTTGCGTGAAGAGCACAGGGAGCAGAGGATGAGGAACTTGCTTTATTTTGTGTGTCTTATTCTGATGAGACACAACAAATAGATGGGTAACAGAAGCTCACAAGAGACAGGATAATATTAAAGTGTCACTAATGCCATACACACATCAGGAAGGGGAAAAAAGAGGCCTATGCTGCATCAGACTACTGCATTGCTAGATGTACATTCTTCAAACCATCAGTTGCTGAGTCCCAGAAGTTATCATCTTACTTCTAGCTTTTTTCCCTCTAGAACAATCTGGATTTCTTTGGCATCCAAAGTCTCGTATTTCAATAAAGCTTCTGCTAAATTTTTGTGTTCTTTTGCATGAGTCTTCAGGATGTTCTTTGCTCGCTCATACGAGTCCTAATGTTTAAAGAAAAAAAAAAGTGGAAGACTTTTAAGACTTTAAATCAAAACAACAGCAAGATTCCACTTAAAAAAAATTAAAAAACATTTCAGGTAAATGCAGCTTGAAACAGTGAATGTTTTGCCTTACATTTCATAGCTAGCACAGAGATTTAAAAACTAGCTGGCATAACTAATAAAAGAAACAAAACAAACAACAAACCACCAAACTTTGTGCCACATTTGAGTTTTGCAAAGTAGTACTAAAAATAAAATCCTGAGACAAACATTAGTATTTTTACTTAAGACTTAGAAGAGACTTACTACATTTGAAAAGTTGCTGATTAAATTAACATTTGATTTTACATTACAAGCATTCAAGGAATGTTCCTCAAAGACTGAAGTTTTTAAAAGTTTATGAAAATCCCAAAGTATTACACACTTTTAGAAAGCCGACTAGTTGTTCAAGTAGATACACTTTGCCAGCATTATCAGCTTCAGCTTTTAGTCCCTCATAGATAGCTCCTTACTTGACCAAATCAGTTCAAAACCAGCTACAGCAAAAGTGTTACCGTTTAAATGTTATGATGTAAGAAATTCTCCTGCCTGTACCAAACGAATTCAGATTACCAGAACAGTGATCTGGAAGTTCTGCACTCATCGAACATTACAAGTTTCCTTAAGCATCTGGTACTGATCACTGTGAGGAACAGGACACTGAAAAGGCAACTCTCTCATCTGATATGGCCATTCCTGACTCTGATTTAGCAGCAAAGTTATGAAACGTGGGACTAACACAAAACATTCAGATCCGTTCTAAAACAATTTATAGCCATACTTATTCTCTGACAAATTTGAACAGCCAAAATACAAATCTTGACCTAACACCACCAACTTGTTTCTTGCTACTCATGAAAACTTTTTGGTGATTGTCACACATATGCAGAGACTCAAAGTTGCAGCTACATTAAATACTTGGGAATACTTCTATCCACCTGTCTATTTTCAGCTGTATACATCACCAAACCACATCTTCAAGTGTGATGCTCAATTCATCTCAAAACAAATGTATCAGAGCAAAGGGAGAGAATCTTACCCGTAGAAGTGTTCTTACTTCCTGCTCAATTGCAGACTGAGTTTCAGGGCTGACTTTCCCCGTGTCAGTATAGGTCATGACACCAAGCTAAACAAGAAAAATATATCTTTATCTTGTCACTGTTGCAGTAATGTACGTAAAACACAGTAATAGCTTAATCACCTGTTGCTTCTACGTGCAAACAAATAAAAACATTCAGATGTTTGCTGAAGTGCTTGCAACAGAAGCAAAACAAGCAGCCTGTTCATCAACAACATAGTCCCTGCAGAGTTCAACAGGTCACATTAAGGAAATGCTTAATCAGGAACAGTATTTAAAAAAAACCCCAAAACCAGAAAACCAAACAAAATTCCTAGACTACTAACACTTGATGGGTAATAAAGATGACTAAAGAAGATTCTTTGTAAGTGTAGAATACTAAATGTTGACACCTCCCCCAACCCCAAGGTAATCCTCAATTCCAAAATGTTTGGGTTTATTATAAACACTGTCTGCAGACATTAGTAACTTAAGGCATTTTTGAGAAGATCTTGCAAGTTAAGTTTTAAACTGTCAAATATGCAGGTTTTTTTGTTGAGTTCTCTATAACAGGGTCAGTTGTAAGGATTACTTTTTTTTTTTCCAGAACTACAGAGTCTGTGATCACTGACAGCCAAATAGGCATTTAGTTATAAAACAGAACATTTTATTTTGCCATATAAATACTGAATGGTTGATGATACTACCTTCTCGCTCATTCCAAATCTAGTCACCATCAGTTTTGCAATTTTAGTAGCATTGTCAAAATCACTGGAAGCACCTAGACAGCAAACAGATTTACATTGGTTATTGAAACCAAGTTAAACATGCCAGGCCACAAGCTCCAATCAAAAGCTCTTTTAACTACCAGTCGGCTGACCTGTTGTGATGTGATCACTTCCAAATATGAGCTCTTCTGCTACTCTTCCTCCCATACAGACATCCATCTGCGCAAGCAACTGGGATCTGGTTTCACTCCATCTGTCATTTTCTGGGAGCAAAGATACCTATAAGATATGGAACTGTGGTCAGGTAACAAAAAGAAGAAATACTGAAGTAACCTAAAAAATACTCCTATTTATATTTTTCAGGCTTTTATGCAACAATTTGAAAGCTCTGGGCCTCCTCCTGGTCTACACACTCACCAAGTTTGCTTGAAGGTGCTTCTCTCCAAGCTGAAATTGCCTCCCTACACGCCATAAGCACCACGAAGTTAAGCAACTTAGACTATCAGCAGAAGAAAAAGAACAATCTCCTTATTCCCTATACCTGAACTGATCAAAAATCAGCCTGCCTGGAGGATTGAGGTCACCAATTTTCTTGAACTGAAGGCATTAATTTGGATAGAGTTCAACAGGAGCACACAGAACAGAAATATTTTTCTGTTCAGATGCTTGGCAGCTTAAGGCAGAATAGAAAAAAAAATAGGGACATGTATGCTAGAAACAAGGTAGATAACCGATTAGGTTTAGAAAAAGCCATACAGGATAAAAAACACCACCATAAAGGATGCTTGTGTTAAAGGTACAGCTGAGCAATGCTTCTACTTTCCAGTCCAGGTGTTCTTCAAAGTTTTCTGCAGCAGAATCCTAACTTTTCTTTCCCTGTACGCATGGACTATTATACTAGCAAATGCTGCCTTACTTCAAAATGAAGACAGACAGCTTTCTATCACACAGAAAAGATAGCCAGTCAACATTCCAAGAGATTGCTCATAATTGAGGTTTTTAACATGTTACAATAAGCATTAACACAATAATGACAAAATAGCATTGTTGGCAAATTCCTTAACAACACTAAACCAACATAAAAGTCTAGAAATACTCACATGTCCAAGTGTTGTTCCTCGTGTCATGATGGTAGCCTTGTTAATTGGCATTGCATCCTTAGTATAATATGCAATGATAGCGTGTCCAGATTCATGGTAAGCAGTGATGGTTTTGTTTTTCTCATCAATTTCCACGCTTCTACGCTCAGGTCCTTAAATGGAGGAACATTAAATGTTTTTGTACAACTGACCACCACAATCCACACATTACATGTACTCAAAAAGAGCACAAAGTAGCTGAGGAAAAGCATGCAAGCAAAACTAACACTCATTAAGGACAAAAAGTTTACAGTAGTATTTTAATGTCTACAGTGGACCTCAATATACTACACAGACAAATTGCTTCTGAAGGAACAGATATAACATGCAGTCTGAGTATCTGAGAAAATTAATTAAAATCTCAAGTACAAACAGACCAGATTTTTACTGTATATGTCTCAGATGTTTAGGTTTAGTATTATCACATGACAAGTTAGGTAAACAGAAGTAGGTAAACAGAAGCTCAAATTTCTGATAATTTATTCTCTTCTCCTCTAGGAGTAAGTAGGGAAAGGCTAAGACATCAAGTCTGTGTCTTCCTCTAGGCTCAAATGCAACATGCAGCATTTTTGATTAAAAAAAAAAACAAGCATCAAGAACATATTCCATTCTGGATTTTACATACTACACTCTGATCTCAAAGGACTAACAGAGGACTTACTTGTTTTTTAAAAAAAAGGAAACAAAAACAAGCAAAACCCAAACAACAGCATAAGACTTCTACAGAGAAGTTTTATCACTAAAAAAAAAAAGTCAAGAAATGTCAAAGACAGACCCCTTATGTGCTGTAACATATATGTATTTCTTTTGTATAGAATCCTACCCATTAGAATTTTGTCCTTGGAGAATTCCAGTTCTTTCATGGTTACCATATCTTTTCCGTCAACAGCTGCCTTTAAGGCAGCTTGATTTACAAGATTCTCAAGTTCTGCTCCAGAAAATCCTACTGTGCCTCGTGCAATTATTTCTGGATCAACAGCTGTGGGGAAAAAACAGACACTCTTGTCATTAGGGCCCACACTGCCCCTGAGAAAGCTTGGACCATGAAGAAATACCAAGAAACAATCAAATCGTAAGCAAAACCCATGTTCTATTAAAAATAATGCATTAAACAGAACATTTTCAGTTTTAGAAGAAATAAAGCCTAATTCTTAGAACTGCTGGAGACTAGAATGAACACTGCCCTTAAAACTGTTCTAACAGTATATACCAGACAATTTGTGTGTTGTTATACTGAGACACGTGGTAAACCACAACTGTTGGAATAAAGGATTATTACATGAGTGGACTGATCCAGTATAAAAATTGTTACATAAAAGATAATACAGTGAAGTATTTACTTACATGGATCATACTTTATTTTATTGAGGTACCACTTCAGAATTTCTGTACGACCTCTTACATCAGGCTTTGGAACAGTAACTTGCATATCAAAGCGACCAGGGCGTATTAAAGCACTAAGGGAAAAGACAATTTGATATATTGACTTAAAAAATGCTGCAGTAAACTGTTACTGAAGTTTATAAGGAACAAAAATTTATCTGCATAGGCTATGACTGTTGTGCAGATGCAGAGAATACATTTTTCTTATCTGTTTGTAGTAAGACTAAAGATGTTTAACTACCAACCCATTTTAAAGGGCTTTTTTGCATTTGAAAATCTTGCATTGTGAACAAGGGATGCAACTGATCAACTTATGTAGAAAAACTTCCAGAAATTTTAGATGCTTAGAAGCACATTACTTAATTCTCCATATTTAACTTAATCTTTTAAATGCCAAAACCCAGTCAAACATCCTTTTTAAGAAGAAAAAACCGCAACTATACCACTTAATACTTGAAGATTATCACAAGCAACTTTGGTTTTTTGTTTGTTTTTTAAATGCATGCTCTGTAGAAATTATTATACTCACTTATCTAATGCTTCAGGGAAGTTTGTTGCACCAATAATAACAACACCTTCATTAGGTTTAAACCTGTATAGAAAAAAAAAAAACAAACATGGTGAGACTGTTGGGGCTTTTCTTTTGGAGACAGGATTTGCACATGGTTTTTTTGTCAGTAACTACTTCTGTTTATTTCAGATGAGCTCAGCTGGCCAGTCAAGAACACACTGTCAAACCACAACACGTGATCCAAGAACGAACCTTAAACCTAGCAACTGGTTAAAAACATGCCCTGATGCTCAGAGTTGGAACTTCTTCCTCTAGATATACAGCCAGTCTAAAAAATATGGAGAAAATATTTAAAGTAACTGCAGCTATTGTATTATTACAACTCAGAAGCTTCTATATTCTTTACAGTGAGGCCATTAATGCTACTGTTGGCAGCACCAGAAAGTGGTCAGAAGGGCATTTAAAATCTCTACCCTTAAATGCACTGCAAAAAAACCCACAAAAAAACATCAGAGCTGTCAAGGAAGAAAAATGCACCCAAATATTTAAAACACCAGTCAGTCTAGTGCCTTCTGTGCCCTCAGAATCCATATATTTACCCATCCATTTCAGCAAGGAGTTGATTAATGGTCTGTCTTGAATAAGGATGCATAGGAGATTCAATTCTCTTCCCGCCAACAGAGTCCAACTCATCGATAAATATAACGCATGGTGCATTTGCTTTTGCTTCCCCTGACAAAAGAAGAATAGCAGGACATTTCAACTACATGGAAGAACAGACAATGTATTGTGTAATTTAGGATTCTACCTTTTCTACTACTCTTGTGTTATGAAGTGTCTCTATTAGACATCACCAGAATCACCTTGATTTTAATCTAAAAAAATGAAATGTATTTTGGAAACGAAGTGATACAAATAAGCTGATATCCACATCATCTTATTTTTATTCTTTCTACAATAAATAACTATTTATTTAGTTACAGATTAAGAAATTAATTGTATTTTGTATCAATTCCCTACAAAAGTTTATTTCATAGGCTTGGGTAGAAAACATTGATTTATTAAATAAAAATATTATTAAATGTGATGCATCTAATCACTAACATTTTACTAGAACCTGCTTGTTATTTAACAATAAAGACCTCACCCTCAAGTTTACAGGTATTAAACCTACAAAATAAAAATGCAGTAATGATCTTTACTGGTACATGCATTCCAGGATATAACTCATCTCACCCAGCTGGATGTACCTGTAACATTGACAGTAATATGCAAGGCAGTCAGCTAACCTTCTATAGTCAAAGAAATGCACATTTTAAGGTGCAATGACTGTCACATGTTGCATCCCTTCCACGTGAAGCAAGTCATATCTCTTCTACAAATGCAAACTACTTTCTACGTTGCATATCATTCTATTTAAGAGAGAAGTTGAATTCCCCGTTCCCCGATAATATTTATCTGCATACATAAACCAGAAAGCCTCTTATGTGGAAGTTATCAAACTGAACATTAATTTTTAAAGTTTCATTATAATGCCCTTTATTCTGGGCCTGTTGATGGACACAAGAAAGGAAGTCTCAGCTTGGTGAGATTTCATCTTACAGGATCATTGTGATCCCATAAAGCTGTAATTCAGAGAAAGAAAAAGGACAATATAAAAATATGAAGGAAGTAATTGAATTAAATTGTAAAATTAAGATAAATAGTGTTAGCCTTCTCAATTTTACAATAATTTACATATGACAGTAAGTGAATTACAATTTAAAATATTCTATTTACTTTACAGGACATTGCATTTCTAATTAAATTACTTCTATTCTCTCTAATAGTGTTGTAACATCAATTATAATTTTTACTACAATGCTGCCTAACTAACAAGATTCTACAGTTAATGGACGCTCTCAGAATTCTGAGATTTATCTACAGAATTAAAAGTTTTATTTATTAGCCTCATACACTACTACTTTCCATAACCAAAACTGTACCTAATCAAACCTTGTAAACGACATTGAATACTTAAGTCTCGCATATTAGATGATTTCAAACCCATAAACATTTAACTTACTGAATAGGCTTCGGATGCGACTAGCTCCTACACCAACAAACATCTCATCAAACTCGGATCCAGATGCATAATAAAATGGAACATCAGCTTCACCAGCTACAGCCCGTGCAAGAAGAGTTTTACCAGTACCAGGTGGTCCAACTAACAGAATACCTGAAGAGATAAACAGCCCCCAAACATTGATACAACCACCAAACTCACAGTCTTACTATAAAAATAGCTTCTTCCATGCATTAAAAAGAGTAATTTACATTTGGCTTCAAAAAGCCAATACCCCATTTCAGATACTGCTTATTACTTGCTGAGTGAGGAAGCTTCCTATACCATACTGAGATACACTGATCCATATTGAAACGACAACAAAAACTTTTAAGACTATCAAATAAAAACAGAAGCCTGAAGTATTCTACAAAGTTACTGTTATGTTTAGCAGCTGAATCCCTAACAGTATCTGCTTCAAACTGACATTTTCCTAGTCATTTCTCAAAGTGTAACTCCAAGTTACTGACTTTAAACAGTATAAGGTGCTATCAGGAAACAGATTTATCAGGTTTCAGATTTGGTTGGCCTTTTACTATGATCAAGCTTAATCATCAATTTAGTTCAGAAACAAATGTTTTCGTTTGTCTAAAGCAGTTCATGAGCACTAAAGGTTCTGAAAGCTGCATAAATAAAGAAATAACTGAAGAAATAAAGGCCTTCCAGCAGTTCAGTTGCATAAAAGCTGTGCCTTTCAAAATAAAGGACTGCTGTGTATTAGTTCAATAACTAAAGGCGGCACAATAGGTTTTGTCTAACCCCAACATATTCATTTGCACAATACAGGATTTTCTTGGACACTTCATTATCCATAGATAAACACTCTGGCTTGGGTTTGATGGGACCTTCAAAGGTCACCTAGTCCAAGCCCCCTGCAACAAGCAGGGACATCTTCAGCTAGATCAGGTTGCTCAGAGCCCCATCCAACCTGACCTTGAATGTTTCCAGGGATGGGGCATCCACTACCTCTCCAGGCAACCTATTTCACTACCTGCATTACAAAAAATTTTCTTCTTTTTAGCTAGTCCGAATCTACCCTCTTTTAGTTTAAACCCATTGCACCCCTTGTCCTGTCAGAACAGGCCCTGCTAAAGAGTTTGTCCCCATCTTTGTGCTACCCCCCTTTCAGTACTGAAAGGCTGCAGGAAGATCTAAACTTACATTATGAATCTCTCAGATGAGAAAAAGATCCAACGAAGTTAAGAATTTTTGTAACAGGAAGACACTAACTTTAAAAAAGTTATTGTCATAGAGACAGTTGTAGAAGAGGAAAAAATAGATACTTAAAAACCTCTGGGCCACATAAATTTCTAGTTAAAAAAGCATTAACAACACTTATGCATAACTTTATCAGTAAATAATTTTTAAGCGATGTTACGTTCAGTGACAGAAGAATTTTTGTAGTTCAGTACATCGTTTCTAAAAGGTTCACTTGGGACTTCAAAGAAATATTGAATCTTAACCCTGTAAAGAAGGCTGGTAATCATGAGAATCAAAAGGTTTGATTTTTGACAGGCTTTTTGCATGCGATCTGCAGTCCGCTGCTTTGCCCCGTTATAGATTATTACACCTAAAGTTTCTATCAACCTCTACCACACATAAGATATATCCAGGCACCTTCTATCTGAGGTTCTCACATACCTCCACTTCTCTATGGGGGCAGGGAGCAACAACTAATTTTTACACATGGGGAACTGAAGGTAAGACAGGAAACATGCAACAAAACTACCTTAACCTATGCTCCCCCACCTCCAAGTAATTCATTTAACAGTATCCTTTTATAAAGAAGCTTTCACAACTGTTTGAAGATTCATTTCAGCCTCAAGTATTTTAAACAAACAGGGAAATCCACCACCTATGTCTAATATTATTTCATTATTTTTCCCCAAAAACAAATTAAATACAACAGTAGTATTTAGGGCCATTTTAGATAAATACTTTTTAAATTCCTTAACTAAAGGAAAAAATATATAGAGGCTAGCCTGTAAATTAGTTATTCAGTATAGGACAAAGCTACAGAGACAGCCACAGCTACGTATTATTTTCACTTCTAGCGAGCAACGATTCTTACCTTTTGGAAGTTTGCCTCCCAATACAGTAAATTTATGTGGATTTTTCAGGAATTCTACAACTTCTTGCAATTCCTGTTTAGCTTCTTCAACCTACACATTAAAAACACACCACAAAATACAACTAAGCATTTATAAAACGTTGTGTCTTTTTCTTAAGTGAATTTGTACCGATTGCGTACTGATCAAAAACACACAACAGAGGAGAATTTGTGTGGATATCAAACGTCCGTGAGTTCAACTCAACCTATTTCCTGGAACTGTTCACCAGAATTCGTAAACACTGAAGTTAATAACAGTGAAGGAATAATCAAACAAGTCAAGACCAGACCTGACCTACAAGACAAATACAGAATCAAAAATACTACATCTAATTTGTTAAAACGAGATTAATTATATCTATTTGTCCAAGGGGAAAAGAGGAGGAGGGGGTGTGTGTGTGTCCTCATTTCACTACTGGCAGCAAAGAACAGATGAGTAGAAAAAAATAAAGCTATCCCATCATCAGTGCCATGCCCACTTCTGGGAATCTCTGTATTTCCTGTCCTCATATCAGCTATTGGAAAGAGACGGTACTAACAGAGAAATAATCACATGACATTACCATCTTCTTGTATTGGTCAACTTCTGCAAAAAAAAAAAAAAATAAATAGATACACGTGGCACTTATGGCCTGCCATTTGCTATTCTAGCCTTTAAAAACGTGATTCAACACACCAGGAGTGAACCATTTATAAGTTACTAAATGCCACAAAGGTATAACATAGAAGAAGGGTGGATAAACTCCTCCTTGATCTTGGGGTGGTCAATACATATAAGGCTTCAGTTCATACAAAGAAGTTTCTTGAACGGAGTAAGACATTCTTCAGACCCCAATAATTAGTTAAACAAGAACTCACATGCTTTACTTCTGAACTTACCCCTTTTACATGCTCAAAGGTGACATTTTTCAACTGGATTGGATCAACTGCTGCATCAAAGATACTCGACGTTCGAAAGCGTACTAATAGCAAACAGCAGATGATGAACATCACATCTACATATCAAGTCATTTCATTCCAAGACTGAACTTTGCACTTGAATGCATACCATTTTTACATCTGCCCTTTCAAAAGGACATGTTTCCATTTACAACTGTCCAGCAGAAATAAAATTCATTCCAAAACAATATTTAAGATATTTGCAGTTAATTCAGTGATGTAAGTGCTTTTAGTCATTTGTAGTACAGAAACTCTGCATCCAAAAGCAGGTACACAAAGCCAAAAGTTGTTTTTCAAAGTTTAAGTGCACGCCCTGACTTTGAGTCCCAGGCGACAACTCTGCATGAAACTGAAATTCTCTGTTCTTTGATCATTCTGCTATTTCCAACAGATTTCTCAAGATGACAATTTGGCCATGGAAGTACCTAGTTGCTATAGAGTAGGCTGTGATAAAGATCAAACCATTCTACCTACTGCTGACCTTGGATTTAGATGATGCATTTTCTAAGACAAATACATAACTGGTGAACAATCTGACTACTTCTCTGTTTGGTACCATGTAATTTTTTCACTAGAAGAAATAAAATAATTATGTTAACAGACAACTTTTGTTTCTATAGACATTTTGTCACACTATTGTCTGAAAGGCTGTAGCCAAAAGCAGTAAATGCTCTTCCCTTTCATTAGTACACTAACATGTTATCCTAAAAACAACCACAATGTCAAAACACATTTAATCTGCGCTAAACTAAAAGGAAGAAACATCACAAGTGAAACAGTGGGGGGAAAAAAAAGTTAACTAACCAGCATCAGAAAAGGAGCCTTTTCCAGGTAAAAATGATGAATATATGGCAAAATAAAAACAAAGAACAAAGAGAAAGAAAGAAAGCAAACGTGATCTTCTTAAGGAATCTGTAAAAGAAAACAAAAGTTTTAAAATGGGCTGAAATAAACTACTTCCTGAATGCAAAGACAAGATACACGAACTAAAGCAACTTACCAAGTGTTTTTTGCAGGAATACCTGTGCTTTCAAAAAGCCTTCTGCAAAACCAGTTTTAAAAGCCTCCTGGTGTGCCTCTGGGATGTTTTTTGTTTTCATTAGCGTATCTAAGTTTTCAACATCAATTCTTCGCTTTCTCAGGACAAACCCCTAAAATATTTTCAACATCAGCATTAGTATACTCTTAAGTTTTGATACATAGTTAACTTACTACCTGGCTAACATGGGGTGAGGGGAAAGAAATAATAATTAAAAAAGGATATAATTCAGGTGCTATGCACTTAGTTAGATGACACAGGGCAGTAACTTGAATGTGGAATCACAGTGACCCCAGGCAGGTCCCTGATTTTTGCTAAACGGGTCAGGTTCGGAGTCCTCCTGGACCCCAGTTCCAAACAGAAAATGCAGCCGAAGGCAGTTCTGTACAGAGCTAGCTTTGCACACTAGATTCAGTGGGAGTTATCTTATGCTTTTTATTTCATATTTATTTCATATTTCAACTTAAATCATTTCCAAATATGAAATACCTGCCTAAGTTTAGTTTTGATACAGCTCAATTAAGTATAGTTTTGATGAAGCTCTATCTTTTGACAGAGCTTGATGCATGTCATACACCCTACCAAATTTAAGAGCAACACTGCATGGAGCTAGCTCTGGTTTATCTTCATCCATGGTATATCTAGTCCACAGATAAAATAAACCACATACACCTAGAAGAAAGAGTTCAGAACTAATTTACACACACAGTAAGACCAAATACTTTAATTAGCCGGACTTCTGCATAACCCCTTACAAGGGGGTACCTAGGTTAACTTGGCTTTGTTAAGTGCTTGGCTACACCAAGCCTAGTTATCTGCTGAATGAAAAGAATGTGAGTTTGTAACCCACAAAATGACCAAATTTAAAATTTTTGTACATTAAAAATACACTAGCAAAAAATAAGTCCATTCTTAAAGCATCAATCATATGCTGAACTGCTCAAAAGAAAATATTTTCTTGAATGCTGTATTTCTGTTGAAAACAAAGACTTAATTTCAGTCCAAGCTACTTTTAGCAAAACCACAAGAGAATACAAAGGATTTTATTTCTGAAGTTTAAAATTCTGAAACTAGCACCCCAAAAAACTGAAAAAAAAAAAAAAAACAAACCAAAAAAAACCCTAACCCCCCCAAAAAACCCACAAACTTTATAATAATGATATATAAAGCAAATCTGTGTATTCGTAAGAAAATCAGCATTTTTTCATTAGCTCAAGATTTAAATTAAGGAAATCTTTCATACTAGTGAAAAAAAACCACCTATGGTAAATTGTTACGGTTCATTCAAGAGAAATAGATGGTCTGAATAAGCTTCTGAATAGCTTCATAATGCTAATCATACTTACCTTCAAAAGTGAAGAAAGTGAACTTTTTGTTTCTGGGAAATGTTCAGATGTTGACTGCAGACGTCTTGCTCTTGATCTCAAAGTCTTAAAGGACCGTGACTGTATGTAAACTTAAAATAGTAACAATAAACAAAGTTAAAAATCTATCCACTAGTACCACTGGAAAAGAAAAAAAAAAAAAACAACAAAACATTTAAGATATTTCAGAAACCATTATATGAAAAAGATTATATTTGGTTCAATCATGACAATCTTCCCAAAGCATCCACAGTAGAGATCCCAGAACACCACTTAAGAGAACTGCAAAAGAGCAATCTGTTTAAGATAACAGACCAAAAAGTAAAAACCAGAAAACTGCATGAAAGACTTCTAGTAGTAAACTTAATAAACCAATAGATGTTAGTACTGTAAACGGATAGTTAGGTGATCATGAACCATATTTGTGATCTAAACTGTAAGCACATTATCTTGTGAAATGATAAGCATTTTCCCCATAAAACCTTTTGTTAAAATAATCCAGAGTTGCCATTATGAGGGGTAATTGGCCAACCCCATGAACCTCTCAAGGAACAGAAGGGACATACAGCCTAATTAAGTCCAAGCAGGCTGACAAATATGAAACATTCATAAACTAATCCAGAAGGACAGGAATGAAGGTTCCTGTTCCAAGAAAAACTTTGTCTAAAAGCTCATCTGAAAATGTGCCTGAAGAGATCTGGAATGGCTCAGGTGTGCTATTAACATAGATACTAACAGAAGAAATGAGACCATTTAAACACAATGAGCTTATTAGAACCATCTTTTATCACATCAGAAATTCATTGATAAGAGATTTTTATCATGTAAGTCAGAAAAGTCAAGAATACTCATCATCTTTCACTAGTAAGTTTTAAAATAATCACCAGTACCAGTCAATTATATAGTTTTTATTAAGCCTTCTGTTATCATAGAACAGCACCAGATAAAAGGAACTTCTGGAGGTGACCTAGGCAAACCGATCAGGTAGCTCTGGACCTCCTCCTGCTCAGTTTTAGTCAGCATCTCTCTCTCAACCACAGGACACAAAACCAGACACAGTATCTCAATGCAACATCAGAAGAACTGAATAGAGGACAATACCTGAACTCCCTGAGCTCCTGAGTATGTTCTTGCTAATGCAGTTAATGCAATCCCATCATACATCCAGGAGTAGTTTAAACCAGATACCAAATACCTGAGAAAGTTCATCTGGATGAATACCAGATTCAACATATATACCGGTTCAAAAGCAGTCAGCTCATCTATCACCTGCTTAGAATACAGTCCACAAATACTGATGCCTTTGCACAAGATTGTATAGTTACACAGGATTCTATAGTTAATTCTAGAAACATACTACTCAAATGCAAAAATAACTATGATTAAGTATTGTATCAATGTAAAGTTCCTCCTGGAAGTATACCAGTATTTCCTGATTGAACTTTCCCAGAATAAAAAGATACTAGAGAAATTAAAAACATTTAATTGTTTTATACCTGGCCAACACCGAACATCTGAACGGAAACTTTGGAGGGGACTAGGATGCTGTCTGTACAAACAAGATGACCGTAGAACACTGAAAACATCCACAAAGCCTGTAAGATACAAGAAAGTGTAAATACCCTATATTAAATGGCAGCTAAATATTACTTCTCATATAGCCTGTTTTTTTCTTTCTTAAATATTAATTTACTTTATTATGGCCCTTCAGGGATCTATAATTAAACAAATTAAACATTACCAGTATGTAGATAGTTAACATTTTTGCATTAACCTACGTCAGACACTTTGCAATACAACAGGACTTTAGAATTTAAAAAAAAAATTAGTACCCAGAATCTCAAATCTGAAGATGTAGCTGGCAGGGAAAACTCTGCACACCTGTACAGAGCTGAATGAATGTGTATCCACATTGGACAAGAAGCTAAAGACTTTCATGAAGCTGAAGGACCACCATTCAACCAATCATTCAGTTTCAAAGGCTTCAGACAACAGATTGCTCACAGGCATTTTAAAACAGGCTGTGTATCACACGAAAACATTTTTAACTATACAAAGTCTCTGTAATTGTACAGTGTTCATGCAATACAGAAAGAATAATAAATAACACAGTAAAAAAGTTATTAGCAGATACTATTTCAAGCACAGTACTGACAGCAAGACAAGGACTATTATTTATCCATTCAGTTACCAAAAGCTCAAAGAACTTGTCCTAATTTAACAGGCAAGAATTACATAAGAAACAGAGACCTGCAGAGTGAGGAGGGAAAAATCTGAGGCAAATCCTACACGTTCTCTCTTCTGTAATAACTCAAAAGCTAATATAATCACAAAAAGGGTGGGTTTTTTCATGTTTTTTTACATATTCTGATGAAGTTATTATTACATCAGCTAGATACATGTGCTTCCTTTTCTAACACAATCTTGAGCATCTACAATGATCTTCCTTCCTGCATTTTAGACTAATCCCAACAAAAGATATTTAACTGTAAGAGTCACTCCTGGTACATTTCAGCAATGAAACACCCTACATGGACTGTTAACAGCTTGCCACCCTAAATTCCTTTCTAATTAGTGGCCTTCTGTAATGTTGCTTCAAGCAAAAATGGATTAACTTAATGTAAACTGGAAATGTTTGTGACTGTGTTACACTGATAGATTATCTAATACTAATCAAAATATAATAAATATAATAAAAATATAAAAAATATAATAAAAATATAATAAATACAAAAATCTAATTTCTTCTATTTGGTGAGCCAAACTGGCAAAAATATTCATATTTTCATTCAGGTTCATCATTAAGAGATAACGCACTAATAATACAGCCAGGTTCAGATCAGTTTAATAACAGCCAACTTCAAATCCAAATTTGAGCAATTAATTCAAAAATCTAGGTCGAATAATTTCCATTATTCAAAAGCAACACCCCAGACACAATTTGTATACAACTAAAAATACATTAATA